>CAHIKZ030001937.1:0-60000 GCA_903632075.3 Acanthosepion pharaonis
TTCACCATGCTATGCTCTTTTTTAGCGATCTCATAGTGGTACCTACTCTAACCATTGACGTGTTAGTGAACAACTTAACCCTCGTGAAATCTAATTTAACTCGTAAGAAAAGTTTATCAATCGATCAAAGCGGCCAACTTACTTTTTTCATGAAAGAGCGCGAGTTAGCCCTTTATTATGGGGAATAATTTGGAATCTCGTGTTGAAGCTCTGACTGAAAACTAAGCATTCAGCTTGCCTTAACCAGACAAAAACGTAAGGCAATTTAAATCTACACATCTTTGTATAATTAATAATTAACTATGACATTGAACAAAGAAATAATCATAAATTAATAAAAGAAATAACTGACATTTCCTACCTGAAAATAACGCCTACACTTCTTAAGAAGATTTTCCTCAGCCCAAAGGACGTACGCTTGCATTTTCCTTTTTGTCTTAGACACACTGACGGCCATCTTATTCCTTGAAAGAAATCGGCATAACTTCCGGTAAACGACAAAAAAACATGAATTCCACTTGCATGAATATGGAAGGCTATTTATTTAATTAATGTTTTTACATTAATTTGTGGCAGAAGGGGAATATATTTATTTTTTTAAAATACCAAATTGTGGCACGAATGGGAAGTGGGGAAAGGCTGGTCTTTCACTGGCTATCACGAAACACACCATGATGTAAAGATTTGTAATGTCTATATATATATGTCAACCAAAGATAAAACAAAAACAAAATAATGTTAGTAGGAACCGTTCACCTCTCAAAATAATAAGGGTGGCCGATAGACAGAAACAAGAAGCACACTCACTAATAGAAGGGGGGAAATATATGACGGAATGTGGAAAATCAAAGGCTGACCCTGTCGTGGTGAAAAATAGGGGATAAAAACAAACTGGGAGATTGGGAATCTCGGCATGGATCATAACAGAAGAAAAAGCCGGGAACAACACTTATTCATATTAACTAGGTACACAAAATAGTGTCTAACTTAACCAGGGTTGGGGCCATTAGAAAACTGTCCCGTTGTGTTAAGGGGACTTAAAAAAGAAAATCAAGACTAGCCCCGTCCATACGAACCAGGCTCGCCTCAGTCACTCACCTTTCACTGGAATCTGTCGAAATCAAATGCTTTCGATCAGATCTGATTTTTACCTTAAGCTGATGCTTAAAGAAAACAATCAGACCCTGATACGAATAACGTTCATTTTGCAAGATTTCCTCCTTTCGCGACATCCACACGACCATTCTTGACACGGCTAGCAACGTAAAAAAACACCCCGGAAAACGGGGGCGACACATTATCACGCACGAAGGGTCCCGGGAGCGTGACCCCCTTCCAGACACCTAACCGCAAGCCAGAAGACTTGTTGCGGTTAATTTTGGTCCCAGTCACCTTCTCGTACCGTTCAAGTGTCTTCTGCACCACCTTAATGTCGCTGTGACAAGACACGAAGATGGATACGTCATCGGCGTACGCAGAAACCCTAGCTCGAGCACTGCCAGGGAAAATGGCGATTCCACATAGGGCCGGACTGCACGCACTGTTCTTTAGTCGACGATGGAAGGGCTTTAACACGAAAGCGTAAAATAAGAGCGACAGTGGGAACTCCTGTCGGACCGACCGAGTCGGCGCAAAAGCGCTCGACCGCCTTCCGTTCACCTGTACCACAGCATTTGGAGAGCGATACAGGAGGCTAATCCACTTGCTGAAGTCAGGTTCGAATCCGGCGGCCTGCAGGACAGCAGCCAGGTACTGATGGTCAACCCTGTCAAATGCTTTGGACTGATCCAAATTGATAAGTGCAGCTCGCTTGTCGTCTTTTACACCCTCTATAATCTTGCGGATCAGATGCAGGTTGCTTTGAATTTTCGTCCCCTCACAGCACAAGTCTGCTCAGGTCCCAACAAGCTCGCGACGACTGACTGCAACCTCTCCGTCAGGATCTTGGCCCAAATATTTAACTCTGCATTTAGCAGAGTTATGGGCCTGTAATCATCTAAATGCCGCCCAACACCCTTGCCCTTTTTCAACAGCGTGATCACACCTCTGGAAACCCCGTTGGGGATGAACCTCTGCTGGAACCAGTTGTTGAACACCAGTCAAAATCGCGACAAAGATGTGCGACAGCCTCAAGTATATTTCGTAGGGCAGACCATCAAGTCTCCGAGACTTGCCTCTGCCGACCTTCTTCATTACCATGTAGACTTCTCCCTCTGTGATCTCACCCGCGCAGCTAGCCGCTTCAGTCGGCGAGAGCCGAGGAAAGTCAGTCAAATAGCTGCGAAACTCGTCGCCACTGAAACCAGGCTCCTTGGTAAAACGGCTCTGGAAATGCCGACGAAACGCCTCGCACATATCCTTGGTCGACGTCAGAGAGCGCCCCTTCAAGGTAATGACCTCGCGAATGTAATGTAATTCCAGTCACCCCTTAATACGAATCAACCAGGAACGGCCCTAACTGACGGAAAAAAATCGGAACGTTCGCAAGGAAACACCTCTTCCCAGCTGGTCCCAGTATGCTGAATAGAGAACAAAGTTGCTAGACAGCACACGAGCAACAACTTCGCAAACAAAGTGTGTTTCCTGAATCGCAGTTACATCCACTCCAAAAAACCTGAGATCACAAAGCAGGCGGCCAGCCTTACCCAAATCCCTCAGGCCCTTCACATTCAGGCTGGCTAGCTTGATTGACATAATTTAAGGGCATCCCTTAAACCTTGACTGGACGGAAATCTGCGGGTGTCAGAACCCCGACGAATTGTCTCAGGCTCCCTGTACCCAACTCATTCGTCAGCCGACCATCTGTAGCAATCCCGCCAACGTCCGTAGGGTAAGTTAGTTTGATAAACCTATATAATGAGGGATGGAGTAATACGGGGACCCTCCTTTAACAAAATTTCGATAATTTTTTGAGTTCGGGTGAACATGTGAATATTGAGAAATATATCCTTGCATTCATACAAGTAATACCAAATCTTTAAGTAACCCCCGGTGTCCCTGACGCAAGTTATAACGCCGGGGGCTTGAGGAAAGTTACGTGGGTCCTCAACTGACTTCACATCTACGGAGGACAACTTAAACAACGGGCCTAGAAGGGATTTTTTTAGCTAACAAGCCCTTCTCCAGCTCTTTCCTATCCACTTTACAAATCTCCTCAGTGCCGGAGAAATACTTTTTCTTCTCTTTTTTTCTTAGCTGGGTGGGGCGGAGAAGAAGGGGTGTGGATATTGAACTGAGGTGGGAGGCGGAGGGAGTGAGGGACGGAGCTCGGGAAGGAGAGGAAGGGAGGCTTTATGTACTACGACAGTTTCTTTAGGGGTGCAGGGACGGATAGGGACCTGTTTTTTTTCCATCTACCTATCCGCCCCACTTCGTCTGGAATGTTTTTGACTTGCTACGTTTTCTTCGTCTTCTTTCCCTACTCCTCTTTAAAGAAGAGGCACGAGGTGGAAACATTTCATCCACCTCCATCTCTGTCTCTGTGACAGGTTGCTGCTGATGCTTTTCCTATTTTTTTTTGTTTTTTGTTTTTTTTTTGCGGCTGTTTTGGGGTCTGCTTTTGTAGTTGAACCTCCTTTGCCGGCTTCCTAGACAGCTTTTTCTACTTTCTAGTACTTCGCTGCATCTCCTTCGGCTGCTCCAGCACCACCTGTGGGCGTTCCTGTTTCTTTCCCGGTGACTGCACATTACGCTTTTGGGGGAGAGGGCGCTTTTGCCGATTTTCGTCCCTTTATTTCTTTCCAGTCACCATCGGGTGCATTCTCTGAGAATGTTACTGCTACTACTGCTGCCGCTGCTGTTGTTGTTATCGTCGTTGGGTGGGGTGGAGGTTTTGGATTCTTAGCGGAGTACACCTTGGACATGTGCCCCGAGGCTCCACATGACCAACACTGGGGTTTGTGTCCCTCCACCACCACTAGCATCCGTCTTTCTCGGCACATCAAGACGTTAGGGATCTCAACAAATGCCTGCCACATTAGTGTAATTTGTAATACGATGTCACCCGTGGCGAGTCCAGCTTTACTAGTGGGGGTATTTACCTCCTCTACGTGTCCAAACCCATGCGGTCTTCGCAAATGTCTACGGGCACCCCATGGACGGTGATCTTTGACCACCGGGTGCACATGTACTCCGTCTGGAGTCGTATTGATGCTGTTGAAAGGACACTTTGACCACCGGGTGCACATGTACTCCGTCTGGAGTCGTATTGATGTTGTTGAAAGGACACTTCCGGTCAGCTGCTTCTGTGTCAAGGAGAATATCCCACAATGCATTTGTTCTTTTTGCTAATACTTTAGCTACAATGTTGAGCCTTTTTAAAGCTTCTTCCATAGTTTCCCTGCTGATCCCAATGAATTTCCGACTCTTTACGTCGGTGGTCAGCAGGGATATCATTTTCGAATTCACTGCTTCGAGAGCCTCAGGAATAGTGAGGAACTCGTTTCCGTTAATATATTTTTCATACTTTTCGGCATAGTATGAGGAGTCTGTCTCTATTTTGACCTGTTCTCTGAGCAGGCATTTTTTTCTTCTTTTTTTTCCCCCGGGAACAGATTTTACGTTTGTACCGCCGGCGTATCTGAATTTTCCGACATGGTGGTAAAAATTACCACCACGGCTTAAAAAAAGAAACATTTGCCTTTAAATTGCTTATAAAATTAAAAATTAAATAAAATAAGTTTCAAGACTAAAAAAGATGAAAAATTAAAATCAAGCAAGAACGTGGGAAATAAATACGAAAATAAAATACAATTGAAATAAAAACCAGAGGAATCAACAAATTTAATAAACAGAAAAAGTGAACAAATAAAAACAAATATACACAACCTTAAATACACTGATCATTCATCCCTGCCTTACATATTGCTCACGTAAGTCCTCTTTTTTTTCTAATCTTCGTTCCAAGGCAATGTTTTCTTCAATACGTACACAATTATACTGTGGTGGAAAGCAACCATATTTGCGTTATGAATAATCAAGAGTGGTCTCCCGTTGTTTTGTTTCTCTCCCCTTTGAGAGAGATATTTCTATTTACTGGGACTATAAAAGGACTACACTTGTATTCTCAGTTGAATAAAGCTTTCTTAAAGCCTACACCTGAGTACTTTTGTCATTACAATTTTTATCCTCGCTCGAATTTACTTGACTATAAAACAAATGGTCGAGCCTAACTTCTGGGCAGCAGTGAAATTTCACTGAATAAAATTTCATTAAAAGCTTAAACGTTCATCTGTTTTTCTATACAGATATAATTTTTTGATTGAACTAGCCAGATTACAGTGTCGTAATGTTGGGTAGTAAATGTTGTCTCAGATGGAAAATCGAGATGATTTTCTAGGTACATTGCGATAGATCAGTCCACCCCGCCGCCACAAACGTCACTGATTTACATTTCTTTGCAGATCCCCTACCCTTACATTTAAGAATTTTATCATTATTTTGGCAGATGGAATTTTGTTGGCAGACTCACATTATAGAATTTTTATTCTCTGCCAGAACCTGCAACACCTGGTTGTGCCCCCATATATAAGTTGTAAGAGAATGCTCGCAACCAACAAGGATATGGTTAAGGCTCCCAGTTTTTAACCGCATACAGTCCATCGGTCTGAAATGCCTAATGTCATATCCCTGCAATGACCTTATTAAATTTGTTAATATGCATATGTATACACGCCACCCCTTATCTTTAGCTTTGAGGTCAGGCTTACTAATAGGTCATACACTATCTTTCACCTGTTTCAACACATCTCTCTAATCCAGTGGAAGGAGTAACGATGGCTGATATTTTCGCTCCTCTCACAGACCAGATTTTCTTCACGTCTCTCATTCTCAGCGAAAAAATGCAGAATTTGTTAAGTTTGATTCTCATGCTTGTCTATTTAACAACAACAAAAAAGGCTTCTTTAGAGTGATTGAAATATATTTCATATACAGAGAATCTTCTGCAAAAATCTGTTTTAACATTGTTACTGCTTAAATCTGATTTAGGCAGTACGTTCAGATATTGCTTAATTTCTTTCACTTTGTGAATTCTTTGACTCGGGTGGTGACTCGAAAATAAAGCCCAGAAGTAAACGTCTATCAAATGTCGATCATGTTGATTTTTCTCAGCGTAGCTTAGATGCGTCACAAGACCGAAATTGTAGAGCACTGCGCTAAGATCAAGCTGACTACTCAGTCACAATCGATCAAGCGAGAGAAGATTGCTAACCATTACCCCACGAAGAAATGTCTATATGATAAATCTTTGACAGAATAACTGAGAAACGTCGACGAGAGGCTCATTCCCTGCGCGATTATCATTATAAATCCCCTTTGCCAGAAGAATTGGGAAACGTCGGCGAGAGGGTCATTGCCTGAGCAATTATGATTATAAATCGTCCTTGATAGAGGAATTGAGAAACATCAATGAGATGGTCATTCCCTGAGAAGATTATTATTAAAAATACAAACCGACTTACCTCGCTACTGGACAGTTGCGAAGTATTATAATTCTTTTGGCTGTGTTACATTGTTGGAAGATAAAAGGCGTTGGTGTTAATGTCTGTCTTGAGATATATCAAGTGATAAACCAAAGGTGGCAAACTTATTACACGACACTAGAACAGATAGGACCAATGTCGTTCGTGATTTCAGATCAGATGTCAGGGTTAGGGTTAAAAGAGCTCATGCTAATGATTTAAAACTAACTGAGGTAGATAGTGGGTCAGGTTCCGAACCAAAAGAATAAAAGAAAGATGAGAAAAGTAACACTTGTAGAGTCAGAAGACGACAGATACATAAGGGAGAAGAGGTTTCGACGCCGTCGTCAGTGCTGTCATATCATGTCATAATGACCCACGTCCATTTGTGCTACTGGTGGTCTTTGTGGAGACTAAGTTCTCAGGGGCTGTAACAACTGTAGTTACGTAAAAAATTTGATTAGTATTAGGAAGAAAATAGTCTACAGGAGTTTAAGAGAAATAAGAGCATATAAACCGGTTAATGGGTAACTCAAACATTGAGAGAAGAGGTAACCAATGTGTCGGTTCAATAATTTCGTTCATCAATATTTTCAATTAATGACAATTACTAATAAGATACGTAAGATTAGCCAATCCCTAATAACCGTGTTAGTACAATTGGGCAGAATTATGGAAGCCTATAGTAAAAAAAATTCCCTGAGGTAACATTAAATAAAATGCCAGTCATTAAAACCTGTAGAGAAAATTCATTTTGAGCAGTTGAAAAATAAATACAATAGTAGGGAGGAACTAATTTTGGGAAGATAATTCTGAGACGTTAATAAACTGGTCAGCTACGCTGGGAACATCAGTAGCTATAGCAGTGATGATATCAGCACAATTGGTGCTGAGAAGGCATAGGAAGACGGTAATCAAACAAAACGTTCCGATAAGTGTGCATGAAGGCGAGAGAGGGACATCATTTGTTGTCCTTTAACAAAGCAGGTCAAATTTGGTCGAGTGAGATTCACTAAACGAATTGAAAATGGAATCAGCACCTACCGAAGAGAAATTAAAGCGCGATGGAGGGAATTAAAACTCGCCCCAAAAGAAAGACAGAATAGGAAAAGCAAATTATGAAAATGAAAACAAAAAATGGAAACTAATGAACTAAGTTGTGTTGTCCAGTACGAGCTCCAAGTAAACATTAAAGAACACACACACACACACACACAAACACACACACACACACACATATATATATATATATATATATATATATATATATATATATATATATATATATAGATATAGATATAGATATAATAGGCTGAGATATCCAGGTGCGATTTTAAAAAGTTTCTGCTCCATGATTAGTAGAAACTTGTGGATGAATTGTTGTAAGGGACAACTCGAGCCCCAATTAAAGATTAAAGAATATATATATATATATAATGGACAGAGATATTCAGGTGCATGATAACAGAAAAAGACAATGACAGACTTTTTAAATTTCTACCGCATGATTAGTAGGAACTTGTGAAGTTTTAATGGGTGATGCTAGCCCCAATTAAAGATGAAAGAAATATATATATATATATATATGGACAAAATGCACAGAGATATCCAGGTGCATGATAACAAAAAAAGAAATACTTTTTTTTCTGCTTTTAGCTTCACCAAAAGAGGAAGGTGGAACTTGGGTGTTATTTACATGTTAATGACACCCAAGGGAGTGATGTAACACTGTGATCCCCGAGGATTGATCAAACAAAAAAAAGAAATAGGAAGAGGAGAGGGTCTTATTTCTTATTTTGTACTTAATATTTAATTTCACCTAATAAAAGGCTTAAGAAGCGCTCAAGGTAGATAGTTGCTGCTAAAATGGTTATAATGAATGAGAAGTGGTATGAATGAAAGAAGCGGTTGTAGGAAGTGAAGATTATGTAGATAAGGCGGATTGACTGTTGACTTGAAGAGGTTAAGGTTGTAGCGTTCGGGAAAGCATCCACATGGAAGTATCCACAAAGTAGGAAAAAACTGGGAAACAGCTCAGCGGAACTTTCTTGTTATATTTGGAATAGGGTGGAAATGACGCTGATTCGATTCCGCGGAAGTAGCATGGCATACCATAGTTGTAAACTGGTTGAACTAAAATGAGAAGTTTACCAAAACCTTTGCTATGGAAGAAGCAATAGAGTAACGTTAGTCTAGCGATGTTGTGGGGAAAGAGGCGGCAGAGTGGGAAATAATTCTCAACAAAACCGTATAAACGATTTTGAAGTCCATCAATGCTAGAACGAATGGATTTAGCAGTTCCAACCCAACAATGGAAGGACTACCCAATAACCGGAATCTGCAAATGTATTATGCAACTGGTTACAAATTTGCCTCGCAGACCATTACGACTTTACTGGGTTCAATCCTAGCTGGGTATCTTACATTAGTAAAGGCCGATATAAAAAAAGTGCTTGTTGTCAGATTTTAATGATTGAAAAATAAATAATCACGAATAATTAACTTCAATGTGGAAAATAGCTTCTAGTCGGAAATTCACCCATTGTTTTTAAAAGCATATATCATTTTGACCATTTCTCTCCCACAGAGCAAAGGTGATATCCTCCCCTAGCTAAAGCCATACTAGGTTTCATGCCATGGCCCTGACTGCAGGCGTTATTTACTTGTATTTCATAGGGCGTAAGATAAAATAAAAATGAGCGCCAAACCAATGACTATAAATAGGATACTATCACATCGATTGATATATTTCTATACGTGTTCAATTACAATGGACGCTAACGATCTATTCAAAAGTGGCTTTAAAGAAGGTGATTTTAAAAAAGATGGAAAATAATATGCTTTCCGTTTACAAATCGATACTTTAAAGAACGCTAACAATGAAGTTTATTGTATGAATTATACATATTCTACACACAAACACACACACTTATATATATATATATATATATATTATTTTGAACAATAAAAAATATTAAAAAATTAAAATCTTCAGACACACTGAATATTAATATTCTTTCGTTTTTATTATTATTTCAGTTAGATTCCTCGACTAGTTTTGGCCAACATGGCCATCATCAGGAAAAAAAAAATTCTGTCTGCTGGTAGCAGTGAACTACAGAAATGAATGTCTTGGTGGAGAAAATGAACTTTTCTCTGAAGTTTTCATTTGTTTTTTATTTTATATTTTTTTAACATGAAATTTAGTCAGTCCTTGTGTTGGTCAAACAGTCTCTTTTGAGTTGTTAGTTGAGATAAGAGCTGGGTGGATTCATGCTGCTCTGAATTCCCCTGGTCATTTAGACAGTTTTATTGGTTCCTGGAAAGGGGATGTGTCTCTGTTAAGTGTGTGTGCTATTTGATTCTTAGGTATATATATATATATATATATATATATATATATATATATATATATATACCTGTTTGGCTAGACATCCAATTGCTTTGCCGGAATCGAAACTCGACTGATTTGACATCAGGCAGAGTCTCTACCCCAACGTTCTCAATGTTCTCGGTGAACGACAAAGAAAGGAAATATTTGATGTATATAAACGCTAAATCAGCAACCAGAGCGCTCACTCGGATAATTGAAGAGCGATGTGTTATGAGCAGAATCAGACACTGTTTTAAATATAAAAATATATATATATATATATATATATATATATATATATATATATTCACTGAATAAGTATATTGTAAATATGTAAAGCAGAACCGTTTTTCTTATAGTCGGTAGCCAATGTCCTGATTCTTTTTCGCCCGTTTTAGCTGCATTTTTTGATCGTGAGAATAAAATTGCAATGTCATCATTAAAAACAGATCTAGCCGTTTAATATTTATTGGTATCAGATATCAACAAGCAGACTTCACTCCCCACAGATGAGGAAAATAACTCGGAGAAGCAGAAATGTGGTTCTACAGAAGGATACAAAAAAAATCCATGTGATTAAACCACAAGGCAACCTTAAGGAAAAAGGCAACAGAAAGAACGATTCTACTTAGAATCAGGTTTGGATGTGCTCTTCGCTATGGTACCTTTTTTTATGAATTTAAGCGCAGTACTAGATTGGCAACAAGGTCTCATCAATTTAACGTTCCCGCTAAGACCATAAACTACATTCAGTATCAAGGCCTCTGATAGGGAGGTTTTGAGGATCGTGGAACCACCTCTTATTTGCTGTTGTTTCCAGGTCCACCCTAACTGTATGCCGCAGCACCTGTTATGGTCCCAGCTATGGGCAAATGGTGTTCCTCCAAGCTGGGGTCAAAACACTATGAAAGCATAAAAATACTTTTTTATAATAAAAATTAAACCAATTATAGTAAAAATAAATAACCAGCAATATATTTTGGTAAAAAAAAAAATTAAAATACCATTAATATATTTTTGAAGAAAAAAATACCAGCAATACATTTTTGAAGAAAAAAATACCAGCAATACATTTTTGAAGAAAAAAATACCAGCAATACATTTTTGAAGAAAAAAAAATACCAGCAATACATTTTTGAAGAAAAAATACCAGCAATACATTTTTGAAGAAAAAAATACCAGCAATACATTTTTGAAGAAAAAATACCAGCAATACATTTTTGAAGAAAAAAATACCAGCAATACATTTTTGAAGAAAAATTACTAATGCTCCCAAGAAAATTAAATTTCGGCATTAAATGAACCAATGGCTTGATAAGCCTTAAAAGAACCTAAACCAAATCAAACTGATGAATTTACAGTTGAATTGGCTGCGAGATGTAACCTTAAGTTCTATGCCAACAGTTTCTTTTCTTGCACTTCTCGCTTGTGGAACTCTCTTCTAGCTCCATGCTTTCTAGTTCACTTTAATCTTCAAAAATTTAAATGCAATGTCAATCGTTATCTACTGTCTTCTTCATTACTCTTCTATTGCTCTCACTTCTTAGTAAGGATTCTGCTTTCTAATACTTTCGACACCCAGTAACTCCTTGTGTCTTAGTGGATTTATTGCCTTCCTTGGGGTAAATCCGATAAAAAAAGAAAATATCTGAAGTTCCTTAGACACAAAATGAGGAAGAAGGTTTAGGAAAACTTGATCCTCACGTAGCATATTGAGGACAAGAGAGATAGAGCGAGCTACTTATCTGACGAGCTTTTGTGAATGGTTCGCTGAAGTGAGGGTTGGAGGTATAGCATAGGAAGGAACCCTGCTAAGAGCAACGAGGTAAAAGTTGTGGAGAACCATGATCGCTTATGTCTTGAAAGGACGCGGCACATAGAAAAAGAATGTCTCCGCCAATTCTGCTCCTGCTAGGCGGATTTTTCTTAGAGTATTAGGAGGTGGGGAATGTCGTACAAAAACTAATTCTGGAATGTTTTATTTGCAGAATTATCGACCGTTTCTTCCTTCTTGCATAATTTTTTAAATTTATTAAAATCTGGAAAGCGAGTGTCCATTTCTTTCATTTGATATATTTTTGAGATTTATGAAATGTAACTCAGTACGACACAAAGTCAAAAAAAATTTTCGTTTCCTAATCACATACTCTCTGTGGCATCTGATTCATGCACAGAAATGCCATTTTTACAGATGATTAAAACGTCTAAGAGAATTAATCATTCACCAATTTACCAACTTTAAATTGATTTACCTTCCTTCACACTACAGGTGACATAGGAAATATATGTAGTGGCTAGCCGCTTTTGTTTTTTCTACTTATCAAAATAGATAAACTACAAGAAAACATAAAACTGAAAAGCAGCCATGTCATTAAATAAAATGTCTCCTTAATAAATTAATAAATAAATTAATAATTTTTTAAATGAATTAATAGATAAAATGTCTCGTTAATAAATTAATCGCTAATTTTAGTCAAAAGGAATCCGTAGCAAACCACCGAAATGACAAGTTCTATTTTCACAGGTGTGAATGAAAATGACACAGCAAATGATCATGGGACACATTTTCATGATCCTGGAATTATAAAGAAAAATAGGATGTTATTAAAATTATTTGGCATGCTTGTTGATTATAGTAAAATCGTCGGTATTAAACTCCCCTCCCTTGCAAATCTTGAAATTAGGACGTCAGGGTTAATGGACATTCCTGCTATTATCAAACCTTATAATAATTATCAAAGTGAATTTATTTATATATTTTCTTATGGGCGCGTGGCCGAGTGGTTAGAACCTTCGATCTTTGAACCAGCTACAAATTTTATATTCGATTAACCAGGAAGATTACTCCTTGATGTTATCAGTCTAGGGATGCGATCCCAGCGAGCGGCACCTTTGGAAAGTGCCTGAAAACTATACCTCGTGTTAACCCAAGTCTTGTGTGCAAAACTTTGTAGACGGAACTAATTAGGTACCTTCGATGGTTAAATATTGAAAGTCATCGTATTTGAGGATTTGAGTTTGTACTAGTCTCGTTCAGACTGCTGAGCACGCCAGATCATGCACTCTCTTCCAGAAACTGTAACTAAAGTCATCTTAGCATAGTTGCAGTATAAAACACAGGTAGTCTATGTGAGTGTTGAATAAACACAGATGTGCCTGTGCAGGCATCTGCAACAAGGATTGGCTAGCCTCCTTCGTAGACAGGCATAGTCAATTATGAGCGGCTAGTCATACATATATTTCCTTTGTTATCTGTATTTGGAAGGAAGGTAAATCAATTTATGTTGGTAAATTGATGAGTGATTAATTCTATAGCCGTTTTAATCATCTATAAAAATAAAATATTTATCTGCATTTAGACAAAATTAGTTCCCGAGAAAAATGAAGTATAATTAATCAGTTCCTTTATTTCTATGTTTTTTAGATTGTAGTCTTATTTGTTCAAGGCTTTCATGTGAGGCACGCACATACTTTTTTCTATTAAGTGATTGCCTTGCTTTAACTTGATTTTGAAATAGAATTTGTCGTCGCCGTCTTGTCGTTCTGTTGCTAATCCTGTATTTCCATTTCACTGTTAAGCATACAAAATTTTAACATGAAAAGATATTGAACAAAAAGCGATTTATATAATACCAGGAGTAATCAAGGAATTACAGATGTACAGTGTTCTTTCTTTTCATAATATATTTATCAATATTTTCATGATGCATAGCGTTCTTTCTTTTCATAATATACCACCTGTTTACATTTCGGGAGCAGTCACTGAAATTCCGATTGTACCCTTGGTGGCTATGAGGTTACCTTTTATGTCAACTCTGATGCATCTGACTCGCTCTGGTCTGACATCGAATGCAATGTATAATTTGTTAACTTTTCGGATGAGTCCACTACATATTGAGGTTGTCCCAGTTTAGCTGTTCTTCTAACAAAAGTTCGTTATTAACATTGATTTTGATTCAGACGTCTGGTATTTCCTGGCTAGAATCATGTACATTTTTTATAATGATTTTCAGCCTATACAAGGCTCAAGGGTCACTCAAGGTAGAGGGTTTCAGAGTAATAGGCGCAGTTTATTGGAATATGTGGGGAAGATAAGCGTTGGCCCTGGACTTGAACAGACCAATATTGTAGTGATCAGGGAAGCATCGTCTTGGGAGACAGTTCCACAATATAGCAGTTCTTGGAATCGGAAGAATCTGCTCGAGTGGAACTTGCATCTCCCCAATGGAATACTAAGGGGGTGAGGGTAGTTCGCTATAATGTGTGTAGCATGGCGGGTCTTATCTGTGATGGTTAGAATAGGTAGAGCTAAGGAAAATAGTTCTTGGGAACAGTCTCGATGAAAAGATCGATAGAGTAGCGAGAGGCTTGTGACGTTTCGTGTTTAAGTAATAGGTTGTAGGGTATAAAATAATACATGAGGCCCTGGCAGCTCCTACCCATATATGGCAGCAGTACTTCCTTTTCGGCCTGATCTGGCACTTGTAAAAGTAAAGGATAGCAAGAGGAGTCAGGTACTTACTGGAGTGGTACAGAGAACTCACCATTTTCCAGCATCTTTAGCGATGAAACGTAGGCATGAGTTCTATTTGAAGTCTGAAGTTAGTTTCTCCCAATACGAGCTCAAGTACGGGTCATCCACGAAAAAGCATCCGTTCTTCGTGATCGGTGAAAATTCTGGGTCCGCTCGGTGATGAAGGAACGTTACTTGTTTGGTTTCGGAGGCATTGAACGAAACTCAAGTCAGTTTTTTTCTACAAATAAGTAGCAGTAGTCGGCACCCGCTCGCATCCCAGCCTACTCTTGAAGACTAGTCAAAAAGACTTTGACAAGGACATTCGGTGGATAACTCTACGCGACGGAGAAGCCCACGTTCTTGGCCAGAGGCTCAAAGAGGATTGCGACAGGCGAGATCTGGCAAACCTGGGTGGATCTGACTGTCGGATGCTAAAAGTAAATAAACTTCCGATAATTGTGGTAAAATTTAAAATGCCAATTAATTTAATTTTTGCAACAAAGGTTTTGAATATAAAGACGCGTAGATTTTTGTAAATGTATCTTTTCATAGCAAACAATCATATTATTTAAAATAATCGTAGAAATGGGCCTATGCAGACAAAGTCCGTACATTTTAGTATGTATAATTACACGTTTTTTTAGGAGGAAAAAAAGCTAAAGAATGCTGACATGTAGTTTTATTTGTCGGTGAGTCTTTTCACTAGAAAGGAAACACTTGTTGTAGAATTATGAGAACTTCTGGTATTTTTAAGTTCATTGACAACCTATTGCAAAGACTTTTATTCGAAGAGTTCTGAATTCACTCAAACACTGAATATTTGAAAATTCTCTTTTCATGTTTCGTACTCTGTTCTGGTGTTCGTTACATTTAGCTACGCGCAAATACCCATTTGGAGAGATATGAATCCATCACCCCCCTCCAAATATGGGTTGAATGGCATCCTACTGCAGGAAAATCTCCTGCCTAGTCATTCATGAATCGAAAGAGCCATGATCGCCTAAGCGTGTGTCGGGTGTGGCACTTTACTGACTGATTGAATCTCTTTTCTGCTACGTCTGCAAATTTCTAATCTTTTATAGATTTTTTTCCTTGAAACTACCGTATTGACGCGCATGCGCAAGCACAAACACACACACAGACGTGCACACACACACACATGCATACACATATGTTGTTCCTCTCGGATTGAGGAATCTAGAGAACCGAGTTCGAATTCCAGTTGAATCCATTACATTTACTTACGTGTTAATACCCTTGGGAAAGATATGAATCTTCTTCCCTGCCACCACCAAAGTTATGGGTAAAAGGCAGGACAGGCTGGGCTCTATAGCCTTAGATGGCAACTGGTCTACTGCAGAAAGAAATTGCAACTTACTGCGGGACAAAATCTGCCTCTTCAGTTATGTATCGAAAGATACGTGATCGTCTAAGCGTGTATCACGCATGGCACATGGACTGACTGACTGACTGACTGACGTGCTAATACTCTTGGGAAAGGTATGAATACTCTTCTCCTCCCCCAATCTGTGGGTAAATGCCAGGACAGACTGGGTTCTGTAGTCTTAGATGGCAACTGTTCTACCGCAGAAAGAAATGGCAACTTACCTTGGGAAAAAATCTGCCTCGTCAGTCATGTATCGAAAGATACATGTACGCCTACGCGTGTATTACGCATGGCACATAACTGACTGATTGAAATCTTCATAGCCTATTTTAACCATTAAATTTTGAATATTATGTTAACTCGTTTTTTTTTCTTTGTTTTTTTGTTCATTTCTAAATAACTTTCCTTTTTTTCGGTCTTGTTTTGTTTTAGATACTTTTGTTTATTGTTTTTCTTTGAATAAATAAGCTTTTTTTATTTGGTCAAATTTTCAAATAATTGGTTTTCAATTTTTAGTCATAAATATTTTCTATTTTCCATTCATGCATCCAAGGTTCTTTTTCTTTCTTTCTTTCTTTCTTTCTTTCTTTCTTTCTTTCTTTCTTTCTTTCTTTTACTTAATCACGTTTTTTTTTCCTTTCCGCTTATTGTTTTTTTGTTTCTTTCTTTCTTTCGTTCTTTCTTTTTCTTTTCTTTTTCTTTTCTTTTACTTATTCACATTTTTTTCTTTTTCGCTTATTGTTTGTTTCTTTCTTTATTTCGTTCTTCTTTTCTTTTTCTTTCTTTTCTTTTTTCTTTTTACTTTTTACTTTTTCTTTTTGTTTCTTTCGCGCTTTCTTTTTCATTCATTCATTTATTCATTCATTCTTTCTTTCTTTTATTTATTCACGCTGTTTTTTTTTTGTTTTTTTTTTGTTTTTCGCTGATCCTGATCAGGGTAGGTGCTATGAGATGCGGGGCCCAATTGGAAAACTGATGGCGAGGCCGTTATTCTAAAAAAGTAAAAAAAAATTATGTATCTTTATATTTCGTGTAGTATACTCCACTTTACCCCCCCAAAAAAAAACAATAAACAAAACAAAACAAAACAAAAATAAGTTAAATGCTTGATGGCTTGATATACTAATATTTTGAAAGACAATATAAAAGTTTATTTTTTAATAAAAGTATTTTGTACGCATTTTCTGTAATAAGTTCCATAGTGTTATGCCAAAACACTTGAAAATCGCTGTAATTATACAAAATCTTATAAGGATATCATTGTTAAAATTTCATAAGTATAGGATAAGAAGTTTTTGGTCTGTATTGGTATGAAGTTCATAAGTACATAGAAAGTCATCGTAAATATCACAGCGCAATGTTTTCCTACTCATGTATGTAAATAGACGATTAAATATTTTGTCTAGTTAGTTAAAAAAAACACATATGCCAAGGCTAAGATATATAAATGTTGTAGAAATTTAGATAAAATTAATTTCCTGGCCTGACAAGAACTGCATTTTTCACTGCAGGATTTGTTTGGGCTTTTACCGGCCATACAGTGTACACCTCACAACTGGGGACCATAGGGATATTATTTCTATTTCTCAGGGTTTAACACTTTTCTTGAGATTCAACAAAGTCCCCCCCTCACACACCCACACACCATTACCAAGTAGCTAACTAACTGAAAGAAGATTCGAAAGAAATACAGACTATTATGTTGTTTTACCACAATATATCCTTAAATACTTAACAAGACACGATATAACCAAAGAGCAATGATACTCATGCGAAGAAAAGAGTCTTTACACAATATACAAGGAACTTAAAGAATTACAATTATAAAAAATGAGAGAAAAGGTGATTTTATTGTAGAGTAACCTAAACACGGATGAACTCCATCTGTTGGTACTCTTTTGGTTGAAAGACAACATTTTGGCTGTTGATAGAAGTGACATGATGACAATTTTCTGTTAAAATAGTATACATAATAAATTAATAATGTGAAGAATAATAATTTCTCATTCTTCATTTCACGTTTTCAGTAGTGGTTTATTCCTTTTTAGAATATAGAAACGGCTTCAAACGGGAACACTGAAGATGTGGAGGCCCAATTTGATAAAATTGCTCAAATAGTCATAAAAACCTGAGACTGATTGTTATTTTTCTTATTCATGTATTTTCTTGTTCTTTCTTTCATTCTTTTTTTTTTTTTATTCATTCCTGTTTTTGCTTTTGTTTTATTCATTCATATTCTCATTTCTTTTTTCTTTAGTTTATTTACTCGTCTTAAAAGTTTAACTTTTGTCCATTTTAATTTAATTAACTACTTCTTCCTTTCTTTCTTTTATTACTTTTTATTTCGCTTATTGCTTTTCTTTATTCAGTTGTCCTTTTTGCTTTTGTCATTATTTTACTTACTTTCTTTTATTCATGTTTCTTTCACTCGAACTTTTCTTTTCTTTTTTTAACTTGTTCACTTTTTCTTTTACTTAGTTAATATTTTTCTCTTTTATTTATTACTTTTTTATTTCTCTTACTCCTTTTCTTAATGTTATCTCTTCCCCTTTCTTTCATTTAAGAAAGGAACGCGTTTCTTTTTATTTCTTTAATTCTAATTTAATCTACTTTTTCTCACTTTTTCACTGACTTTTTCTAGATCCTCTTGTCTTTCAATTTTGACATTTTTTTACGCATGCGTATCATCTCCCTGTTTTAAATCGCCATTTTACTTGCCTTGCTAACTCTTTCATCTTTTCCTCATCAACAGTATTTCATTCGAAGCACTTTTTACGAATTCCCCGCCACCATCACCACCACAACCACCACTATAAGTTTGTTACTGTTTCCAATCTCAATGCTGTATTCTAGTTTCCTCCTCCTGTAACCATTGCTAAGAGTACAATGACTTCTCCTCCCGCGCCTACAATTACTACTACCACTGTTACTACTACTACTACTATTACTGTCATCATTAAATAACGTTAACGACCATCATGTCAACATTATCTAGTAAGAGGACATCGGTATAGTATAAACTACTAAATCTACTTCAAATACTAGCTAGTAATATCATTCATACATTTATTTTTACTAATAGGTTTCTTAATCTAACTTCTGCACCTAATCTTACCACTACTACTACTACTACTATTTTTACAATGTATTAACATTTTGATTTGAGTGCATATAGACGCACGTGCTTGCGTGTGTTTACATCATACATAAGAATATATATATATATATATATATATATATATATATATATATATATATATATATATATATATATATATATATATATATATATATATATATATATATATATATATATATATATATATAAACACGTGTATGTGTGTGTGAATGTGCATTTCAATAGTGGTTGCTTTTGCTTTACTGTTGTTTCTGCTATTAGCCTGAGTTACCCCCCTTCCATCTTTTCCCATTCATCCGACCCTTCCTCCATCTCCACCACCACCACCACCACCACTACCACTTGGCGTGCGCGACAAAACCACCCCTACTCCGTCTTCTGTTTTTTCTTCATCATCACCCTCATCTCGGTTGGAAGCCAAATTTTAACTCCTCTCTCTCTTTCTTGCATCTCCCACTATGTTTTCTATTTCACTCCATATTTCTCTCTCTCTCTCTCTCTCTAACCCCTCCTCTTTATTTCTCTCTCTTTCTTTCTCTTTCTCTCGTTCCAGTAGAATTGTCTTTTGCGCTCTGCCGTGTACAATTTAGCATCCTCAGAATCTGCAGGTCTACACACGGAAAAATCTAAAAAAAAAAAAGAAAAGAAAGATACACACGCGCAACAAGCCACATAATAATAATAATAATAATAATAATAAATAATAATAATAATAATAATAATAATAATAACAGCAGCAGCAACAGGAACAATAATGATAATATCAAAAGAAAACAAGGTACCTTGATAAAAAATTAATATAGGTGCCTGCATAATGATAATAATATTAAGCTACGAACACATACAACTTTAAAAAGAACGGAAACACATGAAAAAAACTTTAAGATAAGTTTCTATTACTATTATGCTAATTGTTAATTAGCATTCTTAAGTCTATCTTTATTATTAATAATTATCCTACTAATGTTTATATTTGATATAGCAATGATGATGATAAAAGTTAGGCTTTAATAACAACAACAACAACTCTAACTACCAATCATAGTTGTTGGTGACCAAAAAAGAACAGCGGTTAAGAGAGAGAAAAAAAAAGAGTAGCGAAGATTGAGGAAGAAAAAGAACGAAAAAAATTAAGGAAAACACAGGAGCAGGGAAAGAAAGAAGAGTAAAAATGGAATGATAAAAAGGAAAGTGAGAGAGAGAAGAAAAAGATACGAAAGGGCAGCAGAAGAGAAGGAAGCAAACCCGTGAGACAGCAAGCGACGCCTCGACGCTTTTAGTTGAAAACGCGACTTCCGAAAAGAAGAAGAAGAAGAAGAAGAAGAAGAAGAAGAAGAAGAAGAAGAAGAAAAAAAATTCCCTCTGTGGACAGCAAATCGGCAATCACCGCGGCAGTCGACACCAGACCAGGGAGATGGATAAAGGGGAAACACTAGAGATGAAGCCAGCATCCCTGAGTCCCATGTACACCAATGGTTCTCAGGTCCAGCTGGATGCTAGCTCACGGACAGTGGAAGTTAAAGCAGAGGAAAGAAAAGAGGAGTTTATCAGGGATCAATGGGAAGGAAAAATCAACTTTGTTTTGTCATGCGTTGGCTACTGTATTGGACTTGGAAACGTCTGGCGATTCCCTTACTTGTGTTATAAAAATGGTGGAGGTAAGTAGATGACCCACCGGTCAGTCGACCTGGATATCATTGAGTTATTTAATTTAATATAACATTAAATTATATTTCGTGTTTGATTCTGATAATTCATTTATGTTACTTTAAGTGTTTATGTATATATCTATTTTGAAATGCCATCATTGTTAAAGTTGTCTGTGTTTAGATATTTGCATTCTATCTATCTACCTGTTCATATCTATCTATCTATCTATCTATCTATCTATCTATCTATCTATCTATCTATCTATCCAGACAGACAGACAGACAGACAGATATATAAATATGTATAAAACCATTTCCTTCATATCACGTCCGTTTGTCAGTTTTGTCTCCATCTCTTTTTATATCTGAATGTACATTCTAACCATGTAAATATATTCATATATATATATATATATATATATATATATATATATATATATATATATATATATATATATATATGTCTCTAATCGTCCAGGTATCTATCTATCTATCTATCTATCTATCTATCTATCTATCTATCTATCTATCTATCTATCTATCCAGACAGACAAAACAGATATATAAATATGTATAAAAACATTTCCTTCATATCATGTCCGTTTGTCAGTTTTAATCTCCATCGGGTTTTTTATATCTGAATGTGCATTCTAACCATGTAAATATATATATATATATATATATATATATATATATATATATATATATCTCTAATTCATGTCACATTTATTCATCTATTATCTATCTATTTATCTATCTATCTATCTATGTATCTACATTTGTGTCTTAATTTTTTGTTACGTGTGCTGCTATATCTCGATTTATATCTTGTCTATTTATTTTATTCTATCATGCTGTATAAATATATTCCTTTGTATATATCTGTCTTAATCTTTATCACATATTTCTCTTTCTCTCGATATATATATATATTGCGTATATTTCGGCAGCATGTTTTCATTAAGAAATGTCTCATTAAATTATTTAAACAAATTTTGTCTACTTATCTTTAATATGATTCCCTCATATTCACGGATAAGATTTTTAGTATCCTTAGTAAAAGAAGAAAGAAAGTTACCATATTGAGGCATATTCATTTATTCCGAGTACTTTCGACCTTAGCAAAATGTCATCTTCAGGGTTTTGTTTTATCAGGATCTTGTTTTATCTAAGACAGATTTGTTGTATTTATCAGAAAATTAAATTTTTTATTTGTAAGGTGAAAAACGCTTTGTAGGTCTGATGAATTGGATCGTCATTACGATTCCAATGTAATAAATTATAACTATGGAATATTAGTGTTTGATCTTTTTACTCTGTCCTGGACATTGAGTTCTACCTGTATTCTTTCCTCTTGAAAATTTACGTATGTATGTATGTATGTATGTATGTATATCTATCTATCTATCTATCTATCTATCTATCTATCTATATATGTATGTATGTATGTATACTTTCACTTTGCAAACTCTTCTGTTTCTCCATATTATTCTCATCACCTAATATTCCTCAGTTGTAGAAAAGGAAAGAGATTTACCTGGTCACACATTTCATTTCCCTCTGTGCAAATGGCAGAGCTCATAGCACATGTCGGGCGGTACTGGAAATTGTGTTGTCTCCTCGGCACTTCCACTCTTTTGGATGCAACAGGGACTGACACCTACTCTCACCTTTTAAGTGCCGTGAACTTTTCCTAATTTCACCACGGGTCCTATGAAGGTGCCGAGGAACCGATTTTTTTCTTTGCTACGTTTAACACAAAACCACAAAATATTGAAAAATATGAATTCTCGAACTCACAATGAAGTAATGATTACTTTAACAATGTTAGTGACACTCGAACATAAGCAAAGATCAACATTATAAGAGACGAGAGTGTTCATATCGAAATTATCATATTTTTTAAATAGCTTAACATAAGACTAATGCTTTAAAATAATTCGTTTGACAAAAAATAAAAAATAAATAAAATAAAATAAATAAATAAAAATAAAAACAAACAAACCCGTAAGGTGGTTTACCACATTCTAGCGAGAATTGTTTTACCTCACTGGCACCAGTTTTGGACCAGAAGTAAAACGCTAGGATTTCGAACGTTGATTTCCAACGGAATGTTTGCTGCAACACAATCTTTCTGTCTACCCAGTTCGTTACATTTAACCTGGTACTGTACGAAAATAAGTGGTTTAAATATAAAAACCATAGGGCGTTTTGCTGTTCAATAGAAATTAGCGGCATATTTTTAACAAGAATGATTAATGGTCGAATATAGATTTTAACTAATATTTTAAAATGGTGACTATTTTTGATGGCTCATATTCATTTGTCAAAACGTGATTTGTTTTTCACCAAAGGAAATATGCCTTACTAAGTCATTTATATTTATTGCAAAAGGCAGAAGCCTCGATAATGACACACCTGTCACTCTTAAAAAATAGTATTGAGAAATATATATATATATATATATATATATATATATATATAGAGAGAGAGAGAGAGAGAGAGATAAATAGAAGATAGATAGAAAGACAATGAAAATCGTGTTTTTATTAGATTTATTTTTAAGAGAGATATGTTTGTGCAAAAATTTCATAGTGTATCTATAAAAGGACAATATGACTAACGATAAAAGGAAAACTTATCTTAGTCGACGCGTTTCGTTCACTGAGGGTCTTTATCGAGGCAAAGAACGAGATGCGATGGCTAAGATAAGTTTTTGTTTTGTCTTTATTCATAGATATGTATATCTGAATGACGTAAGTCAGCAACAATTTTTGAAGAGACTTTTTGGCGAAAATAAATGTCTAGCCTCAAAGTGTAAAGAAAGAAAAATACACTCCCAAAAAGGATTACTTCTTTTTCTCAAGCATTTTAAAAATATATATGACAAATTGAATTCAAATTTGACTTACTTTCATAGTCATTTATAATGAGATATGTAACACACAAACACACACACACACACACACAACATATATATATATATATATATATATATATATATATATATATGTATCGAATTGTAATGTGTGTGTGATGAATAAAAGCGATAGGTTTAAAATGAATTTTAAAAAATGAAAAATCTTTCTTGAAGCTTTTATTTTAGTTTTAATTTCATTTAAATTAATATCAATTTCATGTAATATTTCCAATAAGTAAAATACATTGTATTTCAAAACGAATTTGAATTAATTAGATTTTTTTTTTTAATTGCTAAAAATGTTTGATTTTAGCCATTTTTACAATTCTTTCAGTACAAGCATATTTTTTCTGAAACTTTGTTTGAGGAACATTAGTTGATTTAAAGTTTAATTAATTTGATTTGAAAGAAATATCATTTACTTTTAGTTTATAATATCACAGAAAAGCTTTTTTAACACGGAGGTTGATGTTTTCATAAAGTTTGGACAGAGACTTGGATAAAGTCTCGACAGATATATGTTTGGAAGTTTTTTTAAGCCATGACATATCTGTAAAAAATAACTTGTAGAATATAATAGGGTCTTTATATATATATATATATATATATATATATTTAACTACCCAATAATATTAAAAATTCAGGAAAATATTCTAAGTAATGTAATATTTCATTTAATTTATGTACTTTGGTTTTAAATTTACTGTAGTTACTTCTCGTCTTTCCTGGTAATGCCATATATGGGCGTCTGTATTTACAAAAATTGGCACGTTTATACACGCACAAAAAATAAAATATTCAACATTCTTTTGAAAATAGTGCGGGTCGCTGAATTGTAGTCGACCGTAGTCGAGAGTATTGAATCAATGCGAACGATCCTTTCCTTAGCTTTTCCATTAATGATTAGTAAATATAGTTTTTACTTAATACTATCACCTAATCGGGGCAAATTAATACAGAATTTTAAAATATTCGAAACTTTATAAATTATTCTAATTATTCTTGTAAAAATTCATTATTCATTAAAAACAAATTTCTTAGGACAATAGTATCCATAATATATCTTATTCATAAAACCAATGAAAAGCTTTTATATTAGGTTGGTGCAAAAATAATGACGTAATAATGTCGTTTTTGATGTTAAAAAATACGTCAAAAAACGACATTAAACGTCATTAGGAACCAACCTAATATTTTCAAATAACATTTTACTTTTTATTTAATTTTTTATTTCATTTTTTACGATTGGTACAGATTTTAAAATAATGGGGGTAATTCAATCATAAACAATTTGATAATTTAAATTCTCCAACGACTTCTTATAAATATTGAGTTATAATAATGAAATTCTCGAAATTTCATAAAATTAAAAATTGAATAAGTGTGAGTGTGTATGTGTATGGGGGAGGGGTTAGAGGGTAAAGGATGTAAAAAAATATTTAAAGATTTTCTAAAAAGAAATATTTCTACAATAATTTAATTCATTTGTGAATAAGTTTTGAAAGTTTCATTAAAAGCTGCCAATTATTTGATTTTTGCAAGAATTTCCAAATTAATGTATTTCTCACAGCAAAAAGACGCAAAATTTTCCTGTACTAATTTATGGTCACCCGCTGACGCAAGAAAAAACTTTTTAACCAAAAGTTTGAAGGTTCTAAAATGGATTAAAAAATATAATTTAATAATCAAAAAATCCTTTGCTCTTTCCTCTTTATAATAACATGAAGATTTGGACGATAAAACTGTTTTGTTTTTTTATTAAGTTTAGAACATTTTTTCATCACAATATTTATATTTTATATGAATTTTTGAGGTACCTATATATATATATATATATATATATATATATATATATATATAGTTTTAAGGTATGCTATATTTATGAGTAAAAGTGGTAATATCAGTGATAGAACATATTTAAATATAAAAGTGGTCACTGAGGTCAACACCAAGCGGTGACAGTCTGTTTCATGATCGCAATCTTATGGCCATTTACAAATATATATATATATATATGTGCGTGCGTGTTCTGTGAGTCTGTTTATGTGTAATCGTGTGTATTGGAATTTTGATATAAAAATTATGGAAAATTGTTAATGTTGAGCTATACGAACAAATGCCAGATGCCTGAAGCAACCTAAAACACACACACACGCACACACGCATACACACACACACACACACACACATATATATATATATATATATATATATATATATATATATATTTACTCACACACACGTGTGTGTGTGTGTATTTAAGTAGTAAGCCCCTCTAATATATGTTACATTAAACATGGTTGATTATGTACGTCTGTTAAGTTTTTTTATCGTGTTATTGTGTTTTTTATTTCACACTGAGCTTCCAAAAGAAATCTCTTGTTCGCACATCAGAAAAGCACAAGAACAACTTAAGATAATACCTTGTCAGTCATTTTAATGACACACACACACACACACACACACACACACACACATATATATATATATTTCTTATTACATACATATAATATGTATTGTGTATAATATATAGTAATTGCGTGTATGTATTTGTGTGTTTGCGAAAACATTGTATGAAGTTAAAACATTACTGTTTTGGTTTATTAACATACCAAGATGTATTTAAAAAAAAAACAAAAAAAAACTTATTTTGTCAAATTATTTCCTGACATAATTTCTGATATATACAGACCGCGACCGTTTTGTTGTGTTAGAGCAGGATATAAAAATATGAAAAAAAAATGCATATGTTCAATTTCAATATATAAGTTCCATCGTCGGAAATGAAAAATATTCCCATCCCAATCTATATATATATATAGATTTACTTTTGAATTTGTAGGTCTGATGAATTGGATCGTCATTACGATTCCAATGTAATAAATTATAACCATGGAATATTAGTATTTGAGCCTTTTATATTATATTCTTACTTTGTCCTGGACATTTGTTCTACCTGGATTCTATCCTCTTGGGATATATATATATATATATATATATATATATATATTGACCACTAATATAGGCAATATATATATATATATATATATATATATATATATATATATATATATATATATATATATATCTAGTTCTCCGTCGAATTCGACGTATGAGGATCTGCTTGATCAGTTCCCAGAAAACCGACAGCCTGACAACAGCACATGAGATTTGATTATAGTGGTGATATATATATATATATATATATATATATATATATATATATATATATATATATATATATATATATATATATATATATATATATATATATATATATATATATATATATAAATTCAGATAAACAAAAATAAAAATCCCCATTGATAATGGCTGATAGATTAGTCAAAAGCGCTCTGATTTTGAACAAATTTATAAACTCTATGTCCAGAAAAGAATAGTCCTGGCAAAGACGATAAACTACATTGGGTTGTAGCACCTGTTAGGGTCCCAGCTATGGGCCAATAGTGAACCCCTCAAACAAAAACAATATACTATGAAAGTATAAAAATACATTTTTGTATAAAAAAGTTACCAGCAATACCTACTTAGAGTATATATTTAGTTGAAGCCATAAAATTGTGTTCAAAATATTTAGAATTCAGCATAAAATAACCCACAGCAATGTCGATATGCCGGTAAAAATCACTCAATCAACCCAGGAAATAAATCACTTATACGAATGAAAGAAAAATTTAATAAAAGCTTAATTGCAGTCCCATATCAGTCATCTTGAATGAAATTTGTATAAAAGAGGGATTGCTGGTCAAATGCACAAATATATATATATATATATATATATATATATATATATATATATATATATATATATATATATATATGGGGGGGTTGTTTGCGTATTTACTATTTATTTCAAATTTTTATACAACGTTTGTAGGTGAATCTGTCACATGAATGCCTTTTATAAGCAGTGAAAAACAGTGTTATCACTTCGATCGTTGCAAGTGGCCATTTTGTAGATGTTGTTACATAGTCTTGATGTCCTTTTCATTTCACAAGCTTGGTGCCAATATATAATATGTTAAAGGCGCGTATGAAAATACGCCTGCATAAGTCCATAATAGACAACATTACAATAGCTTTACGCATATATACGCGCAATCAGGCATACCTGTATTTACACCTTTGGCTGAGTCTATTCGTCAGCTAACATTTTCAAATAACATTTTGCAGTCGATGTTCGAATCCAGATGAACCATTTTTCCGAATGCTGTTTCTTCAAGGCGCTTAGCACATAACACAAACTTATTGATCTCTACTTCTGAATACATTAGCATACACTCTCCTGTTTTCTTTCTTTCTTTCTATTTTTTTTCTTTCTTTCTTTCTTTCTTTCTTTTTCTTTCTTTCTTTCTGTTCATAGAGCGCTCTGATCTATTTATCTATCTATGCAGATAGACATATTAACACACATAAACACACATAAACACACATAAAACACACACACACACACACATATATATACATATATATATATATATATATATATATATATATATATATATATATATAATTTGTGTATTTAGGCAGCAAATTCTCTTTTAGACATAAATTACAGACATTATGTTTGCTAATTTTAATAAAATCCGTTCATACCCACGAATAACCTTCTGTGTATTGATGTTAAAAGATGAGAGAAATGTGTAATAGCTGTTTAAAGTACTTTCCATCTTCTCTCAAGATCATCTTCAGGGATGCAAGTGGTACAAAACTATGTGTTGTTCATTTGTGTAAGTATTTATATAAAGATGTACGTTGTTTTCAAATACTGTAATTTTTCATTATATATATATATATATATATATATATATATATATATATATATATATATATATAAATTCGCTAGAGGATAGAATCCAGGTAGAACAGAATGTCCAGGACAGAGTAAAATATAATATAAAGGCTCAAACACTAATATTTCATGGTTATAATTTATTACATTGGAATCCAAATCAATCAGACCTACAAATTCAAAAAGTAGGTCTGTTGATTTGGATCGTGATTACGATTACATCCAATCTAATAAATTATAACCATGGAATATTAGTGTTTGAGCCTTATATATATATATATATATATATATATATATATATATATATATATATATATATATATATTTTATTTTATTTTTCCTAGAATTCGAAACAGTTACATATTTACCGCCGCCAGTGGATAGTTTTCAAATCCAGGTAAAGGCTCACTGTGAAACTTTTTTTTTTATGAAGGCTAACAAGAATGCCGGCGACCCTCGAAAATTTGGTTTGATACAGGCTTTGTCCTTCAAAGTATTTTTGTGTCACCGTTCATATCTATCTCAGTCTCTTTCTTTCTTTCTTTCTTTCTTTCTTTCTTTCTTTCTATCTGAATCTGTCCATATCTATCTATCTATCTGGCTGGTACTATATGTCAAATACGTCCATTTTTGTGTCTTATTTATTAACTAAGATCAGTATTTAAGTGAATGACAACGGAAATATTTTATATTTTTGTCGAACATTTTTAATACCAAATAAATACACATCGAAGCTGCTACACTAGGTTACCTAAGAGGCGGTGTGGATGACGTTTATTTTCTTTGTGGGAATCGGGGTAGGCAATAATTGATCTTATGTACCTGTTTATTAATTTCACAATGTTGACGTTTTAAATGATTTTCCGGCCTCTTTTCTTCAAATACCCTCGCATTTATTTTATATTTATAAAAAAAATTACGATTATTAAACCCCAACGGCATAGTTAACCCCAATATGGTACAAATAGTTATTGACGTGTGCTTCAAAACTGAACAGATATCTTTCACAGTATATGGAATAAACGTTGACATATCTTTTAAGCCTGTGACTGAGAACGAAACAGATTTTCTTTTAGTTTTATAGTTGTTAGCTAGTAAGATTTGAAATATAAGCGAAACCTCGGCTGGCGTTCTGTTTTGGCTGATAAGATAAACAAAATACCTGCGAAAAAATTCACCTGTTGTAAAGAAATCATTCTTTAAACTATTTTAATAAAGCTTATATATACTTTTTTGTGTTCAGTACGAAAACTTGTAAGTTGAATATAAAATATTTAAAAAACTGAAAAGAGAAACATTTTTCAGTTTCATCTTCTCACTGGAGCCAATAATGGGTGTTCGATCCCTGGCGAAAATGACATTATTTCAAAATATTCATTTGCTAGGCTAACCAAGTGAATGATTAGTGTGCTTCGAACTAATTTGGTGCATGTAGATTTGTTCTAAAAGTAAATTTAGTAAACACTCTAATACCATATTCCCAACGTGGGGCGCATGATCCACGGGTGGGGCACGGTAATATTTTAGTGGGGCATGCGTAGAATGTGCACCCTTCTGTTTACTATACCAACAGAAAAAGGGGGCAATTCGAGAATCAGTTATTAAAAGTGAATTGTTTTCTAGTGAGTCTGAGTGAGAGTTAATATTAATGCGTGTTAATACATACTTTACATATACGGTATGCATACATCAAAATATTTTGTGTGTATATATATACATGTGTAATTGGCATACATGTAAGAATTAAATATTACAGGGAGGAGGAAGCAGAATTTTAGAAATACCAAAGTGGGGCATGGCCCCAAATCAGTTGGGAACCACAGTTCTAATAGTTTTGTTTATGACTAAAATAGTTGTTTATCGCCACCACCGCACACAAAAGGTGGGTATTCAAGTAAAAATCAGAATGTCGAATGATAATTTGATATTTAGGCAGGCTATCACTTCTTTGAAGATTGTCTAACGCCAATCTTTCTCCTCACTATTTCCCGCAGTTGTTCTTGTGTAACACTAAGGTTAATTAATATCGACAATCTAATAAAATATCAATAAATCCACATTTAAAATTTCCTGACAATTGTCTTCGTTCTTTTTGCGTATTAGAATGTTAAAATTAGCTGACAGGCATGTTTATATACTTGTAAAACGCAGGGTTTTGTGGCTCGTCTATTAGTAATCGTGGTAGTTTAGAAGCTGGAAGATATCCGGAAAAAACTGCAGCTAGTTATGTGAATGATATCAGGACTAAGCTTAATTTAACAGAGAACCATAATATCGCGACACCCGGTGAGTATTGACTTCACTATAAAAGCAAATGTCTGAGACTAGCTTATTAAACATAGCTGTACTATGAGCGGATTAATACTTTCACATCCTAACATAAAATGACCATATTGGGGTGCCTAGTAAGGGTTGAACTTGCGGATTTAACACTGGTATATGAGATAATTTTGATGAGCATCACTTCACGACAAGATCGCTAGATATCTGCTTAGTTCCGTCTGACCTAAGGTCACAACAATAGATCATCTCGTGTGAGATAATTTATTACACGAGCTCAAGGAGATTGGTTAGTCAGTCTTTCGTCGATACTTTAGTATTTTATGCGAGTTCTGACGGAACACTAGCCATTGGATTGTTGATGGTGGAAATGATGGAACAATCTCAATACCAAGCACTCTCAACGCCCCACCTTATATATATATATATATATATATATATATATATATATATATATATATATATATATATATATATATAGTTTGCCAGCTGTCAATAAACCTCATAACACTCACGAGCGCTTAGCCTTAAAGTGGGTAGAATGGAGATCAACGTGTTTTAGTAGACTCAGCAGTTTTCAATCTGCTATTCTGAATCGTCTTCAATAAGCGAGAGCAAGGTCTAAAAGGTCGGCAAATCTAACAGTGAGCTCATCCCACAATCCTTACACTTGCTTCATATGCGGCCTCCTTTGTAAAACCACTAGCGGGTCTTAATCAATTAGTTAAGTTGTGCATGCGTGCGTATGTGTGTGCGTATGTGCATTAGCATATATATATATATATATATATATATATATATATATATATATATATATATATATATATATATATGTAAACTTTGAACAATTTCTATTGGAATGTCCTCCTCATCTGAGAAGGATTATTCGTAATATGGAAAAATGAATCAATAAAATTAATCGACACAAAATATTGTCGTTAATATATATATATATATATATATATATATATATATATATATATATATATATACTACTGACTCTCTCCGTCGAATTCGACGTATGAGGGTCAAGCAGATCTGTTCCCAGGAAACCGACAGCCCGACAACAGCACATGAGATTTGATTATAGTGGTGAAGGTTTCGTGCAGGACCATCCACACTTTTTGAAGGGCCGATTACAGAGATCTGGTACACTACGTACCACAAGGTCCCCAAACGACCTTTCGCAGATTTTGATATATATATATATATATATATATATATATATATATATATATATATATATATGTGTGTTTGAATAAAAAACAGACCACTTTAAGGTTCCATGTAATAAGTTATTTCCCCACAACCCTTTTAAAAGGCTCTGGATCATCAGACTTTACTTCCAAAAGTTAAAATGAAAAGAAACTTAGACATTTTTGACAGACCGCACCAAGCATATGTAAAATTAATGAAGTGAGGAAGTGAGGTGGGAGAGAAGATATGAGTGAGTTAGATTTACCATTTCAATTCCTTATCCTTAACCCCACTCTGTGTAGGCTAGATGCCCTTTAACTTAACGTATGTTATCTCTAGATATAGATGGATAAGGGGTGTGGGAGAAGACCGACTTAAAAGGGAGAAGATACAGCAAACAATAAAATAATAAATCATGTGCATGAGCGCAGGTTTCACTCAAATTCTTAGACGCTGTTATTTCGCATTACTTTAAAGGGTATATTTGGGGGTTAAAGTTTGTTTTTAAATACCTACCTAATTATTATCAAAGGTTTTCTAATTTAAATAATTTTATCATCAATAATGATTATTAATTAATATTACTTAATTTTATCATCAATTAATGATATATATATATATATATATATATATATATATATATATATATATATATATATAATTGAAATATGTAACTTCTGAAAAAATTTGGACAGGTATGCAACAATGACAGCAAAAACTGTTTTTGTAATAGTTTGTTACGCCATGTCTCTTCAGCTTACAGGCAGTCATGGTCCGCAAAAATGTCTTTTCTTTATTATCTGTGAATTGAAACAAATTTATTGCTTTTTTTGTTGTCACCTCCAGGGCTTTTGGGGCTTATCTTTCTCCTAGACTGACTGCCACTAGACAGTCCATTTAAACCTGTTACTTAATCCATAGATAGGTGGGAAAAATGGATTCATGCCTTTCTCAAGGTACAACAGCATCGACGGAACATTTAAGCAACGAGAAAGTTTTAAGGAAAATGGGCTTAGTACCAGAAAGAGACAATTGAAAATTCTGGGACTCATCATGAGGAAAGAGGACTTCGAGAATTTGACACGCATTGGGTGTACCGAAGTCAAAAGTGGGCCATCTGCATGACGAGCTTGTTTTATTGGATGACAGAACGGAGGATTTGGGAGATGACAAAGTGACAAACGTTGCTAAAAGTAGCAATGGGTAAGAATTTGTGGAGAGCCATGATCGTCAATGAGAGAGACGGGTTATTTTATTAATCACAAGTTTCTGTGGATGGAAGTCTCCGAAATGTTTATACGTATCAATATCCTTGAATACTTAAAATCCTACTTGGTGGCATGTAAGAACGTTTTCTTCCTCTTATATGCGAAGTTCATTTTTATAGTATTGTTCACCCGATACAAAGCCCAAGAGCCATTCAAGATAGAGCGTTACTGAATAAGGTTGTGTAAAGGGCGTAAAAGGAGCAAGTAAGTATGATGATATGTAGGATAGATAATGGATGAATCTAGATTTGAAAAAAGTTAATTATTAGGGAAACATAGAGTTCAATATGAAAAAAGAAACACCGACTGGCCTTCCTGGAAGTAAAAATATTTTTATTGATTGATTTGTTTTTATAGCTTATCAACCTTTTTGGGTTATTTAAAGCCAGAAAATATTTTTAGAGTGCTAGTATTTTTTGTAGCTAATAATAATTTTACTGATTCGAGTTCTAATAATTAACCTATAGTTTTTTTTTTTTTGGAGGGTGGGTGAGATGGATTCACGCCTTTTCCAAGAGTATTTGCATGTAAGTGAACAAACCCGACTTGAATTGGAATTCGGTTCTCCGATTTCCATTTCCGAGCCGTTATCCATTACACCACCCGCACATCCAAGCATACACCACCTATTAATCACAAGAAGTCACCCACCTAGATACTGACCAGGCTCAACGTTGCTTAACTTCGGTGATCATACGAGAACCTGTATTTTAACGTGCTCTATCCGAAAGCCAAAATATTTTGAACAGAGTATGTACCCATGAGGTAGTATGCTGTATACTAACATTCATTGAAACAATGCGGATTATGTGGATATATAGAATAGATAATGTCATGGTTCAATTTTTATCTCTCAAACTTATTCTTATGATCTGCATTTACTTCCTCCTTTTATTCCTATATCTCACAAACGATTAAGTATTCCTCTACCTTGTGTGGTTCTTGGGCCTTGTATTAGGTGAATATTTAGCATTACAAACATTACATTCACTTCTATATAGAAAGAGTTATATTACATAGTAGTTCAGAACTCTTTTCTTTGCTTTTCATTAAATGTTCCTGTCTCTTAGTACTTTACTTAGCTTTTGAAAGGCATATTTTGCTATTCCAATGCGCGTTCAGATTTCGATGTCATATTTTCCATGTCCTATTAAAACACTTACTAGATATTTAAACCTCCGTTTTTGTTTGATATTGACATCTTCAGTTCTTAGTTCGCATCCTGAGCTGTTTCTGTTGTTGCCAATCAACTCGGCTCAAATCTGAATCTGTTAAATTAAGAATCAAAGTCATCAGGCCATCCCCTATAATAGATAATTCCTTTATAATTGCATCTTTATCCTCATAATCTCCACTACCTCCTACATTTTCTTCTATTCATATCACACACCTGATGAAGTAACCCCTACCTTGAAGGGCTCTTGTGCCTTGTATTGGGTGATCGATAGGACACACGCTAAAGCGGCACCGTGAAATTACTTATCGTCACTGTTGTGCACACATGAAGTAATCATTCACAAAGATACACAAATCGTGCCTGCCATTATATAAAAATATACGTTCGCTCCTTGACGCTATTGGGTGAATTTTAGCATAAAAATATGAACAACAATAATAATAAAATACACGGCTACTATAATGGGAAAAAAGCAGAAAAAGTTGAATCGTGCTAATATTCTCAGTGGATAGGATCTATTGGATTTGCTTAGAAAAATAAGCATTTAAAATTCTGATTCCTACCATGTATTGAACACTGGTCACTGGCATCAGTGAGATACGTGAAATTACCTAAACTTCTAGGCAGGCCATTTATTTAATAACCATTTTAAAATAAGCTCGATCACCTGCCTCTGGCACCAATGGGAAATATGAAACTATCCCAGCCACAAAGCAGGATCTTAGTCTATAGCGACGAGAAGCGAACTTATATTTTTATATAATATCAGGCACAATTTGTGTGTCTGTGTGAATGACTTTTTCATGTGAACACAACAGTAATGATACGTATATTTTACTGTGCTGCTTTAGCGTGTGTCCTACTAATCAGTGTATATCTACCATCATATTTAAGGGGAAAAGCAGAAACGGAAGGAGTGATGGCATTTATTGGTTGTATTATAAAATTTAAAATAAAAAAAAATTGACTAAAAAAAGTCATCAAACAAGATATTTGAATCGTTTAAATAAAAACATTGTGAATGTCTCTTAACATATCGAGAAAAATGTCGAGACAATGTCTTAATAATGTAGGATACAGATGTGTTGGTAGGATAGACACTAAAACAGAAACAGTTCGGTAGGAAACACGCTAAAGCGGCACCTATTTTACAAATCTGTTGTTAACAAGATAGGTTTATTTTTTACAACTTCCGTTTCGCAGACATATATTATCTCTCTTTCACATTACATACAGTAATACAGTATTATATTATATGCAGTAACGTCCAATATTATATACTGTATTATATTATATACAGTAACATCCAATATTATATACAGTATTATATTATATACAGTAACATCCAATATTATATACTGTATTATATTATATACAGTAACGTCCAATATTATATACAGTATTATATTATATGCAGTAACGTCCAATATTATATACTGTATTATATTATATACAGTATCATCCAATATTATATACAGTATTATATTATATACAGTAACATCCAATATTATATACTGTATTATATTATATACAGTAACGTCCAATATTATATACAGTATTATATTATATGCAGTAACATCCAATATTATATACTGTATTATATTATATACAGTAACGTCCAATATTATATACAGTATTATATTATATGCAGTAACGTCCAATATTATATACTGTATTATATTATATACAGTATCATCCAATATTATATACAGTATTATATTATATACAGTAACGTCCAATATTATATACAGTATTATATTATATGCAGTAACATCAATATATTATATACTGTATTATATTATATACAGTAACGTCCAATATTATATACAGTATTATATTATATGCAGTAACGTCCAATATTATATACTGTATTATATTATATACAGTATCATCCAATATTATATACAGTATTATATTATATGCAGTAACATCCAATATTATATACTGTATTATATTATATACAGTAACGTCCAATATTATATACAGTATTATATTATATGCAGTAACGTCCAATATTATATACTGTATTATATTATATACAGTATCATCCAATATTATATACAGTATTATATTATATACAGTAACGTCCAATATTATATACAGTATTATATTATATGCAGTAACATCCAATATTATATACTGTATTATATTATATACAGTAACGTCCAATATTATATACAGTATTATATTATATGCAGTAACGTCAATATTATATACTGTATTATATTATATACAGTATCATCCAATATTATATACAGTATTATATTATATACAGTAACATCCAATATTATATACTGTATTATATTATATACAGTAACGTCTAATATTAGAGAACGTAAACTTAAAAATCAGTGTTGGTTCTAGAGTTTATTTTTTATTTTTTGTTCTAAAAAAAAAACAAAAGAAAAAAAAAACAGATTTGCCATAATGCAATTTTATTTTTAACACGATCACTTTTAATCAATTCTATATCTACTTGCCTATGTCCCTGATCAATGTCTCTAGCCATTATCTCTGCCATTGCTCCTTCCATTAATGAGTTTCCTTTAAAACAATTTTGCTGATATTTATGTTTTAAGTCGCCGTGTTATAGCCGGTATCATACATTCAATTTTAATCATTTCACCCCAAGCAAGCTGATAATGCCACTAAGACGCACGGATTACTGAGAGTGAAAGAGAATGAGAATAGTTTTGAGAGAGAACAATAAAAGAATATAGCTCAGGGAGACAGAAAATGGCGTCATCGTTTCGATGTATAAACTTTATTTTATGCATCCTGATATAATCAAACCCTCTGCCTTGAGCAGAGAGGGACCCGGATGAGGCTTTGCCAAAGGGAGGTAGACAGACCCGAATCCGCTCGGAGAACCCGCGGTAAACTCGGCCTTGTGCCACATACATCCCTCGTGGTGGTGGTGGTGTGGGGGGGCTGTTGAATATTAACTTTTGTTGGTTCTCTGTCAAATGCAAGTTCTACCTGATTTTTATACCGACTTAATAACTTTAAATGCTATTAGACATTGATTTGAATTAATATTCATCTACTTGCTGATATAGTCGTTCCAATTTTGGTTAAGGATACTAAATTTGACTTTTTAAAAAATCATTTGACACCAAGCAGGCGATAATGTCACTAAGACAAAAGAAGTTACTGAGAATGAAAGAAAATGATAAGATATTAGTGAGGAGAAAGGACAATGAAAGAAACATGGCAATTGGCATTACATTTAAAATTTTGAAGATCGTAGGTGTTAGGAAAGCAAGAAACCAAAAGAGATTTTTACAGGCGAGAAATACAAGTAAAGGAACTATTAGAATAGAATTTACGACTTTACGTTTTAATCCTATAGATCAGGGGTCACCAAACTACGGCCCGTGGGCCGGATCTAGCTCCCGGCGTCATTTCATCCGGCCCGCCACTTCACTGTGCCACAAATGAGCTAAAACATAATTATTTATATGGAATTATCAATACATTGTAGTTAAAAATACTATTTTGAAAATAAAAATTAAAATAAATCTAAGTAAAATGCCCAAATTTGGCTAATCTGATTTTTGCATCTGACATCTGATTTTTGTTTATAAGTTTTAGGAAAATCAGTGAAATAAAGATTGGCAACTCTTTGCAACTTTTGATATCCGAGCGCTTTTTTTGTGTAAGTACCTGTAATGAAGTTTCTAAGAAAAGCGATTGCGAGCCTGTTGCAGCAAATATGTTTTAACTTTCATTACCGTGTCTAAACCGGTTTTAAGAGTGCTGTCTATAAAAAAGGACTGACTTCAGTGAATTATGTCATATATTTTGCCCGAAATTATTATAAAATCTAAAGTATGTAAAGTCAGTAGATGTAACGAGGTTGACTGATTAGAAAGCATCTCCCTTGTGTTGTATGCAGCAATACCAAAACAAATATTAATTACATCTTAAAAGGTAAACACCAGTTTTAAAAATCTCACTAACCTTTTGTGCTGCTTAGTTTGTGAGATTCGGATATGTGCGCACTAGGTGGGATATAACTATTTTATTGCTATTGTCGCCTTCTTAGATAACGTTTTAGTAAATAATTATGTTTATTGTCTTTTTTGTGTATTCAGTGTATTGTATTAAGCAAAATTGTTATCCGGCCCGCGCACGTCATTCTTTCAGTTATCTGGCCCTCTGTGCAAACAGATTGTTGAGCCCTGCTATAGACAAAACGCTTTTCATTATACAGTGTAACCCGGATATAAGACCGGAGAAGAAGTCTCTTATATCCGGGTTTCTCTTATATCCGGGTCTCTTATATCCGGGTTACACTGTATCTTTCTTTTAATTAAATACTTTACAAATAAGCATTATAATCATTTTATTTTCATAATCTTGCGTTGACATTATCATCTGATCGAAATCGAAGTATTCTTAAACTTATATTCTTTTAATTTTTTTTTCTTATATTTTTGGGGGCAAATGAATTAGACTTTAATTTTATTTTATTTTAATCGTTTTTAACCTTTATCTTCCTGGTTTCAGTTTAAACTGACATTTTCTTTTTTCCATGTATCTAAAGTATAATTCTAAACTATAATTTTGGAAAGTGAAAATTTCACTGAAATATGTTGCAAAATTGCCAGTTTTTTTTTTTTAATCTGATATCAAGAAAAAATAAACTTTATTCAAAATAGTCATAATATACGGAATAAAGTAGGTGTCAGTTTAAACTGACACCAGAAGGATATGGCTTAAGCTTACACTAAGACTATTTAGCATATTGAACCTTTCTGGTAATTCATCCGATGTCTCTGACTAGATAAAAATGTCGTCAGCAAATCTTAGATGGGTCCATTTAAATATTCTCTGTTTATATTGACTCCCGACTTTTCCCAGTTTATTTTCCGGAAGATACTTTCAAAACGTTGTAATAAATATGGCGACAAAGATAAGGACAATAGTCCGAATAATGTAAATAATGTACTTAATACCTCATCTCAGAAATATAGACAGATACTTTCAAGGTCTGTTGTAAATAGTGTAGATAAAATCGTATCCTTTTGCTTGGCGTTGTTAAAAAATGTTCTTTTTATTTGTCTTGATGTAATCAAATCATTGTAATACAAACTGTTTTGAATGATTTCCATTTCACTTTCGTTACGATTGCAGGACAATGTCATAGTGTTATTACCGTGTGGTTTTCAAACACCCCACTTAAAATATTATAGATATATCACTTAGTTCTTAATTTCCTTGTTATATATTGTTCTAGGTGTTATTTCTCTTTTTTATAGGATAAATAAAAATTAAAAACTAGTATTTATTTTGAAAAATTGAATTAAAAGGCGAAAATTAAAAACTAATTTGCAAGTTTCTAAAATTAAAATATGCAAAAATAGGTTTCATTTTATTTTCAGTAAAAATAAAATTACTTGTAACTCACAGAAATATGACTAAAACCAGATATTCTTTGTAGTTACTTCACAGAGCTATTCAGAAAGCTACTTAACTAATCATGCTAATTTGACATGCCACTTGCTAAATATTAAAGTAAAACATTTTGTGGGATGTTCAAACATCCCACTATACTAATGGAAAGTTAATACCCTGTTTTGGTCTTGAGTCAACGACTGCCGAATATTCTACCATGTCAAATATCTTTTTGTCTTTAATGAAAAACTAAAAAAGTGGTTTGTTATATTCTTTTGTACGAGAGGGTGATGAAAAATTGAAATAATTTTGAAATATTATCATATTTTGGGTAGTCGGTCGAACCGAAAATATTTCACTAATAAACATGTGCACATTTATATTGGGTGTATCCCCTCCAAAAAAAAAACAAAAAAAACAGAATATAAATTTCAAATTTAATGTCATTTCTTTCATTAATTTTAATTATTCATTTTAATCAATAAAATATTCATAATAATGCACTTACGCCAACAATTTTTCAGCCTTTTGATTCCTGAACGTTACCGGATTATATTTTATACCGGACCTAAAGAGGTCACTCACTAACAATTCAATAATACACTTCCGGTCAAAAATTATGTATTTCTCGTATCTCTAATGAATTATCAGCTTATAAACTTATATAAAGCTATCAAACACAAACAACGCCACAGGCAATCGCTTGAAATCCAAATATTTAGTTTCATAATTTTATTCTGGTTATACCAGATGTCAGACTATCAGTTACCGGAATATCGGTGGTGTATATGTAATGGATGATATTACGGCACTATTTTTCCGATCGTAAAGACGATTTCTTTAAATTCTTTTTTTTTCCGACATAACTGCTGTTAATGTGTCTGGTCTCAACATTCAATTTTATTCCCATTGTCTGTTATCTCAGAAGCTACTGAATTGCCTGGAGCTTTTTGACGTAAAGACTTTAAGCAATTCTAAAGAAATTAGACGACAACCGTCAAATGAGGCTAGTATGGGGATTTTCTAAGCGTTGCCGAAAGTATGAAACATTCAGTGAGGATCGAACTCACTATTCATTCGTAATTGGCCTAGCGATACAAGTTTGCTAACCATTACACCACCTCGATGCGCCTCGATAATTTTCTAAGCGCAGCTTAGATGTGGCACAAGGCCGATAGTAAAGGAACACTCTGTAAGGATCGAACTCACTATTCGATAGAAGGCGGAAGTTTTTAGGAGTAATAATAGAAAGAGAAAACTTTTTAAGAGCTATGAAGGACTGGAAATTTTGGAGAGCCATAATCGCCAACCTCCCGAGAGGAGCTCAAAAAGAAGAAGAAGATGCTGAGCGCACCCTCGGTCACGAAGACTTGTGGCTTCGTGCTAGCATAACAAATTAACAGCTTCCAAACAGTTTCGATTATCCACTGTCACTCACAAGGATTAGGTGAACACTTGGTATCGTCTTCAGGCACTTCCCAACATTGCAGCGTACCGGGATCGTCTCCATAGACCGTTATTATAAAGAATTTACCTACTTGGTAAATTAAATAACTGAATTGTTCATTAAAAAGAATGGCCTAGGGAATTAAAGGGTGGTTGAGATTTGAACCCAGCACTTATAGTCGAAACGCGGCCACAGTTTGATAGATCTCCCCACACTCTCTCGGTATTTACCCAAGTCCTCCCCACAAGGGTGGATGTGCCACAAGGCCAGTTTCTTTAACGAGCCCATAGTCTCCGGAAAAAATTCCCCGCAGGCTCCATATAAACGGGGTTGGGTAGCTGTCTACCTCCCCAGACTTCTAGCATCGACTGGGTTCCTCTTCGCCCGAAGGCAGAGAGGTCGACAAGTTGCCTGACTCGTTCGAACTTTAATGAACTCCACACTCTCAAACACACGAACACTAGATACTAGGGTGTCTAGTTAATCCCTGTTGCAGACATCCACTCTGGCACATTTGTGTTTCTTCTATACTCACAGAGACAAACTGTAGTTTATATTTTTGCAGTTTTCTGTATTTGAGAGATATATAGTATCAGTTAATACTCAATCTAATTCACTTTTGTATCGCTTGTTCGTTCCTTTCAGGGGAGACAATTCAGGGTAACTACACTCAGATATTGAACATACAACTGCAGGGATATCACAACATTTTAACTATGTCATTTTAGAGCCTTAAATTTAATACCTATACTAAGTATACGCTATTTTTACCATCCATTTTTCTCTATTGACTTGTCTTTATTCTACAGGAGTTCATGACCATTGATTTTCTCTCTATATATTATCATCCATGCCTGAGTTCAATGTCAATAGCCTTTCGATGTTTCGTTACCATTACTTTCAGAGGCGGACGGTTTTTATCTTATATCCGTTATAACAACTGCATAAAATGCAATACAAGTAATTCTTGGCAATGTATTCTTTTGGTCGTAATACTTTGTTTAAGAAGAGACATCTTTGTAGGTTTGAACTGCTTTTGAATACCGTCCTGATTTTGTATGGCCCGCAGCTCCTTTTGAATCTTTTCTGTCCTCTTACACAAACTATGACAGATTTTTTTTTAATTGTTTTCTTTTGTCTCTGCTTGTGAAAGTTGATATGATACTTACAGGGTACTTGTTACCCTGACTAATAATTCTAATCTTCTCGTATGAGTATGTTTCTGCGTTGCTACCTATGAGTCGATTCCTTTTTTGACTAGGGTCACGGCCATATGTTGTAACACCGGTTCCCGTAAGATTACGGAAATTAAGCAACGTCGAGCCTGATTAGTACCTAGGTGGTTCATCGCTTAGGAATACCAGATGCTGTAAGCTTGGATGAGCTGGTGGTGCAATGTATAATAGCTCAGAATTGTTAATCGGGGAGGAGAGTTCCAATTCCTGTTGGGTTTGTTATATTCAATTACATTGGGAAAGGTATAAATCCACATCTTCCCCCCAGTTATGGGTTAATTAGTAAAACGTTGTTGTAATGGAATGTTCCAATCTCCCTATTGCCTATTGTGGACTGACTATATCAATAAATATATATAGTGTGCACAGGATATACCTGAGACTTGCTTCGGCAATTAGTTGGAGAGTCGTCTCCAGCTGTGCTGGTCGAACTCTCTGTCTTCGGGCAGAGAGGAACCCAGACGAGGCTATGCCGAAGGGCAGAGTCTCGTCTTGGGTGGTAGACAGCTACCCGGCCCCGTGTATAAGGGGTCTACGGGGAATTTTCGGCCCGAGCGTATAGGCTCGTTTTTGCCTCGCATTAAAAAACAGCCCTGTGCCACATCCTGCCTCGCGGGGAGCTAAGGTAAATAACCTTGCTTCGGGAATTACTAGCCTGCTAACCAATACCTTGTCTTTCAATAGTGTATTCTCTTTTACAATAAACCTCTCTTTCTTTCATCTACGCCTGTGTTGATGTTCCCTCACTCAAGTACCACCTGTGTCTGTCTGTAACCTCTTTAAGGATACAACAGACGTGTATCACTAGATCGTTATTATTTAAAAAACTACAATCTAAAAGTATTTTCTAGCTTTAAATAACCTTCAAAAAGGTTGATAAACCGTAGAAAATGAAACACCTAGTTATTTTTTTTTACTCTGGAGTGGGGCGTAGAAATTGTTCATTTCAGACCTACAGCGAATCTCTTATACTCATTTATACAGTTTATCGCTAAAGATGCTAGGAAAATAGTCGGTTTCTCATGCCACCCGCCATAAGCATCTGATATTTCTTATGCTGCATCCTTGCAAGTGGTCAGACTAAAAATGGAGTATTGCTGCCATATCTAGACTGGTGATGAGTTCAAAAGAGTTTATGTGGCCTTCTGGGAGGTTAATTAATTTAAACTCTACGGGCCCTTTTCCAAAAACAATTCGTCGCCACCCTATCGTGAATTTATCGCTATTTCCGTGGCAAATGTTCAAACTAGCTACATTGCTTAGAGCCACCAGTTCAGACCTTTACATCTGGGAACCGGCATGTCATGTACACAGAGTCGAAAAATCCCCATTTCCTTCGTATTCCATTGGTAAGAAAGAAGCTATACGCAAGCAGCTACTTCTCTAGAACCGTTAATTTGCGGAACAGACCCCCTAGAGGTTGCTTCCTCGAATATTTCGATCTTAATCTTTTCACGTCTAGGGTTAATGATTGTCTATCCTACTTATCCTCATAATCTGCATTTACTTCTTTCTCTTATTTTCCTACTACAAAACATTCAGTCACGCTCTATTTTACATAATTTCTATTGGATGCACATTTAGTAAAAAAATGGTATTGTTTAGTGAATATTAGTATATGGAATACGATGCAATGAATACATATTCTGTATAAATTATTTGTACCTCCTTTTGAACTGTATGGAAGGTTTTAATGAGTTCATGTAATGCAGAAGTATTTGCAGATCTTACTCGTAGGGCGAGAGAATGAATGTGACATCTAAGCAGGATATCAAAGCCATATCACCGGTTTTAGTTTTAGCCATTACCATTTATATGTTTACCATTGCCAGTGATAATGGCGATGCCACAGCTAATCTTTCTCCTTTCGGTATATGTGGGAAACTAATTGGAATATGATATTTGCACACAGGATATCAACATCTATTAGGATCCTTGTGTTCTCCCTTGGGAATGCATCAAATTCTAATTTGTCTCGAACAGGCTCATCCTTAAAATATATTCGTTACTCGCATGCTCCACCCGTGGTTTTCACAGTATCATTCTACAGAACCAGATTTCTGCTGCCGCATTTCCACTTTATCTGTTTGGTATGGCATTCACTGCCATATAGGAGGAATAGTTATTATATATCAGTTGAAAATTCTTTACTTTGTAATGAAATGTTCATGTTTCTTAATAGTTTGCTTAGATTTCTCTCTGAATTTCTAGGATGAGGTGTTATAATTATTTACACTATTTACATTCAGACTATTGTCCTCATCTTTGTTGTTGTTATCACCTGATTGCCTTCTGTCTTAATTTCTGGGATGAGGAGTTATCATTATTTACACTATTTACATTCAGACTATTGTCCCCATTTCTGTTGTTGTTATCTTAACGTTTCGGTCGTTGTGTCCTCCGGCCTTCCTTGATATACACCTGAGAAAGACCGGTCGAAGGGTTGCGATAACAACAACAAAGATGAGGACAACAGTCCGAGTATAGACAGTGTAAATAGTTTACTTATCGTTTGGAAGACATATTTTGCTATTCCAATGCGGGTTCTGAATTCGATGCCACATTTTCCATCCTGGATCCGAGAAGATTAGGCGAAGCTAATGAGCAAGGAGGACTTGCTTGCTTAGAAAATCAGCATTTGAATTTTTTTTTTGTCTGCACTCTAATATCAACTACTGGCATCTTGGGGGAAAAATAAGCAACTCTCTCTCTATTGCAAGACAGGCCACTTGGTATGAATATCAACCAATCCTGTTTGTAAGCAAATTACTGTCTTTCGTGCAACACGTGCTACTCCATTATGGAATGTAACAATGGATATTTCTGTCGGAGATTTGTGTTTACGAAGCTGCAATTGATATCGGTGAGATTTTTGGCACCCCTCCACCCTGCACGCACGAATGAGGGTCTGCAAGATTATTACGCGCTTATTATCTATATTCAGCTCTCGGCAACGCGTGGGTAAATTCAAGGACGCTTTGATATGTATGTGTGTGTGTGTGTGTGTGTGTGTGTGTGTGTGTGTGTGTGTGTGTGTGTGTGTGTATGTGTGCTTAAAGAGTAATCTTTTCTCTCAATGACTAGTCTTTATGGCGAGTGGGAACGCTAGAATAATTACAACCGCCAGGAAAGAAGATGTTATATTAACTAGACATCTATTTCTGGTTCTTTCAAATTGTCTTGCATGTAGGTCTTTCTTTCCGTGTTGCAGTGCAATTGTTCGCGTACTGGTCTCGAAGACAATACAAATGGGTTCGTTCTTCATTGAACGCTTCTTCGGTGTGATGTACGAAAGTGGGTTAATTATTTGTGCGTGTGTGTGGAGAGGGTCTATCAAACTATGGCGGTGTTCTTAGAACATCAATGTTTCGACTATAAGTGCCGGGTTCAAATCTCAGCCATACTCCAGTTATCCACGTTATAATCCAATAGGCCATTTTTCTATTGGACAATTCAGTGATTTAATTTGCCAAGTAGGTAACTTCTTTATAATAACGGTCTATGGAGACGATCCCGGTGCGTTGCAGTGTTAGGGAGTGCCTGAAGACGATACTAAGTGTTGACCTAATCCTTGTGAGTGAAAGTGTGTAGGAGAAGCTGTTTGGAAGTTTTTAATTTGTTATGCTAGCACGAAGTTACAAGTCTTCGTGATCAAGGGTCCGATTTTACTGACCTTGTTCAAACGCTGATTACACAAGATTAGGCGTTCTCTCCCAGAAATTGTAACTAAGGTTACAGATGTGCTCAGAATCTTCTTGTTTATGTGCCTTGACTCCTCAGATCGTTGGCGATTATGGCTCTCCACAATTTCCTATCCTTCGCAGCTCTTAATAAATTTTGTCTTTCTGTTATTTCTCCTAAAAACCGTTTCGTCATCCATTTACTCAAGCTCACTAAGTATGTTATGCATTGTTTTCCTCTGTCTCTCTTGCATTCAATATCTCCTGTGAGTGTCATATTTTCCAAGCCTTCTTTCCTCATTACCTCTCCTAGAAATCTCATCTGTCTCTATCTGATGTTAAGTATAAGTTTACTTTTTGTTTCCATTTTCTCTGAAAACTCCTCGTTGCTCACATAATCGGCCCAATGTAGACTCAGCATCCATAGTTGCAGCATAAACCATTTTTGAGTCTGTGGGTGTTGAAGAAATAAAATAAAAATGCGACTGAGCAGAGAGGTATGCTCGGAAAGGAGTAACCGCACTGAAGATGAGAAAAATCACGCGGATTTGCAGTGGACCTTCAAGTCGAAACGGCTCTTACGATGAAACCGAATACAACGGAGAATATTTCGAATAATTAATGATAATTTCTGATCTAAAATCCAAACACAACTTATAAGCTACCCCTACCCCCATACAAAAAGAGTAATTTGAGAAGAATTGCGTCAAATAATCATATTACACTTATTTCGGGCATTTCGACGTTGTGTAATCGTTAACAAGCTTCTCTCGCTAGGCTAATTACGACTGAATAGTGAGTTTGATCCTCACTGGGTGTCTCTTTACTTTCGGCTTTGTGCCACATCTAGGCTGCGTTTCGAAAATTATCGAGGTGCATCGAGGTGGTTTAATGGTTAGCAAACTTGTATCGCTAGGCCAATTACGACTGAATAGTGGGTTTGGTCCTCACTGGGTGTCCCTTTACTTTCGGCCTTGTGCCACGTCTAAGCCACGCTTAGAAAATCATTTTCTCTGAAACCTCGTCGTTGCTTATATAGTCGGTCCAATGTAGCCTCAGCATCCATAGTTGCAGCATAAACCACGAGTTGGTTATGTGGTTGTTGAAGAAACAAAAATGCGACTGAACAGAGACGCATATCCGGAAAGGAGCAGCTATACTGAAGATCAGAAATCAAACGGATTTGCAGTGGGTGTGACTGAGCATGCGTCTAGAACGGGGATTAACTAGTAACGTTAGTAGATTACATAGTCTCGCAAGACTGGCGGATACTTAATTCTTTGAACCCTGACGACCGCTTTACCGGTGGTATGGAAAAATAACATATTGCCCAGCCACCGGTTGAACAGTGGTAGAGAAAAATGACTTAATCCCCACCGCTCGAACACTTATAACTATTTTTATATCTACCGTTAAACATTACATACCAATTATTTGCGAATTTTGATTCAGGAGCTCAGGCAGAAGGGTTAAATTGTTCAGGAACGCAGGGCACAAAGGGTTAATAGATACCTATCAAATAATTTTGCGATTGTTTATCAGTGGACATCTTTCACAGGTAAGCGAAATGTTTTCATGAGACACAGAATATAAAATTCGAACTCCTGTGTTCCATAATACTGACCTTGTACCAGACTAAGTTGGATTTACTATATCAAACTTTTAACTTCTATTTCTCTGCTTAACACAATATTCAAGGTTATATTCCTTCTCTATGTTATTTTGTTTCGACATCCAAAGACGTCTTCATCAGGCGAGTAACAATGGTGTTAACCGCCTGACAAAGACCTCTTTGGACGTCGAAAGAAATATGTATTTTTGTCGCGGTAACTTGCATGTTTCAATGTAACAGTTTATAATAAATACTTATTGGTTTACTTCTTGTATTGAACCATTTTTTAAATTAATATTATTAACGTTTGAATTTATATTCTTTTCGTTCTTTTACATTTTTTTTTTGTATATATATATACATATATATATATATATATATATATATATATATGTGTGTGTGAAAAATATAGTTCTAAGCTGTGCTATATTTATGGGATAAAGTGCTCAATATAAGAGATAGAGCGTATGTAAATATAAAAGAGAACATTGAAGTCAACATTCAGAGTCAACAGGCGGTTTCATGCTAGACACAATAGTCAGGCCGCGATATATATATATATATATATATATATATATATATATATATATATATATATATATATACTCGACTCTTCCGTCGAATTCGACGTATGAGGGTCAAGCAGATCAGTTCCTAGGAAACCGACAGCCCAATAACAGCACATGAAATTTGATTATAGTGGTGAAGGTTTCGTGCAAGACCATCCACACTTTTTGAAGGGCCGAATGCAGAGACCTGGTGCACTAAGTGCCACAAGGTTCCCAAACGACCCTCACAGGTTTTGAATTCAGAGTTGTCCTTCTCCTAGATCAGTTGCCATCCAAGGATATTTACCCATAGCTGGAGGGAGAAGAAGAGGATTCACACCTTTCCCAAGGGTATTTAGCACGTAAGTGAATGTAATCGATTCGACTGGAATTCGAACCTCGATTCCTCCAATTCCTCAATATATATATATATATATATATATATATATATATATATATATATATATATATATATATATATATAATTTTATTTAGTGTGGATACTCATATTTGAGCAGATGTTCCATTTATTCATTAAGCAGTATATTTATTTATTTCCGTCTATTAGCTGGAATTATTAATATTAAAGAAAAGAGGCTCTCTCCGGTAGGATTTGAACCTGCATTCTCCTTAGCAAGAAAAACGGCCGGGCGAGCGCTGCCGAATAGTGCCTTTAGCATCTCCAAAGACTCTCGGTATATTCATATCTACTCAGTTTCGTATCCTAACGTAAACAAAACAATTTCTAAAGAAGTAATGGATTTTTAATTCTTTTCCTGCTAAGAATGAGGCAGTTTCGAATCCCGTCGAGGGCGCATCTTTTCTTTAATAATTTTTCTGGAATATTTCGACCGGTAGACGAAAATAAATAAATATACTCTTTTATAATAAACGGAGAGTCTACTCAAATATGGGTAACCACTAAAAATAACATTTAACGTTTATATATATATATATGTGTGTGTGTGTGTATATGTATATATATATATATATATATATATATATATATATATATGTGTGTGTGTGTGTGTGTGTGTGTGTGTGTTAAGACAGGTTTCATTAAATAATTTAGACATGTTCTGTCTACTTATACTCGATAGGATCCTTTCATATTCTCGGGTAAGCTTTTTTGTATTGTTATTGAAAGACGAGGCGAAAACGCCTTGCTGCTTTATATTGTATTTAGTCTCTGAGTACTTTCGACATAGCATCATGTCATTATTAGGGTATTATGCTATGTCGAAAGTACTCGGAGAATAAATACAATATACCTAAATGGGATTCGACGTTTTGAATATGAAAGTGTTGTAAAGGCTTGTTATTTCGAAGAGCCGAGTTCCAATTTCAGTTGAGTTCATAATACTCATTTATACGCAAATACCCTCAAGAAATGTATGAATGCACATCTTCTGGGCTAATTAGTATAACTTGTATCAGTAAATCATTATTATCTGCAAATAATTCTTATAATATAAACATATATTCTGACTTTTAATAACCTGCAAGTTGTTGATAAACAGTAAAAAAACAAAAACAAAGCAATCACTATAGGTCTCTTCAAAATTGATGATGATACCAAGATGAATACAAATAATTATTCTGAGCTCTTGGGCAAGAATATTTTTGAGTGTTTTAGGTCACAACCAAGAATTTTTCAGTTAAGAAGTATATTTTTGCAAGGGAATGCCGCCTCACATTCTGTACAGATGACTGGCTAAAGACGTAAAATCGAACAACCACCTTTAAGCAAACATCACAAAAAAATAAATATCTAAGTTCAGTGAAGACGTACTTGCCAACTGATTTCTCAACAGTAATTTTTACCAGTGAATGCCAATGGTTGGATCTATGCTGGAAAGACAAGATGACTAGTTTGGGTTCTTTATGGAAATAGTTAACCATTACTTCGTAAAGAATTTTTAGGCATTAAAATTATAGATCTCTTCAGGTTTACAGCCATATCACGTTAAAACACCGATTCTCGTATGATCGCCGAAGTTAAGCAAAGTTGAGCCTGGTTAGTAGCTAGATGGGTGACCGCTAGACCCTGTAATCTTGGATGTGCGGTTGGTGTAATGGATAACGCCTCAAAATTGGAAATCATTGAGCCAGTCAAGTTCATCATATTCCCTTACGCGTAAATACCCTTGGGAAAGGTATGAATGATCTCCTTCTCCACATACAGCTATTAGTCAATTAGTAAGACTTGTATCAATAAACCATTATTATCTCCAAAAATAATCTTACAATCTAAAAAAAATATTATCTGGATTTAAATAACTTGCAGAGAATTGATAAACCGTAGAAAACAAATGAATCCATCAATAAAAAAAATCTTTGTCTTGCAAAAAGAGAAAATCTTTCTGTTGCTTCTTTTGTCATTTTTCTTTCACTGCCATCTTGAATCAGCATAGCAAGTTAGATTAGCATTCGGCATTAACTTTTTGACCTTGAAAAACCGTGCTCATGATTTTTCCTGTTCACCTTTGCGTCATGATTTTTTGTGTTCCTCGTGAATGTGTGTGACGCCACTAGATAGACTAAGGTTCGATCACCGGATGATTGTTGTGCGACTCTGTTTCAGCAATAGCATCAAGTTGTTTCCAAAAAAAATCAACGCTAGAGTGCTGAAAAATGTTGTATAATAATCTTCGAGTTGATCGCTGTTATAACTAATTTAGTATAAGAGAAAAGAAAATGGAACATAGAATAGGCTGCTCCAGAGGTAATTTTGCCCAACACCGCAAATTGGTACCAAACCAAAACATCAACCTGAAAACTCGAGTCATGTTTATAAATAGCCTCGACAGATCGAGACTTTCATATCGATATCATGCAGGGTGATAAACTCGTCCAGAAATATCTAAACTGCCAGCTGTATACAACCGCTTTCTAAGATCAATGGTTTTGAGCGAGTAAAATGGCGGAGGTGGGGTCTTGGCAAAGGCCATTCTTCTTCAAATTGTGAACTGGCGCTAAATAATCAAAAAGAAAGGACTGTACCAAATAACAGAAACCACACCGATTGAGGACTCACCAACAGCAGCAACAATTAAAATGGATACCACATGTAGCTGGAAGAGAAAATAATGACATAATCATAATGTTGACATTCTACATTAGTTCAAAGAAAAGGTAATAAAGCCCCCATCAATACTGGAAAGAGCTATAACAGTTACTGGACTTGGGAAAGCTATTTTGTTAAAATCGTTTTAAGAGAAATATTTTATAAATTTTAAAAGACAGCAGTACTGGCTGCTCGATCAAGGAATGCCAAATGTTTCCTTATTGGGAAACAACTAATATTACCATTAGATTACCAATTACTCGTATTTCTGGTTTACATTCAAACATTTCTGCATCCACAACTCTTGAATTATAAGCTCAAAATGTTCCTTTTATATCCCTAATATCTCAGAAAAATAAGGTCATGAACATGATCAACAGTTTTAGAAATGACACCGTTGAAGGTTTTCCCTGTTGTATTTTGTGTCTTAAAAATTCCATGTGAGAAGATGGAATACGATTTCTTTGCAGTTGAGCATGATGGACACTTGTCACCCAATGTTTGCATCGTACGTACATGGATTTTCTTTTCGAGTTATCTTCTGCAGGAATAAGAACTTCATGACAGTCCAGAGGTCAACATTTGAAAATTCCAGTTTTTCGATTGACATGGTTCAGTCAATGCTCTGAAAGAAATTCAAAATTAAGGGCAGGGTGTTCTGTAAATTGACAATACAAAAAAATACCGTTTACAGCTACTGCGACATATAAATAAAATAATAATAATAATAATAATAAAAACTTCGAATTTGATTTTTGATGACGCTAATCCATCGGCGAAACATCGGCGTAGAAATGTTCCAGCTTCTCGTTTTACAACTTTTATTTACTTTTTGTTTACTTTTATATTTACATACGTTTTATTACCCATAAATATAGCATACCTTAAAACTATATTTTTTATCATATATATATATATATATATATATATATATATATATATATATATATATAAAGAAAATGGTTTTAAGGTGTGCTATATTTATGGGATAAAGTGCTCAATATCAGGGATAGAGCGTATATAAATATGTATATAAAAGTGAACATTGAAGTCAACACTCTCAGAGGCGACAGGCTGTTTCATGCTAGACGCAGTCGTCAGGCGGCCTGACTGTTGCATCTAGCCTGAAACAGCCTGTCGAGTGTTGACTTCAATGTTCACTTTTATATATATATATATATATATATATATATATATATATATATATATATATATATATATATATATATATATATGTGTGTGTCTCTATATATATTTTAAATTTTTTTTAAAATGCCGGACGATACCAAGTGGTAGGAACTATGGTAGCGTGATTGGCTGATCTCCCAATATTTTTTTTGTTTTAAGTTAAAAGCTCTGCATGTTAAATGTTTATTTTCTTTATACGTGGATTGAACACTGTTTCCTGATCAAATTCAAACTATTTTATATATATATATATATATATATATATATATATATATATATATATATATATGTATATGTTTGTGTGTGTGTGTAAAAGAGGAAACTTTTGGTCAACATTGAGTGACGACAGTCTGTTGCATGCTTGACTGCATTCTTCGGATCAGTAAAAGCAATTAATACACATCATGTTAATTCGAAGATGGCCTGAAGTTTGCTTCCACACATACACACACGCACACACACACACACACACACACACACACACATATATATATATAATTATGTACGTATATTTATATGTCCATTTATCTCTTATTACTGTAAATGTTATATTTAGTGGGATTCTAGAAGATATACTCTTTTCTTTAATATGATCTTTGATTTCTAGCCCGGTAGACATTCATTTTACTGTTAAAAAATAACGTATGTCTACACATTCATATAAATATATTTTTTATTTCTTCAAATGTTATTTTTTAATCGATAGCCGTAGTTGAGTAGACGCTCCGTTTTTTTTTATTATTATTTTAATCAATATTTATTTCATCTACCGGTCTGTACCCTCGAACAAACCTATTAAAATGAATTTGCCCCCCAGCAGGATTCGAACTTGCACCACCTTTAGCAGGAGAAACAACCGTCTGAGCCGGTGTGCTTTAACAGCTCGTCCACGAATAGCTTTTTACTCAAGCAAGGTTCTATTTGCCTTAAAGCCCACCCTATCGTTTAGATTTCATCGAAAGACATATCTGCTCAGTTTCGTATCCGTAACGTAAACAAAGCAATTTTTAAACAACTAATGGATTTTAGTTTTTGATTCGAGATATTTTTTATTATTTCAAACATCATTTTGAATGGCTACCCGTATTTGAGTAGATGATCCGTTTTGTTATTATTTTAAAAAATGTTTATGTCGTCTAGCGGTCTGCACACTCGAGAAAACTTACTAAACAGAGTGTGCACTTTGGTAGGATTCGAATGTGATGAATTGGATGTGCGTGTGTAATGGATAATCACTCTGAATTGTTAATCGGAGAGCCGTGTTCAAATTCCAGTTGGGTTCATTATATTCACTTTACACGCAAAAGTGTATGAATCCATCACTTCTCCCTCCAGATATGGGTTAATTAGTAAGACTTATATCACTAAATCATTATTGTCTCTAAAAGAAGAAAAAAACTCATACTACCCGATCACTTAGACTATCAAGTTCCTTTTACGAACTTTTAGTTTACCTAAGGCAAATTATTGTCATATCCGCAGGTTCTAGAATACACTGACTACATCTCTGTAGAAGGGTATGACTCAAGATAAAAAGGGTCACTTTTCAGGTGAATATTTGCAGGTAGGGGTATAAAACTTCTGTCTACCTTTTTGTTCAAGTGTAAACCGGAAATATATCTAAATTTGTTTGTATTCAAGCGTAAACCGGGCCTATGTCTATGTTTTTGACACTAGTACAAACCGGATCTGCGTCTACTGTTTTGCCTCTAGTCTAAATTCGACATATATCTACTCTTTTGACTCTAGTGTAAACTGGATCAATATCTACCCTTTTGTCTCTCGTCTAAACTGGACCATTATCTATCTTTTCTACTATATTCTAAGCCGAACCAATAGCTACCGCTTTGACTCTTGTGTAAAGCGAACCTTTGTCTACTCTTGTATTAATTAATTGTAATTTTTCCATAAAAGATTAAATACCTTTTTGATCACGGATAAATATCTCATATATATATCTATATTGTTATTCAGGCGATCCTGTATTTCTCTTTTTGATTCTAGTCTAAACCAGCTATTTCTATAATTACATTTTCGACTCTTGTGTAAGCTGAATGTATGTCTATCTTTGAATTAATTCATTGTAGTTTTATTTCTTATAAGAGTTTAAATAATGCAGCAAGGGTTAATTCGTGAAATTAAAATATTACCTCCACACCACCAGCAGAGTATCAATTGAACATATTTAAACTAGACAAGGGCACCGCGAGGAGGTATAGTGGTTAGCAAGCTTATCTTGCTAGATCAATTACGACTGACTAGTGAGTTCGATCCTCACTGGATGCTTCACAAGTTCGGCCTTGTGCCACATCTAAGCTACGCTTGGAAAATCACTGGGCACCTCGATGTGGTGCAATGGTTAGAAAGCTTCTCTTACTAGATCACTTACGACTGAGTAGTGAGCTCGATCCTCAGTGGGTACCCCATGCTTTTGCCCTTGTGCCACATCTAAACCGCACTTAGAAAAGCACTATTTAAACTTGATAATTTTTATTCGAAAAATATGAATATTTAAAGCCCTTAACCCTCACCGAGCCATTTTTGGAATTTTGGACTTTAATGAGTTTTGTAGGTAGAACACTAAAATTTTATACCGGATTTTTATAAACCTATATTGATGATGAAAAACAAACTTATCAATAACGATTTTTCTTTAAAAAAAAAACTATATGTAATACTGGATTTTAATTTTAATTTTATAATTAGTACCAGATTTTACGGTGGACATTAATGTAACATGATATTTTAAATCTGGTGACCGCTTGATAATACCAGGTACTGTAAGGTTGGATGTGTGGGTGGTATAATAAATGATAGCTCGGAATTGTTAATCGGAGAGTCGAGTTCAAATTCCAGATTCATGATATGCACATATGCGCAAATATCATTGGTAAAGATATGAATCCCTTTCCGACTTGTATCACTAAAATCATTATTATATCAAAAAAAGTATGAATTCATCTCTTCTCCCTAAATTATGGGTTAATTAGTAAAACCTTTATCGCTAAATCCCTGTTGTCTCCAAAAGAAGGAATAAAGCTCTTATAATCTAAGAATATTTTCTGGCTTTAAATAACCTGTAAAGGGTTGGTAAGCCGTAGAAATCGAATGAATCAATCAATTTTTTAATCTGTTTTCTTAACAAGTCATAAATTATTGCAAATTAAGCAATAAATAAATAAATAAAAAATAACGCTGAATTGTAAGCATAAAATGTAGCAAAATATTAAAAACAAGTTGATAAGTAACAAAATGACATTAATGACTAAATGCAGTAAAACCAATACATCTCGGAATATTTTCTTTCTTTTTCTTATATAATTTCTCCCTAAACAAGGCAATAAAAGCCACTCTGCAAGGAGTTACTGTTAAAGAAACATAAAAGTCAATAAAGGAAGATGAATTAAGGAGACAAAAAATGATGATTCAAACTAACTTTACATTTTTGAAGCAGGAAGAGAGTTCCACAAGTGAGAAGTGCGAGAGAAGAAACTCTCAGCATAGAACCCATAGTTACATCAAGCAATTTCAAGTGTAAAATGATGAAATCGAACTGCCAATCAAGTATTGCGCTTAAATTTGTGAAGTGGTATCAACGAGGAAAACTCATCAGAATAATTACTATTATTAATCGAAGAAGCAAAGGTTAGAAAGTTGCTGAAACCAAGATGCCAGGTTAGAACCCATTGCCGATTCTTCTTTGAATTTTGTCAAGAATCTCTAGATACATAGCGGAAGCATCAGAACAGGTGTGGCAGCAATATTTGATACACGAACGAATGGTAGATTTATAAATGTGCAAGATAAATTCTATGGAGAGAATTTGTCTAGCACAGCATAGTGAATAGTCATTCTGAGCAACAAAGAAGTCATTCAATATGATCATTCCAATTCATGTCAGTTGAAAACGTGAGACCAAGAAGCTCTTTTGGAGGTTAACATCAGCAAGGAGGGATGGAAGGCAAAAAAAAAAGGTTCCTTAAGGTGATTAATAGCGAACAATTTCGTTTTAGACGTGATAAAATTAACAAGCGACTTCTTGAACCAGTTCATAACAGATTGCACGTCATTTTCAACATTAGCTGCCAATTTGAATTTATCAAACCAATTTGACTTGCTATTAAGACAGGTGTAAATAGTTGTGTCATCATCATATTTACCAAGACGGGAATTGATGACATCAGTGACGTCGTTGATGAAAATAAGGAACAGAATAGATCCAAGAATCGAATTTTAGGGGATGCGTACATTAATAAAAAATGATCTAGAAGATTGGCCGTTCAAAACAACGTTTATTACGCGGTTTCATAAGATAGATTGAATCAAATTAAAGAAACGCCAATTACTTTCAACCTGTGAACAGGATCAGTATGACAGACCCTGTCAAGCTCCATCGAAATTACTAAAACAACAATTCGAGCTTCGCCATTCTTATCTAATGCATGACGGACTCTTTCAGTAATAACCACCAATACATCGGCGTTTGACTTGGAAAAGCGAAAGCTATATTGTTTGCCTGAAAGAAAACCCTGCGAGGGTTGATTAGAGATTTTAGAATTTTGCCGACGAGAGGATGGAAGACTAATAAGACGACAATTCGAAGGATCAGCTCGGTTCATCAGAGTTCTACAAAATAGGAACTACAGAAGGGGATTTCCAACAGCCTGGAAAACAAGATGAAACCAAGCATATATTGTAGAGCTTGGAGAGAAGATCCTAAACGGGAAACAAGGAATAAAACTCTACTCCCGTTCAGTAAATGTACAAAGAGTCTGAACGGGACAATCTGATAACCTATTTACACCTATTTGCCTGTTCACTGCACAAGAAGCTGAATGCTTCTACCAGGACACCGTCTCTAAGAAGGTAGCCGAACAACGCAAAGACCTCTTCCAGGTCAAGGAGGGCGAATTTAATAAGACATTTATAAGCGCAAACCGAGAGTTGAATAAAAGGGAATTTAACATTGTAGCTTTGTGTACATAACTTTAATTAAGGTTATCAATTAGATAATTGTGGGTGCATAATTGAGTTTTAACAGTATAAATTAACGCCTCATTATTTTTATTAGGTATAAATATTGAAAAAGAAATATTCTCTTTCTAAGTATTCCCAATTAAACATTCTCCCTTCTAAGTCTTTTCTAGGGAGCACCCCCCTCTAAATATTATCAATTGAACATGCGCCCTTCTGAATCTTTCAACTAAGCATCACCCACTCTAAGTGTTGTTAATTGAATATCCCTCCCTTTAAATATTCTCATTTGAACCTGTTTGAAAGTATTGTCAATTGAGCAAACTCCCTCTAAGTATTGCCAATTGAATATTCTCCTGAACATTATTATTGACTTATACTAAGTAAAAACGGTGAGAAGAAAACTTTATTACAATAATTTTTTATTTATTTAAAATAAAACTAATTAATAAATAAATAGCGAAATAAATCCACAGATCACACATATGTCAGAAACCGTTCTATTTTGTCAAATGTATCGTCTAGAGTGATAGAATGAATTTCAAATCGGGACTATTTTCAACTCGGAACTAATTTCACCTCGGAATTAATTTCAACTCTGAACTAATTTAAACTGGGAATTAATTTCAACTCGAATCTAATTTAAACTCGATTTAAAAACCCTAACCCCAACCCTTAGTTCCGAGTGGAAATTAATTCCGAGTTGAAATTAGTTCCGAGTCTAATGTTCTAAAGGTAGAACCGTTTCTTCTTAGTCGATTAAACTTGGTTCAGTTGAAAACAATGTTACACACAATTGAGAATGGATATTCATTGCATTTCGATCATCTAATTTTAGTTTTATTCAAACGATCCAAGAATCGACGTAGTTTCGAAAACCATCTTCCATTCTTTGTCGGTTGTTGTTTGCTGGCAACCGTGTACTAGTAGCCGTGTACCGATAGTCTATGGTTCAAGTATCCGCACTAGTACGTGTAACCCACACTGAGTAGCACTATTTTAGAACAATTAGTTGTGTACAATTTGTCGCCTGTACATACATGAAAGGATTGCGTATCTGTTTTCTGGAAATGTGCTAAAAACCAAAAAGAGAATTTCATTATTAATCATAAACCCTCTTCAGATCATTCTATACGTCGTTACTTGATTTGTTCCATGAATTGAAAAACTTTAAAAATGTCATTTTGAAATGAAACGCCGGCAGATAATTTTATGAATTATCTGGACTATTATCCTAATGGTTCGCATTTTGGGCTTTTTATCTGATTTAAATAGTTACTTTATCTTTGAGAATAAATAACCAATTTTTGTCATATAAAGATAATCCTCAAAAAGATATTGCTCTCATGGAATGTTTTGACAGAATCACTAATCTTAAATTGAGCAGTTTTTGAATAAACCTCAAATAATAAAGATATTTTAAAAAGTATGGAAAATTTATTCCCCGCATGCATTTTTTTTTATAAAAAATATTATCATACATATAAAAAAAAACATATGTTGACCCAAGCCTGGTGTGTGTCATTGGGTAGAAGTCAGTTTTGATAGTTGTGGTAGCACAAAGTCACAAGTCATCGTGGCTGAGGATTTGAGCGTGCTCGACCTGTTCAAAGTGTTGATCACACCAAATTATGCGCTCTCTTCTAGAAATGTAACTAATGTCCGCCCAGCATAATTTCAGTATAAATCATAGGATGATTCTGCGGGTGTTGAAAAAACACCAATGATCCTGAGCAGGTGTCGGCAACTGGGATTAGCTAGCAATCCGAGTAGACTCCATAGTCTCCGAAGACTGGCGGTTTGCCTACAACAGAATTATTATCGTTGACTGATAATATGTTGGTCTAATTTTAGTAAAAAATTTATATATATATATATATATATATATATATATATATATATATATATATATATATATATATATAGCAATATATTAAAATTTTAAATTTATGAAAAATCAAAATATTTTTCGTTCTTTTAAAAAAAAAACAAATCCTATATTTGTAAATTTTTTAATTAAATATTTAAACAAAGAACCAATCGGTAAAGACAATTAATAATTTAAAATTATAAAAAATGAAGTCGTACTTTTATGAAACCGTCATATATTTGAAATGGAAAAAATAATTATTTTTTACATTTTATGAACGTTTATTTTATTTTAAACAAGTTTAATTTTAAGTATTTCAATTTTTTTAAAAAACACACTGAAAATTTTAACATAACTTACATGTCGAAATTCATAAAAAACACACACACATATATATATATATATATATATATATATATAGGTAATTATTTATATATTTATATATATTTATAGATAAACAAATGACGTCATATTTAAATGGATTTATATTTATATAAATATATTTTTACCGTTGATTTTAAGACAAATTTAAGCAAATGCTCTGTTTATGATAAAAAGTATTAAATAAAAATGAATAATAAATTTTAAAATATTCGTTTATTTACGCAGAACATTTATAATATATACGTCATATATTTACTTTCGATATCAGAGCAGTTATGAATGTACGAGATTCATGGAATATTTGGAGTTTATAACAGTAAATAACCTTGTTATAAGGATTGGTATATATATGTAAATACGTCAGCGTATATGACGGTTCCGTATAGGATGCAGGTTCGAATGTAAAGAACGAAAA
>CAHIKZ030001937.1:65000-67500 GCA_903632075.3 Acanthosepion pharaonis
TAACACGATACTGCAATTAAGGTTTTTATTCAATTTTTCTTGCATTTGTAGAAGTATTTTCTATTCTGGGCATAAAGTGTAGAAAAAAAAACCCTTGATAAGGTCTTATATAGCGGCTGAATGTGCTGTTTTACAAAACCTTATTTCCAGAAAAGAAAATACTTGTACGAGTGCCAGAAGACTTGAATAAATTCTTAATTACAGTACCTTGTCAGTTGTCTTTAATACCTATATATATATATATATATATATATATATATATATATATATATATATATATATTTGGTTGGATTGATGTGAGTTTGTGACCCTGGGTTTCACGCTTTTGCGATCGTCAGACAAACTGATTATTTTTTTAAAATTTGGGTTTATGTAGATTGCGTGTATTGGTGTTATTATGGGAGTGGTGGGGATCGTCGTCGTGATGTCACTCATGCTAACGCAAACATAGATGCATGTCCATACACCCAATGAAGTACGCAGACACATATACATACTTAATTTGTCCGTCGGGACTCATACATCAATCCAACCAAATATGTTAGCTCTATCTCTGATATTGAGCGCTTTCTAATAATACCGCGCATATAATATATAAATAATTATATATATATATATTTATTTATATTTATATACACATTTTTTATATATATATATATATATATATATATATATATATATATATATATATATATGTATGTATAACAAAAAATGTAATTTATGAAAAATCACTTTCTTTTTTTCATTATTCAATTTTTTTTTTAAAGATATAAGTAGAAACACCATAAAAAGAAAAAAAATATATATAAAGGATTTCCATAAAAGGAAAATAATAATTATAATAATAATAATAATAATAATAAGCAGAAAACAGTTAAAAGCAAAGAGAAGAAGATAAGAAGACAATAAAAAGAAAAAAATGGAAAAGAAGAAAGAGAAATATTAGAGTTACGAAAAATTAAAATACAACACTACATAACACCAAAGAAAAAAAAAAGAAGAAAATCTCCTTATGTCTTTTTTTAAAAAAATTGAATAATGAAAAAAAGAAGGATGATGTTTCATAAGTAGCATTTTTAAATAGAATCATTTATAATCATCTTTGTTCCTCACATGTCGAGATGCGTTCGAATCGAAACAAAAAAATCACTCTATGTCGTGAGTACATGTTTGTCCGTATGTAACATCTTTATAATAAATAACTATTGCTCTACAATTGGTATTGATCCCTCTTTTAAATTAATGCTAGGAACGTTTGAATTTATATTCTTTTCGTTCTCGTTACATTTGAATATATATATATATATATATATATATATATATATATATATATATATATATATATATTATAATTATTTTTAAAGAAATATGATTCCTTCGCTACATAAGAGTTCTCAGGTTTCAAACACGAGAGTCGAAAACCTCAATATAATTCTTAAAATTAAATTGAGTTAAAGTATCAAGCCCTGTTTCATTCTCAAGCGAAAATTTAGGAATAACCAATTTTGAAAGTTGCGAATCTTTATAAGCATGTTCATTCGCAAAATTAATTACTATGGAAACGGCTGGAGCGACCATTTTGGTAAGGAAGCTCTACTTCTATATGGAGCACTGTTTTTTTTTTTTAATTTAAATAAAAAAAAAATGCTAAAGAACTCGGATTATTTTACCTGTTCTTTTTATTTTAAATATTTATATATATATATATATACCATATATATATATATATATATATATATATATATATATGGCCTAACGATTGGATCTATTTTATGAAATAGACTGTATTTATCTAAGTTGACTTCTATGTTCACTTTTATATTTACACACGCTCTATCTCTGATATTGAGCACTTTATCCCATAAATATAGCATATCTTAAGACTATATTTTTTCTTATATATATATATATATATATATATATATATATATATGTTGTGTGTGAGTGTGTGTTTGTGTGTGCTTGCATGCGTTTATACTTCATATCTTTAGGAAATAGGTATTTCATAAGGTTAAAATAATTTTCTTTATCTAATCGAACAAAATTTATAATTAATTGTTAGATCGGTCGAACCTTTCCTCAGGATGTCCGCATGGAGCTCATGAAAAAAGTTCATACTCTCAATGGTGAGCAGGTTAATCTCTACGTTAAGGTAGATGCTCCAAGCAATTATGGCTTTCGAATTCTGGGTTTTATATGGGTTCGAGACCCCGAGCCGGCATCAAGGACATGAACAGAGTAAAGAACGAAAGAGTCAAGGATTACTTGAAGAATCCGCAATTTTTTTTTTTCAGAGAAATCATGCGATACATAATCTCATAATGGACTGCTTATTCGTGGTTAGTCACGTGATGACGTAATGACGTAAGCATGGATTGGAAGAGTGAAGACATTTCGAGTATGTGTTAAGAGTTTTTCCATTAAAAAAGCAAAAACAAAAAACAAAAAAATCGAACAGACACAACAGTCTCCGCCCCCTCTTTATGTATATCTGTTTGTA
>CAHIKZ030001937.1:70000-80000 GCA_903632075.3 Acanthosepion pharaonis
CGGCGGAGCCTCTTCCGGGTTCCCCTCTGCTCAGAGGCAGAGAGTTCGACCGTCAAGCCGAGAAGCTCGACTCGATTCGGTATCTAGCCACCCCTTCGGCGTTGCATATGGCACAAGTAAAACATTTTTTTAACGTGGGTTTGATGAGCCCGTAGGCTCGGCCAAAGTTGCCCGTAGAACCCGTATAAACGGATCGGGTTGGTCGATCCCGAACGAGACTCTGCCCTTCGGCGGAGCCTCGTCCGGGTTCCTCTCTGCTCAGAGGCAGAGAGTTCGACCGTCAAAACCGTGAAGCTCGTCTTCATCCGGTTCCATCTCTCTTCAGATCGTAGTATACATAGTGTTAGGAAGAGTTTTCTATAGTTTATAGGTAAGGACCCATGACAGTTACGTACCCCAATAATATTTAAATAAAACGCGATATGATATAGTTAATTTAAAATTGACTATTAAATCTATGCATTTTTTCCATGTTTTTGATCTAAGATGGGGGGCATTAATTTGTATAATTATAATTTTAAACATTTAAAAAATTGCTATTATAAACATTTTAAGACATTGTTTCTATATTCATAACTAACCTTATTTATTGTTGGTTGCTTTCTCCTTATATAGAGGACCTCAAGAATTTGAAGTTTTTGTTTTTTATTTTCATGGTGGTGTATACTCACGCTATGAACAAGTATTTTTCTGAATTGTGACGGTGTATAGGAATGTGTATTTAAATATTGTGGGTTAGAACTTGTATCTGACATATGTAGCGTAAGCCGTCTTGATAATGTTATCGTGAAGCCAACATATATATTTATTTTTTTGTTAGAGATACAATTTCCCAAAAGACATTAAAATTGATATACAATATTGGCCATTTGCAAAATATGAGTTGACGGAAAAGAGTTATTGCATATGATTAAGTTGGATGTATTAAATTTAGTATAGTATAGTGGAGAATATATTAGTGCTTATGATTTTTTTAAGGATTTTTTCATATTGTTTGTAGTTAGAATGTATTTGATTGCGCTATCATAGGTTGATATGTTTAGAGTTATTTGAAGAAGTATTAGGTTTTTCTTATTTATGTTAATTTTTCTAATAGCTCGTCTAATTTTCTCATCAACAATGTAATTAGAAAAGTCATTACAAATATGAGAGAGCGTTTTTAGGTAAAAAACGGTTTGATTTCTTCGTCCACGCTGTTTATATCTGTACACACATTGTCTCCTATAGTTGTGTCTAGATACATGATATTTTGAGCAATCTATCTATCTATCTATCTAATAAAGAATCTATTCTGTACTATGAAAAAATAAATATTGAAAAAACAAAAAAAGCATTAAAAGAGTTTAGAAAAACCCAAACGAATAGTATATCGAGCTTTTTCGCCAACCTAACATATCTTCTGTTTAATATTCACTTGATTTTTGCTTGAATTATTTTTCGACAATATATATTTAAATTTATATAATCCAGCCAGGCTTCAGCCAGTTATGTGCCATGGCGGACATGATATTATTTTATGTTTCGATACATGACATCTGACGATGGACAAAGTAATTGCCATATTTTACCGAACATCAGTAGACCAAAAATATAGAACCCTGGTCTATCTGGAGAAATTTACCCATAATAGGGGGGAGAATAAGAGAAATCATACTTTTCCCAAAGTATTATCACATAAAATGAATGTAATGGACAACAATTGCGGAATTTTTTTCGGCGGTTCCGAGAAATCTATCCATTAATCCACCGAAAATCCCAGGGATATTTTTCAAATAAATTTTTCACAATCATGTTTTTTTTTAAATGTTAAAAAAACAAGACATTAAAACTAATTTTACCAACATGTATTATTTCTTATATCCAAGCAAAAAATATCTCCGTATATGTACGTAATTATTTATTTAATAAATATATTATATATATATATAATGTTGAAAATGTCTTTCAAAAATTTATGCATTTTTTTACAAGGACCAGAAGGTTTTTTTGAGTCCTGGGAGGGTTATGGTTAGGGAGGCCATTTATGCTTATACGTGAGAACGATAACGATTAACCCTAGTTTTGAATAAGCTAACATTGTAGTGAACGGGGAAACATCCTCTAAAGGTGTTTTCAATTTGAATAGAAGGATCAAAAACTGTTTCATTTTTAAATTTCTCACCCATGGAATTTCGGGGAAATGTTTATTTTTGTTACTATGTAAATGGCATGGCGTATTCTTTGTGTGAAATTTGAATCTTAGAAGGGACCTGGGACATAATTAGTTTTTCCAAGCACTTTCCTTTTTGGAAGTAGGCGGTAGAGCAGAAGAAATAAAGAAAGAAAAATAAAAGTCAAGAGGATTTAGAAGGAGCAAGGGAGAAAGAAGGGAGCCGATGTTGGGAGGTTAGTTTTTTGAGGCATGCCAGAAACAAGACGTATTGTTAAGATATCTAAAAAGGACAGAGCGAAGTGATGTGGATTATTAATAATAAGTAGACTGTTGTAACCTAGAAAAGGTTACTGAATAAGGAATAACCAAAAAACGGAGGTTTGAAATGAAATTTTTAACATTATAACATCAACAAAATACAATCTTCGCCAAGCAGGCGTGAAGTAGGTAAACCACTGCTAGTGGTGGACTACAGTTTAGATCTATTTCATATTTATATTATCTAAATATTACAATAGTGTCCAACATATTTATGAGGATTGGGACATATCCATTGTCAATCTATCACATATACACATATATATATTATCTACTATCAATACACACACACACACATATATATATATATAGGAATATATATGCATATATTTAAAATTTAATTTTTAGATGAACACAACTATTTTGTTTCAGATGAATGATGACGACATTCAGCTAATGTTGAAAGATTGAAGAAAATGAATATGCATTGATTAAAATTTTCTTCTTTTTAAAATTTCTTAAAGAATTGATTTAATTACGAGAGGATTTATTAAAATTTAAAAAATTATCTGAAATTATTTAATTTTAATGATTTATCGTAAATATATATATAATATATATATATATATATATATATAAAATATATATATATATATATTTCAAAAATATATATATATATATATATATATATATAATTGTCTGTGTGTTTGTCCTATGATTGTTAAACTAATAATTTTAAAAAAGGTTACTGAAAAATAATGAAAATCAAAACGAAGGTTGGAAATGAAATGGTAATCTTTATAACATCAACAAAATACAATTTTCATTCCGGCATGAAAAATTAGATAAACCACTCTAGTTTTTCTTTTTAGACAATGAATTTTAAAATTAATCAATTGAAAATCCAACATATTTATAGGATTGGGAAAACCCATTAGTGTTGTTATTTTGGGGTATATAAAATAAAAATTTTAGCCTCGAACCATCAGGAATTTTTTTTCAATTTTTGATTGAATTTTCTCTCAGAAGGATTTAAGCAAGAAGAAAAAAATAACAATAGATTTAAAAGACAAAGAGTTATCTAGTGGTGGTAAATTAATCAGCTTTAAAACAAAAAATCCATTACAGAAAATTTGAAGTCTCAAAGATATATTAAAATTTTGGAAAAATTTTTAAGACAAAATTTTTTATGCAAGCTGAAAAAAATTATGAAAATGGAAAAAAGTCCGACAATTATTTTAAGACATTTTTTATGTTTTTTAAGAATATAGATGAAATTTTTTTAGAGATAAAATATTTTTTTTAATTAAAAATATTTGTTTATAATATTTAATATTAAAACATTTATTTTTTGTCTTAATATACAAGAAATTGTTATAGAAAATATTTGTTCAAAAGACAGGAAAAACCATATATTTAAAATAGTTAATGTTAAATAATTTGCCAATGAAATTTTTTTTTTAAAGGCGGTGAATTTTGAAAAAAACAAGAAAAATTGAAAGGAAATGAAAAGACAAATATCAATATTGGAATATAATTTTAATAGTTATATATGAAGAAATTAATTTGAAAATAGAGATGTATTAGTTGTACATTTTATATGCTGAGACTATATCTGGACAGATTATATGGACAACAAGGAATTTCAAAAAAAAAAAATATTTTAAGCAAAAAATATTAAATATACTTTACTTAGAATTAAAAAGAGGATAATGGGAAACTACCTATTTCTTGAAATGACACTGTTTAGATTGAATATTGTAACAAAAACATTTTTTGAAACGTAAAATAGTCAATTATCAATTGTTATAGCATACCCATGGACAATAATGGGTATGTAAAATTCACATAAATACAGTAGTAAATACTGTATGTTGGTTTTAGTTGAGATTCATTAAGGAATTCACTTGACTCACTTCTAGAAGTTGAATACTTTTTTATATGTAAGATGAAAAATCTTATATGTGTTGTTGGCGATTCAAATGTTCATTTTATATTCATTACCAAAACAAAATCATTGATTATTCTATTAGTTTAACCTTCCTTAAGTTACTTTTTTTTGTGTAAAATGATGGTAGAACAAGGGATAAACATTATCATGAACTATAAAAGATAGGAAGATATATGAAAATATATGATTTAATATATAATATTGAACATAAATACATGGATTAAAAAGAATGAATGGTTTAAAAAAAATGTGAACAAATGGTTTCTGATTCAAAATTTAATCCGAATGAATCTCAAGCAACAATGTCGATAGCGATCTGTTATATAAAAATGCTGGATTTTTTACACATGGCACAGTGAATAAATAATTTTTGGTTAGATAATTTTTGACATGATCCAAATGGCTTGAGTTCAATTTTTATTCAATAGTGGAGAATTTGGAGAGGGAATTAACAGGACTTTTTGACATCCAAAAAATTGGTAGAACTAGAGAAATCTACCCCGAATTGAGCGAAATAAAAGGTTCAATTGAAATATGGATTTTTAAATAATGAAATTTAATTATCCAGGCCAAATGAAGAAATCGATATAAATATATCTATCTACAATAACATTGAAAATTTTCTGACCCCTGACTTTCCAAACAAATACCAAATGAGAATTTTTATTTGTATTTTAGGATAAAACCTTTCTTAATTATAAAGACTAAAAGTAGGATCCATTATATATATATATATATATATATATATATATATATATATATATATATATAGACCATCATGAAAGAGAGAACTAACATTTTTTTTCACAGGTAATGGGAGAATATTCAGATATCCGATTGCTTCAATTCGATCTATAAATATATATATATATATATATATATATATATATATATATATATATGATAGAAATATTCCAAAAATGAAATGCCGTATTCAGAACAGTAGTTTCATTGTTCTAAAGGAACAAAAAACAGACACAATACCTACGCATATGATTTGATGCCTATGTTTTTTTGCAGAACCAACAAATTTTTCTCTTGAATTGAATACAAAGAATATTTATATTCGCTATTTATTAAGGTTTCAGAGTTTTGAATTTAAAAGTTATTTAGAAAGAAGGATTCAAAAAAAGTTCCCTATTTAACCCATTCAGCTAAGAAGGTTAACAAGCAATGTATATATATATTTTTTTATATATATATATATATATATATATATATATATATATATATATAAGTATGTGTGTGTGTGTGTGTGTGTGTTTGCATTTTTTTTTTTCTTTATATACAAATGTCATTGAATACGACAGACAAGGTGCTTTTATTTAGTTTTTTATACAATTTCTCATGCGATCTAATAATTTTTTTTCTTTTCGGATGATAAACTATATAAAAACTGTCCGAATATTCTTTTTATCCGAGCGCTTTCGGCTATACATTTAGCTATTTTCAAGGATGAAATATTTAACTGTTAAATAAGAAATAGTTTGTTGTATGTGCGTTTTTATAAAATGTTTTCATTTTTTTCAAAACATAGTCAAGATATTATGTCCGTGTTCAAAGTTAATATTATTAAGTGTTGTTTTTATTAATAAGGCTTCCATTATTTTTAGTCTTTTTTGCATGTAGATGATGCTATTATATTTGTATTGTCAACGAGTATGTTACGAATAGTGTCCGGTAGGTCTTCATGGATATTTAAATGAGATCTAATTGAGCTTTCGTCAGAAAAGTGCAGAGTGAGTCTGTGTGTCAAACATGTTGTAGTGTGGCCTATATAATTATTTACGAATTTCGATTGATCAGAATACAACCATCTTAATGGGCATTTAATTATATTCATTTAATACATACATACATGGAATATATATATATATATATATATATATATATATATATATATATATATATATGTATGTACCAACATGAAGTTATTCTAATGTATGTGAGATTTGAAGATTAAATTAAGATTTGAATGAGTTTTGATTTGATATCTCGTTACGAATGAACCACATTGTTTTGAAAATGCCTTAAATTCTAGTGTTTATAAACTCGACTTATCTAAATATCTATATAGTGTTTTAACAGAGGACACAAAATGCCACATCGAAATCAGAAGCTGCATTAGTCTGAGATGCCTTCCAAAAACTAAAGGAGAGTATTAAGTAACAAGCAGAATAGGTTAGAAATAAGGAAAGAATTACTGAACTGTTATGTAATATCAGCCTTCCGATATGACAGTGAATGCTGGACAATCTTCTCCCAGATGAAGGGGAGACTTGAGACAACAGAAATGTGATTCTACAGAAAATTCATGAGAATCATGTGAACTAGACTTGTGAGCAACGACGAATTTTTAGGAAAATGGAAGCAATTATACTTAGAATCACGAAACGACAATTGAAATTTCTAAATTCATAACGAGGAAAGAGGGTTTGGAAAATTTGACACTCACAGGTCATATTGAAGGCAAAATGGACAGAAGAAAGCATCGCATTACGTGCCTAACGGGCTTGTGTACATGGCTGGCAGAATAGGCATAAGACGGGATCTAAAAAAATAGAACAATCTATAGTGAAAACTACAGAGGACAGGAAGTTGTGGAGAGCCATGATAGCCCACGTCCTGAAGGGACACGGCGCATAGAAGAAGAATACTGAAGTACATACAGAAAATCTCAGACTCGCATTTTTTATTATCTTTTATTTTTACTTATCTCTCTCTTCTCCCTTGCTCTCACACAGATGCGCGCAGACACACACGCATGCACACACACTCACACTTGCTAAAGAGCAAATGCCTAGACAACGAGAAAAGCTTGGCATTTCCCGGTTAGTTGACGTCAGCATTTATATTGGGTGAAAATTACTGAATTAGCGAAAAGCTTGTAAATTCTTCCGTTCAGACAAGTCTGGTCGTACGGCACAGCAATTTCCAGTTTATTTCAAGCAAGATCTGATCTAAAAGGGCTCGTGATAAAATGACTCTCCCGACAGTGAAGTTCGCAGCGTTTTAGCGGTTTACGGCCACATCGTATTGAAACACCGGTTCCCGTACAATCGCCGATGTTAAACAACGTCGAGCCTGGTCAGTACCTAGTTGAGTAACCGCTTGGCAATGCCAGGGGTTTTAAGCTTCGATGTGTGAATAGTGTAATCAACAATGGCTCGGAATTTTTGATAGGAGAGTCGAGTTTCAATTCCCGTTGGGTTCGTTTTATTCACTTTTATATGCGCAAATACCCTTGGGGAAGCTATATAATCCACCTCTTCTCCCTCCTAGCTATGGGTTAATTAGTAAGACTTTTATCACTAAACCATTGTTATGATCCATCACACAAAAATTCTTAGAATCTAAAAAAATTTTCTGGCTTTAAATAACCCTCAAAAGGGTTGATAAGCCGTAGAAAACGAATCAGTCACGACATTGCCACTAATATTCACTAGCCTTCATCAAAGCTTTTGTAAGAACACAGGGATAAAGAATGAAAGATCCTTTTTAGATAGAAATATCGTTCTTTTTAATGAGAAAGGCAGACAGTATATCTACATATCTATCTATGCTATCCATATCTATCTATCTATCTATCTATCTATCTGTTCATATCTTTCTTTTTCATATATATATATATATATATATAAATCAGTATTAACTATCAAAAGGCGTAAAAATTACTAAAATTTAACATTTCAAAGAGAGCCGGATTTTTGTCAAGATAAGAGTCAATAAATTAATAAATTTCCAATCGACTTATCTTTCGATGGACTTCAAAGTTTTACGGACACACCACTCATCAAAGCTAGAGATCCAGATAAATCTATTGAATTCTTACCAAAAACCATCTTCCTAGGTAGGTATTCCTCCAGTTTAAAGTGAAATGATGCCGAGAACAGCAGTTCTCGTCCGAACGATCAAGTCAAGCTGTGTCGAACCAGATCAGCCATTATACGGGGGTCTGCTGCGAGCGCCGGGGACAACAGACACTGTAAGCATTAGAGGAATAAACCCCGATAAATTAATAGTAAAATAAATTTATAAATTTCAATATTTAATGGGTCTTTTGATCCTACTAGTTTTAATTTGAGCATGGATATTTCTAAGTAATTTTTCCATTAGTAGAAATCAGTGGTCCCAAACTTTGTGGGGGTTACCAAAACACAACCCTTACACCCCCCCTCAACAAAATGTATAGTCAACCTTTGATTCGATTTTCTTAGTGCTTAGTATTGCCTATAATAATTGTTATATAAATAAGATACACAGTAAAGTGAAGGCAAGATCCACTTTAGGTACAATGTGTGTGTGGGAGATGTTATGGTCCTGATGTGCTACTGCTACCCTCTGGCTGCACACCTAACCCTTACCACGCCCTGGATCTTTCCACGGCTCCTAGGGTCGGGTAACGTACCACCAACTTTGGGAATCTTTATTTTTTCTTTTATGTACCGTGTCTTTTGAGGACGAAAGCGATCATGGCTCTCCACTTCTCCCTCTCAATATGTTTTGTCCTTTTGCTACTTCTCTTAGACACTGTTCTGCCATCCACCTGTTTAAACCCGCTAGGTATGTCACACTTTGCTTTCCCTTTTCCCTCTTTCCACCTATCCGAGTAATAGATTCTCCAAGCCTTCCTTTCTCATTACATGTCACAGACATGTATAAACTTCCTCCTTGTTTGCATCCCTTCCAAAACTTCATCGTTGCTCACAGGTTCAGTCTATGGTATCTGCAGCATCCTTCTGTAGAATCATGCCTCTGTTGCCTCGAGTCTCTTCTTCATGTTTGAGGAGACCGTCCAGCATTCGCTGCCGTAAAGGAGGACAGATATCGCGTAGTAGCTCAGTACTCTTTGTTGCCAACGAAATCCTTCTGTCTTGTAATACTCTGTCTAGCTTTGGGAATGCGTCTTTGGCCATCAGAATACATATTCGGATCTCAGCATCGCACTTACCGTCTTCCCAGATATTTAAATTTCCGCACCTGCTTGATTTTAGTGGCCCCAACCTATTAATCACACTTCGGGCTCATCTTTTTACTGATCACCATGGATTCTGTCTTCTTGTAGTTTATGCTTAGTCCCTTCTCGCTTTCCTTCGCTGTCTTCTGTAGGAGGTTTTGTAATTGTCTTTCCGTGTCTGTTATCAGCACTGTTATCTATCCGACATACATCATCATAATATACACTTCTTACTTTTTTCGTTTACATCCTTACAACGACCTCATTCAGTAACCCTCTACCTGAGTGGCTCTTAAGCCTTATATTGGATGAATAATGATATAAAAAATCTCTATTTACTATGACAAGTCAAAGTGAATTATTTGGCAGTACTTTTTGTAAGTTTTAAAACATCATTTTTGTGTCTATATCTCTGAGATGACGTATTACGATTACTTACATTATTGACATTATTCGGACTGTTATGCTCATCTTCATTGCCATATTCACAACGTTTCGACCGTTGTACGATCCGGCCTTCTTCAGGTGATTGGAATTTCGAACTGAACTCTCAAGTACACATGGCCCAGTGGATAAAGGCGTTGGTTAGACCCGGTGACTAGACCCAAAGATTTGTGAGTTCAATTATTAGCCTCAATTCCAAAACAATTGTACTACATATCTTTAGGCTTAAAGTTATACA
>CAHIKZ030001937.1:85000-87500 GCA_903632075.3 Acanthosepion pharaonis
GACGGCAAATATAACACAAACTAGGGACTAAAGTTTGGACCCACACACATGTGTAGGTAGAATCAAATATACATTTTCAGGCTGCCTGTGCCCCAAAGGCGTCAGTCTCCGCCACATTTCTGTTTATTCTATGGAGAAGTGCTGCTCTGGAGTTGGAATTCCCAAGGACAAGGCACATCTACCTCTATTTTGTGTCTTATTTTATCCTAAGTCGTGGACGTTTACTTGTCTTCTAGCGAGGGCAAATACTACACTTATTCTGTTTAACAGTGAATACCTTTGCACTTGTGTGTGCTTAGAAACACCTAATATATCTTGGTATTTGAACCTCAAAAATTGAATTTTTATAGCCTCAGTGTAGCCATAGCCAGTGAGAAATTGTATATATAATTGGGGTAAAATGGCTTTTTCAAGGACACACCACCGGGGTGTGAACACACAGAGAAAGAGAGAGAGAGAGAGAGAGAGAGAGAGAGAGATAGAGAGAGAGAGAGAGAGAGATTTTCTTTATTTCTTTATATATATACAGGGTGTAAAGACCTTTTTATTAAATTTATTAAAGCAGAAATAAATTACAATATTTTATGAAAATTGATAGTATTCTTCCATTTGGTATGATTAATAAATTATTTGACATGTTGATGGAATGGAATAAGCTGTCACCCAAATAAGTGACCACATTATAGGTAGTAACTACCTATAAATATCTGTAAGTCAACGGACTACAGAGACTTGCTGAAATCTGTTCCTGCAAGACGGTCGAACTCTCTGCCTTCGGACAGAGAGGAACCCGGACGAGGCTCTGCCGAAGAGCAGAGTCTCGTTCGGGGTGGTTGACCAACGATTCTGTTTTTACAGTTTCTACGGGCATTTTTTAGCGGAGCCTACGGGCTCGGAAAACCCACGTAAAACTCGGCCTTGTGCCATATCTTTCCCTCGTGGGGTGGGGGGGAGTAAATATTGACTTGCTGGAATCTGTTCCTGCAAGACGGACGAAATCTCTGCTTTCGGACAGAGAGGAACCCGAACGGCGCTATGCCGAAAGGCCGGATCTCGTCTGGGGAGGTAGACAGGCCCGACCCCGTTTATGCGGGGATTACGGATAATTTTTGGCCGAGTGCACAGGCTCGGATTGCCCCACATTAAACTCGGTCTTGTGCCACGTCCTACCCCTTGGGGAGGTTGGCAAATATAACTAGGTGGGTCTGTTACTCAGCGCTTAGCTGTTGTTGAACTCTCTGCTTTGTGGCAGAGTGGAACCCGGACGTGGCTATGCCGTGGGGCAGTCTCTTGTCCGGGAAGGTAGGCAGACCCGATCTCATTTATGCGAGGTTTACGGGGAATTGTTGGCCGAGCCTACGTGCTCGGATTGCCCCACATTAAATTCGTCCTTGTGCCACATCCTACCCCGTGGGGAGGTTGGTAAATATTACTAGCTGGGATCTGTTGAGTACGACTCAGACTTACACAAGAACTACCGACCTTCCAATAGTAGCACTAGATTGACTTGTAACAAACTTGTGCATAACTGTTACTATTATTCTTATTGTACAGTTTTTTTTACAATAAACCTTTAATTATCTTATCCACCTTGTTTTTCAAGTATATATTCCTATTAGCACGGAATATAACACATGTATCATACTTTAATACAACGCAGAACTCTATCAGAAACTCTTGTACAAACCATTTGACACATATCTAGATTAATTTCAGAAAATTAATCAGAATTTGCTTATGTTAATTCAGGAACTGCTTCCGGTTTGAGCCTGCAAACAATATCTTTCAGTTCCCCATCCCCCCAAGAAACTTTGGTAACGTTAGGTCTGGTGATCGTGAGAGCCACTCAATATCTCTACGTCGTCCTATCCACCTCAGATCAAAATTAAGACTTAACCATTATTTACATTATTCGGACTATTGTCCTCATCTTTGTCGCCGTATTTATTACAACGTTTCGCTCGTTGTACGCTCCGGCCTTCTTCAGGTGATTGGAATGTCGAACTGAACCCTTTATTTCGCACACTGGGGTAGACTGTTCTAGTTCCACGTTCCATGTTTAATGTCTTTTAATGTCCTTGAGGACACATGGCACAGTGAATAAAGGCGTTAGTTAGATCCAGTGACAAAACCCAAAGAGTGTGAGTTCAATACACAGCTAAGGCAGTGGACAACTTTCAGAGGGAAATTAACAGGAGATAACTGATAACTGACATCCATTAAACATGGCACCCACTTGATTATTATATATGAGGCACAATTGAGCGATAGACAAACAAAACTTGTAGCACAAAAGACGAACTGAAGGCAAGGATTATGACAGCGTTCACCAACTTAAACAAGGGTATCACCCAAAAGAGTTGCAGGAGATTCCAATGTTTTCATAAGGCCATGGTTGAAGCGAATGGCGATTTTATTTAATAAATTTACTCTTTAGTATTTCAAGATATTTTTGTGTAATTTTGGTAAATATTTCTGCTAAAATGAGATGTCAGTGTTA
>CAHIKZ030001937.1:92500-110000 GCA_903632075.3 Acanthosepion pharaonis
CGCGAGACTTCCAGTTCTGATTCCGATTTCCGCCGGCCATCAAGTTTTTTTCATTTTTTTAATGGAAATTCCAATGCAATATTGAGAACAATGAAAACATTCAAATCTTTTCAGAATATGTATGTATATATGTTTAATTAGATATATTTAGTTAACTTATTATTTTTTTTTAACATTTCGCAATTTCAATTTTTTTTTTTTAAGATGGCAATACTTAGGCGGTGACCGACTTGCCGTATAAAACTTGTATAAAACGATAACTGAAGATATTTTAGTCTGGAATCAGGCCCCAATAAAGTGTATTTTTATCTACTATTACTATCGCGCAAACACGCCCTACATATATATATATATATATATATATATATATATATATATATATATATATATATATATATATATAAACATTGTGTGAAGTTGAAGTTACTGAAAGTAGACATGTTCTTAATTTCCGAATTTGGACAATTTCGAGGCTACAATTTCATTTACACACCACTTCTTACAGTATTATAATTGACATCCTTAAAAATAAATAATATTTTAACCGAAAGTGCTCGGAATCAACTGACATTTGGACAATTTCTGCAATTATCAAGTCTAGAAAAAAAAACACATGTTCATATACAAGAAAAATATGATAAAATGCTTGACAAAAATACCTTGTTAGTCTTCTTTAACAAATCATGTATTAAATAAATTGGCTACCAAAATACATTATATATATATACATTATATAAAATAGATTAAATCCGACAAATATTTTAATATATTTTCTGTTTATACGTTGTTTTTTTTTTTTTGTGGATTCACTTATTTGAGTAAATTATCTGTTTTTTAATTAAACAGTATTAATTACATTTACCGACCTGAATGTACGAGAAATTTCGTAGAAAATATGCTTTTATATTTCATATAATATGTTGTCAATGTTTAAATTAGGCTACAGTTTCGGAGCAGATATGATAGATCGAGAAAAATCGGAGAGTCATGTGTTTAAAAGCAGTAATTTGAACTTTGCTGAACCGGAAGGATACAATTTCGGAGGACGCATATTTTCTACAAAATTTTTCGAACATTCAGGCGGTTTAATATGATTAATAATGTTTTATTAAAAAAACAGAGAATTTACTCAAATAAGTCAATAAAAACGTATAAACACAATATATATATATATATATATATATATATATATATAAAGAACTGTATTTGATGTTTAATAAGCTAAGTTTAGTCTGGTCAGTTGTGCGGTATTTAAATAGCATTGAACTCTAGCGAACTCGTCTCCGAGACGTGCTCACACGCCATTACTATGCAACAGGCGAACACTTGATCAGTACGAAATTTATTACGGTATCAATGACGCAATAATAGAGTAACATTAAGGAAGGTGCTCATTACATTAGTAAATTGGTCTGTAAGACCAGCTTGCGAAATATTGCCAGTTGTAAGTTACAGAACTGAACTTCGTTTGGCAAAATAGTGAAGCACAAAACATGACTAATGACTTGTTATATTCCGTACTGAAATGAAAAACACGGTGGCTAGAATAAGTAAAGGTTTATTGTAACCCGCCCCCCCCAAAAAAAAACAGTACAATAAGAATAAAGGTAACATTTATGCAGAAAGTCGTCGCAAGTCAATCCAATAGTGAGTGCTACTATTGGAAGGTCGGTAGTTTTCGCGTAAGTCTGAGTCATTCTCAACAGATCCCAGCTAGTATATTTAGCTATCCCACTCCCTACGAGGGTTGCATGTGGCACAAGGTCGGTTTAACGTGGGTTCTCCGAGCCCGTAGGCTCGTACCAAAAATATTCCCTTTTGAACCCGCATAAACGGGTTCAGGGGCAGTCCACCTTCCCGAACGAGTCTCTGACCTTTGGCGGAGCCTCGTCCGGGTTCCTCTCTGCTTTCGGGCAGAGAGTTCGACTGTTTAGCCAGAACAGATCGCAGCTAGACTCTGTAGTCCGTTGACTTACAGATACATTTAGGTAGTTACTACCTGTTGTAGTCTCTCATGGGGTGGGGGAGGCAGATTATTCCATTACATCATTAATAATGAACTAAACACTGTTCCGCGGTGAAGTTCCCTAGTTTATTGAGTTTAGCGTAGTCGGCATAAGTGGGACACCGAGTGAAGATCAAACTCACTGAAATCTATATTATAGATATTGACACCTCTCAAAAATCGTTTTCCAACCTTTAATTCTGCTGAATGCTTTGATGTAATAAAGGAACTGTATCGAGCAGCAAAGTCATATATGTCTGTAGAAGACCCCAAAAGTGATTCATTTTAACGTTCACAGTAAGACTCTAAGGAAAACACTGATAACAAAAGCTTGAGTGAAGAAGGCTTTAAAATTCATAGTAAGACTGTAAGAAAACAATGAAAACAAAAAGTTGAGTGAAGACGGGTTCAACGTTCATAGTAAGACTGTAAGGAAAACACTGAAAAGAAAAGGTTGAGTAAAGAATGGTTTAACTTTCATAGTAAGATTGTAGGGAAAACACTGAAAAAAGAAGGTTGAGTGAAGAAAGGTTTAACGCACAAAGTGAGACTGTAAGGAAAACACTGAAAATGTTGAGTGAAGAAGATTTTATCGTTCATAGTAAGACATTAACGAAAACGCTGAAAACAAAAAGTTGAGTGAAGAAGGCTTTAACGTTCACAGTAAGACTGTAAGGAAAACACTGCAGAAAAAGTTGTGAAGAAGTGTTTAACGTTTATAGTAAGACTGTGCGGAAAACACTGAAAAAAAAGCTTGTATGAGAAAGGTTCAACGTTCATAGTAAAACTGTAAGGAAACACTTAAATCAAAAGCTTGAAAACAAGATTGAGTGAATAAATTTTTACCGTTCATAAAATTGTAAGAAAAACACTGAACATAAATGGAATAGTGAATAAGGGTTTAACGTTCATAGTAAGACTATAAGGAAAACACTGAAAATAGAAGGTTGAGTGAAGATGGGTTTAAAGTTCATAGGAAGACTGTAAGGAAAAAATTGAAAACAAAACGTTGAGTGAAGAAGGGATTATCGTTCATAGTAATAATGTAAAGGAAACGCGGAAACCAAAAAACTGACTGAAGTAGGGTTTAACGTTCATAGTAAGACGATAAGGAAAACACTGAAAACAAAAGTTCGAGTGAAGAAATTTATACACTTCATAATAATATTGTAAGAAAAAACTGAAAACAAATGGTAGAGTGTAAAAAGAAAAAGGTGAGTGAAGATGTGTTTAACGTTCATAGTAAGGCTTGTAAAAAACACTGAAAACAAACGTTGAGTGAAGAAGTATTTAACTTTCATAATAAGACTGTAATGAAAACACTAAAACAGAAGGTTGAGTGAAGATGTGTTTAACGTTCATAGTAAGGCTGCAAAGAAACGTTGAGTGAAGGGTTTAAGTTTAATAGTAAGACTGTAAGGAGAATGCTGAAAAAATGATTGAGTGAATATGCTTTTAACGTTCATAGTAAGACTAAGGAAAACACTGAAAACAAGTGAAGCCGGGTTCAACATTCATAGTAAGACTGTATAGAAAACACTGAAAAGAAAAGTTTGAGTGAAGAATGGTTTAACTTTCATAGTATGATTGTAAGGAAAACACTGAACACAGAAGGTTGAGTGAGGAAGGCTTGAACATCCATAGTGAGGCAGTAAGGAAAAAACTGAAAACAAAGGTTGACTAAAGAAGGGTATAACGTTTATAGTAAGACTGTAAGGGATACGCTGAAACCAAAAGGCTGAGTGAAACTTTACGGAAAACACTGAAACCAAAGTTTGAGTGAAAAGGCTTTTAACGTTCATTCTAAGACTGTAAGGAAACCACTGAAAACAGAAGGTTGAGTGAAGAAGGAATTAACGTTTATAGTAAGATTATATGGAAAACACTGAAAACAAAAGGTTGAGCGAAGGAAGGTGTAACGTGCATAGTAAAACTGTAAGGAAAATACGGAAGAAAAGTTTGAGTGAAGAATAGTTTAACGTTCATAGTAAGCATGTAAGGAAAACACTTAAAACAAAAGCTTGCGTGAAGAAGTGTTTAACGTTCATAGTAAGACTATAAGGAGAACACCGAAAAGAAAAGTTTGAGTGAAGAATTATTTACCTTTCATAGTACGATTGTAAGGAAATACTGAAAAGCCTTTAATGCTGATAGTAAGACTGTAAAGAAAACACTGAAAACAAAGGTTGACTGAAAACAAAGGTTGACTGAAGAAGAGTATAACGTTCATAGTAAGACTGTAAGGGAAACGCTGAAAGCAAAATGCTGAATGAAGAAATTTTTACCGTTCATGATAAGACTATGAGAAAAACACTAAATAGAAAAGGTTGAGTGAAAAAGGATTTAACGTTCACTGTAAAAAAACACTGAAAACAAAACGTTGGGGGAAGAAGTGTTTAACGTTAATAGTACGATTGTAAGGAAAACACTGAATACAGAAGGTTGAGTGAAGAAGGGTTTAAAGCTCATAGTACGAATGCAAGGGGACGCTGAAAGAAAAAGTCTGAGTGAAGAAGGGTTTAACGTCCATTGTGAGACTGTAAGGAAAACACGAAAAACATAAGGGTGAGTGTATAAGGGTTTAACGTTCATAGTAAGAACACACTGAAAACAAAGTTTGAGTGAAGAAATCTTTAACGTTCTTAGTGAAACTTTATGGAAAACACCGAAACAAAAGTTTGAGATAAAAGGCTTTTAACGTTCATTGGAAGACTGTAAGGAAAACACTGAAAACAGAAGGTTGAGTGAAAAAGGTTTTAACTTTCATAGTTCGAGTGCAAGGAAAACACGGAATACAGAAGTTTGAGTGAAGACGTGTTTAACGTTAATAGTAAGACACTGAAAAGAAAAGCTTGTGTGAAGAAGTGTTTAACGTTCGTAGTAAGACTGAAAGAAAACATTAAAAACAAAACGTTGAGGGAAGAAGGCTTTAACATTCATAGTAAGATTGTAAGGAAAACACCGAAGAAAAGTTTGAGTGAAGAAGACTTTAACGTTCTTAGTAAGACTGTAAAAAACACTGAAAAATAATAGGGTGAGTGAAGAAGGGTTTAACGTTCATAGTATGAGTGTAAGAAAAACACTGAAAAATAAAGGTTGATTGAAGGTGGGTTTAACGATCATATAAATCTGTAAGGAAAACACTGAAAACAAGAGGTTGACTGAAGGTTTTAACGTTCATTGGAAGACAGGAAAACACTAAAAGTAAAAAGTTGAGTGTAGAAGGGTTTAACGTTCATAGTAAGACTAAGGAAAACACTGAAAAGAAAAGGGTGTGTGAAGAAGAGTTTAATAATATGATTTAATGAATTGGGAATACAATTTTTCAAAGCGAAAGCGTATCACTGAAAATTGTTATGCCTTTGCGATCCACTTTTTGTCTCTGTTCCATGAGCAGGCGTTCTACTCAAAGCGGTGGACGAGTTCACGTTTGAATAAGAGGTGTAGAAAACGTTAGTTAGTCTTTCTACACAAGAGAAATCTTATTTTCCAAAACCTATTTTAAGAAATAGATTTTATAAATTTCAACCGACAATAACGCTAACTATATGGAAACGGTTGATTTCACCATTGGTGTTACTATTATTTATTTACATTTACAGAGCTTATTTCGGCAAAAGGCTAGAAGCCAATGAAGCCCAGCGAGGATCTAACGCATTGTGGCAGTAACGATGAGTGTGGCCCGCATTTTAAACAGTGTTTCATAACGTTTTCTCTTCTTATGTTCTACTGAACTATAGTCTATAAATAATACAAAGTGGCAAACAGATCAGCGAAATTACAAGAAAAAACTCTCCATTCTCGTCGTCAGAAGTGAAGTAGGCGATTTTCTGTTAGCTGCTGCAATTCGTTGTCTAACTAGACCAACATTATCGCCGTATCACCATCGCAGACGTCCGCCATTATCACCTTTGTCAACGTAAATATTGTGACGTCGGCTGTGCTGAACAAAGTTTGTACAAGCCATTTCCGCGGGGCTCATCCGTGGGAATAGCCCAAATTTGGCGTCTAGTATTACCCAAGTATTCCAACTGAATGGAGAGCACTTCCATCATCACCCGCTCCCGTTCTAGCGCTTTCTTTTTACTCTCATCTGTCCACTGCGACGCCATTTTTAAAAACAATTGCTTCGCTTCCTTTTGGTTTTGTAATAATTTGTCCTTTCTTTCTCTCTTTTTTTTTGTGAGCTAAAATCATTTGGAGAGGTAGGAGATAGGATAAGCTTGTAAAGTAGTCAACCTATTGACACATATAACCTTGTGACGGCATATATATATATATATATATATATATATATATATATATATATAAAGTAGGTATAGAGTAAGTATTATACTAGTTTTGCAAGTATTTTAATAGTGGTTTTAGGATTCATTTAATACTAGAATTCATTTAATTCATTAAAATCATTTTGAAGATTTTTATTTTCATAATTTTTATTATAATACATTTATTATAAATTTTGTTTTTTAATAAGTAGTAATGATAAAGGTTTTGCAGGTAAAGAGGAGTGTTTGAATGATGAAGGCAAACGATTTAATCATTTCAGAGATGCATATGTTTAATATTGATAAGTCTATTATTGGTGTGTTATTATTGACATGTTTGTATAATCTATATAATACGTTTTGTGCGCACAGTTTGTTTTTCATTACCCTAAATTTGCATATATATATATATATATATATATATATATATATATATATATATATATATATATATATATACCTCTTGCGTCCTAGTGGCTTTATTGCCTTGGTTGGTATAAAATGATTATAAAAAATAATAATAAATACATACAGGATGCGATGGATAAATTGTCGTCCAAATGACGTAAAAATGAAAATAACACTGGCATCTTATTTTAACAGCAATATATACCATAATTGCACAAAATTAAGCTCTTGCATCCTAGTGACTTTATTGCCTTGGTTGGTGTAAAAAGATTAAAAAAATAATGATAAATACATACAGGATGCGATGGATAAATTGTCGTCTAAATGACGCAAAGATGAAGATAACACTGACATCTTATTTTAACAACTATATATACGATAATTACACAAAAATATATTGAAATACTAACGAGTAAATTTATTCAATAAATTCGTAATTCTCTTCAACCATGGCTTCCAGATGACTTTGGAATCTCCTGTAACTCTTCCGGGCGATACCCTTGTTTAAGTTGGTGAATGCTGTCATAATTCTGGCCTTCAGTTCATCTGTTACAAGGAGTTTTGTTGGCTTCTTTCTCAACTGAACCCCACATATAATAATCAAGGGAGTTGCAGTCTGGGGAGTTAGATGGCAGGATGTAAGGGGTAATATGGTCGCAGAAATTGTATGACAGCCATGGTTGGGTTCTCCTGATTGTTGAGTCTGAGGCCCTGTTAGAAAATGAATGGAGGCATAACGTCGCCATCTCTAGTGATCACTCCAAATACTTTCGTAATCACCATTAAACTCCTCCAACTCTTTCCGAAACCTTTTTCACTGTCCTCAGATTGACACACAAACACACTGAAATGTTCGTAATTGAGCTTCCGGTGCGAATGCCAAGCAGTACAGCATACCTTTTCCAAGTTTCCAATGATTTGAATTGCGTTATGGTGCTCTTTTTCTCACAGACGGTGCCAAAATGACCCTACTATAGTGCGCAGTCGACAAAATCAAAGACAAACAACGAAATTAAAAATACAAAATGGCGACAATTTACCAATCGCACCATAGTATTTTTCGCAGATACTCACGTAAATAAAGATATACTTATGCGATTTCTTATCTACACCCCGTGCAAAATATAATAAATAAGTAAATAAATAAGTAATTAAATAGAAAATATGTCTAAGTTTGGAAGTTGAAACGCCATTAATGTTAAAAATCTTCATAAATGATGCGTATAATACGACGTGTCTTAATACAGGTTGTCCCAGAAATCACTAAGGGATTTAAAAATTTCAAACGCTAGTAACATATTTTCATATGACGTAAAGATCGTCTATTTTGGTCTTCACAATGACGAAGTCTTTCGATAGCATTTTCCATGAGTTTATCATTCTTATCGCCAAAGAAATTGTTAATAAAGGTTTTGTGAAGGAAATAATTGGGTGTCGTTAGACGAGGAGAACATGGTGGCCATAAAATTTCAGAATTTCACGAAATTATCCGGTGATGAAAAATTTGTTTTAGAAGCATCATCATTGCCTGGATCATGTTTGCGCTGGTTCCATCTTGTTGGAACCAGATCTTAGGTTTCTTCTGCCTTGCTGGATGCACAAATGTCTCGATCATGACCCGATACCGTTCATTAGTAATCGTCACTTCATTGTCATATTCATATTTTAAAAAAATTCCTTGATTTTGGTTCTTTGAATTTTCCAGGGATAATTTCCAATGTTAATATAAGTTCTGTTTAAAAAAAGAAAGAAAGAAAAAAGAATGAAAACCATTTCAAAAAATCTCTCATGCTATGACATTTTTAAATACATTTTATGAATTTAAGTTATCACCTTTTCAATTTTTTCATCCTCGTTATCGCTCAGCTTCTGTCCAAAATGGACGCCATTCCACAAACTAACTTTGAAAACTTCCAATCTTTTGTTTCTTACTTGATTTCATATCTAGTTGTTAATAAGTTTAGAATATGATGATTTTCTAAGCATAGCTTTGATATGGCACAAGGCCGGGAATGTGAGGATCGAACTAACTATTCAGTCGTAATTGTTTTAGCGAGGCAAGCTTGCAAAACAGTACATCATGTCGAGATGTCTACATGATTTCCTAATTACAATACCCATCTTTATTTCCGATTTCGATATAAGTTTAACATAATATTTTGGGGGATTAAGAGTAGAATTCGTTTCCAAGAGTGATGTCTGCTTGTTTTGTTTTCGACCTTAAACAAGCTTCGTAATCTAGAGTAAATTGTGAGATTTTTATTGACTAATACTGCAGCCTATAGTAAAATTTTAATAAAACTTGTTTGAATTATTTTTTTTAATCATGTTCACCCCAAGCAAGGCATCAAAGCCACTAAGACACAAGCGGTCACTGAAGTGGGAAAGAATAAGAAAAAAGAGAAACATTATTAAGGAGCGAGAACAATAGAAGAGTAATCAGGAGGACGGCAGAAAACGATTGACATTACATTTAAATTTTTGAAGACCAAAGTTGGCTGGAAAGCATGGAGCCGGAAGAGAGTTACACAAGCGAGAAGTGCGAGAAAATAAACTGTTAGCATAGAACTTACGGTTACATCTCGCCAAATCAACTCTATATTGATGAGGCCTCGACGCTAGTCTAGTATTGCGCTTAAGCTCATAAAGTCTAGGTAGCTTGGCAAAAAGTTCATCCGAACAGTATTTATAGAAAAGTCACAGTGAGGCAACTTGATGGCGGTGGGAAAGTGATTGGAATCGAAACGCCAGATCAGGACCAATAATATTGTTGATTCTTCTTTGGATTTTATTAAGGATCTCTAAATATATGGCAAGAGCACCGGACCATATATGGTAGCAATATTCAAAGCATGAGCGAATCGTAGACTTATAAATATATAAGATAGATTCTGGTGAGAAAAATCGTCTAACACGATACAGTGAACCAACTTTCTTCGCATATAGAAAATAATTTGAAGAGAAGTCAATCCCATATTAAAAAGTTTATCCTATTTCATTTAAATTTTTGTAACGTTTTTTTTTTTTCTTTTATCTATTGATTTCGGTTATATTTGACAATAAATTTATGTGTGAACAAACATTTCTTATTTCCCATTAGAAATAATATATCCTAAGTATTTACGATCTTCTGCTCAAATTAGAAGCACTAATACAGTGTGCTGCAAAAATACGTCCCACATTTTAAAGGTTGACAAAAAGACTAAGTTAACAGCTATTAAAAATGTATTTCACCGTTATTTAAACAAAGTTCCGCAGTTTTCATTCATTTCGCGCGAGCGCGTGCGTGCGTGTGTGTGTGTGCGTGTGTGTGTGTGTGTGTGTGTGTGTGTACGCATGCACATAGATACGTCAATAAATATGTTTCTTCATAGAGGGCTTAAACGAGTAAGATAGAACCATGATGAGTTGTGACGCCCTCTGTAGTCAAATGGTCTAAAGCCCATCGGAGCAGGGTACATATTAATTTTCTTGAATGAGCAGGCCGGTTATTTTGGGTGTTATCGAACCTGCCTCATTTTGAAATGAGTTCTGATGGTTTATTTAATATTCAAAAAATAAAAAGGCCATTATTTTTGTTGTACCACACACACACACACACACACACACACACACACACACACACACACACACACACACAAATATATATATATATATATATATATATATATATATATATATAGTATAACTCACCATTTGTATTCAAGGATTGGAAGGTGGCCAATCCTTTTTGCAGACGCATGCTCCATTTGTGTATATTCAATATATATATATATATATATATATATATATATATATATATATATATATATATATATATATAAATATATATATATATATATATAAAGAGAGAGGGAAAAGAGAGGAGAGAAACAAAGAAAGAGTAGAGGGAGAGTTAATATACATACACTAGCTGGTTTTGAAAATAATGTCGTATATTATGAGATGGAATAAAAATTAATTGAAAAAAAACTAGAACATGTGAAGAACTCTATCCGTATTCTTAGGTTCGATGAAAAATGTAATTTCAAACTAATTATTTTATTCCTTCCGGAAATTACTTTGGATTCCTCACCTCTTCAGATTTATTGATCACTTCCATTGTCGTAAAAGTTTTGCCGCTTGTAAAGTGTTGCGGAGATCTGATGAAATGGAGACTTGGGTTCCGAAGTCGATTCAACGCTAAAATAACCCAATCTAACAATTTCATCTTCTCTCGTAATTTCTTTTACAGAGTGCGGACTTTAATCGTTATTACAAAGTATGATAAACTTTCTCTTAAATTGAATTGGAGTAATTGTAGCGTGTATTTTCAATCTTCACTCGTCACTGACAATTTGTAAACGATTTGCGATGAATAGTTTTACTTTATTCTTAATAAAGTCAACCTGTCTTATTCCACTGACTGCTCATCAGAAACAAAGTTTTTCCTCCAGAATCTCATATTTTCATAAGGTTTTCTTATTGCTCATAATCGTGATCGAGTCTTTGACAGATAAATTGAGTCACATCTAAACAAACTTGTCTTCCAGCTTCCAAGATATCACATTTCCCGAAGATTTTAATTATAAGTATATCCTTGATAGATTGATTTTTTCTGAATTTCTGGGATGAGGACTATTAATATTCAGACTATTGTCCTTATTTTTGTTGTTTTTATCATAAAGTTTCGGCCGTTGTGTCCTCCAGGCTTATATCGATCTGGGTAAACTCCATGGAATTCAGAACAGATTCAGTTCAGAATTTCCTGTCGATTAAACAGAGCAATATTTTTTAGATTTTTAGAATTTTTTGGAGATAATGATTTACTGATACAAACTCACTAATTAACCCATTGCTGAAGGAGAGAAGTGGATTTATGCCTTTCCTGAGGGTATTTGTGCGTAAGTTAATATAACGAATCCGACTGGAATTAGAACCCTGCCCTCTGATTTTTCTAATTCTCAGCCGGATAACTATGTCAGCTTGTAAGACTATTGATATATACTATGATTAAGTCAGGAGAACGAACAGTACTAATGCCCTGTGAGACTAACTCGTAATATATGAGGATCGTCCGGCTATTTATTCATCTATTCAACATAACTTATTCTGGCGTTAAAATTTTGGCTCGCTTTAAATTGAAATACTGGTCAAAATATGAATGCGATTCTACGAGTACAGTATTCAGAGATCATGAAATAATTTTAATAAATGATAAAAAATATTTTCAATAAATTTAAAACGATACTTACTTCGATGTCGCATCGATTTGTAGTCGGAATGAAGAGCTTGTCGATGACGTCATATCAAGATGGCGGCTCGCATCTTCAGTTACATGACACTCCAAATGTCTACAAGAATCGCTGTTAAAAGCTTCTATTGAAGGACCCAAGATAGAGAGAGAAGAAGGGAAAATGACTGGGTCATTTAGAGAGGACGAAGTTGAAAAGGATAAAAAGAAAAAAATATATTTCGAAAAAATGAGAAAAATTGAGCAATGAATAATAGCTTAGGCAGAGAGAAAGAATAAACGAAAAAAATAAGAGAAACAAGAATAATGTGGAATGAGATGGGTGTAGATGCGAGGTGAGGAATATCTGAGTAGACGCTACGTTGATTTATTAAACCGTATATTTATTTATTTTTGTCTACATGTCTGAATGTTAGATGAATCTTATTAAAGAAAAGATGCATCCTCCTGGAGGATTCGAACCTGTGTCCACCTAGCAGGCGAAACCGTCGTTAGATCCGACTTGTTTTAGACCAACTCGGCTACGAAGGGTCTCGCTAAATGAGCGAAACCGAATCGGACTCTTAAGCGCAAATTTCTTCAAAGATTCTCAAAACATTCATATACGCTCAGTTTCGTATCCCAATGTAAACAAAATAATCTTCTAAAGAAGTAATGAATTTTTATTTATTAATCCGAAAATTTACTGTTTAATAATTAAACGGAACTTCTGCACAAACATACACAAAAAATAACTTTTTAGTGATAAAATCTCTCGGATTAATAAATAAAAATCTGTTAGTTCCTTGTAAATATTGAAGTGGGTATTAGGGTCAACACCAAGCAATAACATTCTGTTTTATGCTTGAACTCAATCTTCAACCTCATATGGTCTGAAGATTGCGTTAAAAAATGAAACAGTCGTTGCTTGGTGATGACGTCAGTGTCGCATTTTATATTTGCAAATAGTCTATCTCTGATATCTCTACCTCTGATTACTTTTACTCATAAATATAGCATACCGTAAAACAACATTTTTTTCATATCTATCTATCTATCTATCTATCTATCTATATATATCTATATATATATATATATATATATATATATATATATATATTAAAGAAAAACAGACCAATTTTTAAGGTTCCATTTATAATAATTTATTTCATTTCGTTTCGTTTCATCTTTTGGAAGTGCTATCTGATGATCCAGCGTCCTTTAAAAGGGCTCAGGTGAAATAAATTGTTATAAATGGAACCTTAAAGTGGTTTGTTTTTTTTTTAAAATATTAACTCTGAATTTACATTGAGCTCTTAGGATTTTATCCTCCTTGGGACTACCCATACGGATTACCAAGTTTTTCATAACTTAAATATATATATATATATATATATATATATATATATATATATATATATATATATATATATATGTGTGTGTATTATATATATATATATATATATATATATATATATATATATATATAAATGTAACAAATGTATATATATATATATATATATATATATATATATATATATATATATATATATATATATATATATATATATATATATATATATATATATATATATAATGTATATTTGGATAGCATTTTTTCTTTCAAATGTTTCGTCAACGGTAATTTGATGATTTTTTTTATTGAGTTTTTCTTGTGTTCCTAAATGTTTAAATCCGTACTGTCTATCGTCCCAAGTGCTTTCGGACATTTCTTTACACACACACACACACACACACACACACACACACATATATATATATATATATATATATATATATATATATATGTAGTAAGAGACAGAGAGGATACTAAAAATGAATACAGAAAAATAGTGAGTTTAAAAATAGATCTTATTGCCTCAGTCTCACCCTTTCCCTCTATTTATCTCGCGTTATATATATATATATATATATATATATATATATATATATATGGATACAGAGATTGATGATTAGATAGATAGATATAGGCATATTAAAAGAAGATTACTGATTCTTAAAAAGGAGACTGAATTATTAAAAAAAATTAATTACCGTAATAATCTCCAATCAACGATATTCAACGGCCTATTCAAGTACCTTTTGAGAGATCGTCTGCACATGTACACGCACATACATACATAAATATATACATATACGCACATCTATATATTTGCATACACAACTAGAAAATGTGACTCAACGCGCATGCGTCTATATGTTTTGCTTTCTCTGAATAAATTTCTTCACGTGTTTTTTGTAACGATGCGGGTGAACGATTTAAAGAACCCATCTGTAATAACTATTTGCATGCTGGTATATATAAGCTTAGGATAGTCTGGTATAAGGCTGCGGGGAGATGAGATTCGTTTTAATCTTCTAAGTAGGTAAGTTTGTTCGACTAATGACAGAAAATAAGTAAGCCCATCAAACAGATATCCGCTAAAAATAAAGTTTGAAGGAATAAAAATGTCTGATTAAAAATAAATCCATTCAGAAATTTCTATATACGAGGATCGGCTGGAAAATTACTAGGCTGACCAAGATATAAATGTAAGGAAACACACCAGTTGTTAAATTAAAAGACATGCAAGTCTACCCGAATATGTCTGTCTTGTTGTAGCATACCTACGGACGATAATGGGTATGTCTATATTCACATAAATGCAGTAGTAAATACTGTATGTTGGTCTGCAGTTGGAGATTCATTGTGGAATTCACTTGACTCACTTCTACTTCTTCTATGCACTGCTGCCAAATCTTATATGTGTTGTTCTTGTCCTAAGTATTATCATTCATTACCAACCTTTGTTTGATTATTCTATTCAGTAACCTTCCCTAGGTTACAACAAATAGTTACTGTAATTATGAGTGCAAAAAAATCACCTATATCTTTACTAAAAGAGATTCTGGATAACCTAGAATCTATTCCTTTAGGGATGTGCTTATTATGTTCGCATGGTGGTTAGATGTTATGTTGTAGTATACCTACAGATGATAATGGGTATGTCCCCATTCACATAAATACATTAGTAAATACTGTATGTTGGTCTGCAGTTGAAAATTCATTGTGGAATTCACTTGACTCACTTCTAGCATTTGACTTCTTCTACGCGCCGCTGGCGAATCTTATGTGTTGTTCGTGTCCTAAGTATTATCATTCATTACCAACTTTCGTTTGATTATTCTATTCAGTAACACTCTCCAGGTTACAATATGTCTATATCTCTGAGATGAGGTATTATGATTAATACATTAATTATATTATTCACAACGTTTCGGTCGTTGTACGCTCCAGCCTTCTTCAGCTTATTGAAATTTCGATCGAATCCTTTATTCCGTCTTTCAGGGTATACAGATCTGTTATACATCACATTATATATTTTCTAGATAAATGTCATAAAGTAATGCAAATACTCACAGTGGGTGTGCACACAGAATTGAGAACTGATAGCCAGGCCCTATTGAAATCCGTGTCTATATCTTTGAAATGAGGTATTATGATTACTTACATTATTTACATTATTCGGACTGTTATCCTCATCTTCATTGCCATATTCACAACGTTTCGGCCGTTGTATGCTCGGGTCTTCTTCAGATGATTAGAATTTTGAACCTAACCAAAATAACTGAGACATCCGGAAGAGGCATGGCATGTCGAACTAAAACAATCTACCCCGAAATAAAGGGCTCGAAATTCCAATCACCTGAAGAAGGCCAGAACGTACAACGAACGTTGTGAATATGGCAATTAAGAAGAGGATAACAGTCTGAATAATGTAAATAGTTTGGTTTAGTTTATTTTGTTTAACGGCATATCAACCTCAATGGGTTATTTAATGCTGACAAAAAATTTTATTGCTAGTAATATTTTGTTTTGTCAAAAATCTGTTTCTGGTAATATATTTCCTTCAAAATTGTATTGCTAGTAATTTTTTTTTCAAAAAAGTATTGCTGGTAATTGCTGGTGTTCCCAGGTCCACCTGGGAACACCAGCATTTAAGAGGTGGTTCCACGCTCCTCAAAACCTCCTGATAAGAGCCCTTGCTGCTGGACATAGTTTAATGTCTTACCCTGGACACGGATGTAGTTTAACGTCTTACCCAGGACGCGAATAATGTAAATAATGTAAGTAGAATGTAGCCATATTGTAATATGGTACTGTCTATAAAATCGGTTGTTTAATTTATATCTTGGTCATCCTATAAACTATCCAGTCTATCTTCGTACATGTATGTTTAAAATCGTGTTTAAAATATAAATATTCGTTATATTCCGTGCTAAGGGAATAAACACACAACACCAGATATTAGAAGAAAGAAGAAACACAACAAGTACAATATGAAATACGGTACAGTTATGCACACAGGTCAATCTAGTAGTGAGTACCCCTAATTGGAAGGTCGGACGTGCTTGTGTCGTCTACCACTTCACTTACACTCTATCCTAAGTCTCTCGTAGACAGCAGTCTTTATAGGTACTTACTACCTATAGTGTAATCATTCATGGGGGTGACTGGTTATTCCATTACATCAATATTAAAAACTGAGAGGCGACTCGAGTTTCGGCATTAGGCTCATCATACGCCCTAAGTCAATAATTATTTACTTCATTAAATAAATATGCATCGCGCTGGATAACATTTTAAACCGCTTTACAGGTTTTCCTGTATTGAGTACGCTTTAGCAGCGTCCACTGAAGCAGTGAGGATTTACCTTCATTGTTTCAAGAAAATATTTTATCTTCTTACTTCTTGCGGTCCTATCTATCTATCTATCTATCAGGTTGTCCAGAAAATCCCGACTCACTTAGGAAGCGGAAAAAATATTATAGAGCAACACCAACATTTGTTCTTCAAAATAAAGTCCATCATTCTCGACGATCTTCTGCCAGCGATCAGCCAGCATCCAAATCTGTCCCAGATACCAGGCCACCAGAACATGAAGGGAGTGTATCATTGAGCGGAAGAAGCCATAGTCACTCAGAGAAGAATTAGAACTGAATGGTGGATTTGGAAGAATCTCAACACCGTCCATCTTTTTGAACTTCTTAGTCAACCTGGTATTGTGTGAGGCTTCGCATTGTCTTGCAGAAACAAAGCCCAACTTCGATTGACCAAAGCAGGATACTCCTTCTTTAGTTTGTCGTACATGCGGTCTAGCTACTGGCAATAGAATTTAGCTTTGATGGTGCAAGCTCAAAATGCAGTACTCCTTAGAAATGACACCAGACAGCGATCCAGATATGTTGTTTCCCATCTGCTTCCTTAGTGAGTCAGGAATTTATGGCCAAACTAGTATCTATCTATCTATCTATCTATCTATCTATCTATCTATCTATCTATCCAGATATATAAATATTTATAAAACCATTTCATTCGTATCACGTTCGCTTGTCAGTTTTGTCTCCATCTCCTTTTATATCAGAATGTACACCATTCTATTTCTAACCATGTAAATATATTCATATATATGTATGTCTCTAATTCATGTCATATCTATCTATCTATCTATCTATCTATCTATCTATCTATCTATCTATCTGTATTTCCATATAGAGGGATATATGTTTAAAGAGTTGCTTCCAAACGTTGTTGCTTTTGTTATT
>CAHIKZ030001937.1:112500-170000 GCA_903632075.3 Acanthosepion pharaonis
GAGGGTTTGAGCGTGCTGGCCTTGTTCAAATTGTTGATCACGCTAGATAACACGCTGTTTCTCCCAGAAACTGTAACTAAGTTCTGCTCAGCATAGTTGCAGTATAAACTACAGGTTGGCTCTGTGGGTGTTGAGAAAACACAAATGTGCCTGAGCGAGCGTCTGCAATAGGGATTGGCTAGCCGCTCTAGTAGACGGGTATCCTCGAATACGAGTGGCCAGCTATTATTATATATACTTGTATATATTCAATAGTATAACATAAGTTTATACCCCTACATTGATCTACGTCGCTGCAACACACTGATATTCAAGCATGTCGACTCAGATGCTTACGGGTAGATACAAAAACCGGTTACACCCATTGCACTGCATACACTCTCTTTTATTGTAACTCTTCATCCGCTTTTCCCACCTTTTTATGTCATCGTTCCTTCCCATCCCTTGACTTTAAATTATTTCCGGTGGCATGAGAAGTTCCTTTTCTGCTAATACTCTGCAAGCTGTTTCCACCCGGTCAATATTTCACAGTTGCCTTCACTTGAATCACACCGGTAATCAGAGGATTAAATTTTTCCCACCTTTTCTGATTCTAACGCGGCTGCTTCTAATGCAAGATGGCGCCATATTGAAAATTAATACCGATCAAGAAAACTTTTCATTCTCAGCTGTTATTAATCCAACAGTTTTTATTCCTTTCTGTCTTTTCTACTGCTTTTGCGATTTAATTTTCTTTTTTTGTTATCTTATCTGATTTTCTTTCTTATATTGATTCTTTTTCGTTTATATTCATTAACATTATTTTTTTCTTCAAAGCTTTTCCATTTAAATTTTTTTTTATTTCTCTCACACATTTGAACGTCGATTTTAGCTTTTGGAAAAAAATAAACTTCTATTCCATTTGTTAAGAGGAAGTTTCTTTCAGACATCTTATTACCCAGAACTGTTACGCTGTGAAACAGACTCCCGTGTGGATACTTCCTTGATCACTATGATCTTAACCTATTCAAGTCTCGTTATCTATCCTACATTGCCTCATAATTATGCACCTCTTAATACTGCTCACTTGGGCACCTGTGCACGTCTTGATCTGTATATATGACCATTGAGAGTAAAACCTTTACCAATACGTTGATTGTAAATTGATAACATATTTTGTGTGCTGTAATGTTATTTCCCTTTACAGCCAAGACACGATTTGCTCCGGCCATAGAGTTACATCAGCTTCATTCCTTGTATATTACTTTGGTTAGAAGGGTGTCCATTTCCAAAGCCTTCTTCCCAAGAACAGCTATTTGTGGAAGAGACTCCCACGTGGATGCTTACTCGAATGCTATAACCTTAGCTTGTTTATGAACAATCGTTATTAATCCGCCATATCTTCGTAATCTTTATTTCCTACTTCCCTGTTTTGCGTTCATATCACACACCTCATTCAGTAATCCTCTACTTCGATAGTCTCTCGAGGCTTGTATTCGATGAAAAATCGCGAACATTCGTTCTTTTTCCCTATCGTTGGCATTTTCTGTGCTCCGATATAAGTAATCATTAAGTATTGATTAAATTTTTGAGGTTTTATTTAGACTGAATGTTGAAAATTACATAAGCATCTATTAATTGATATAATTAAGAGAAATGAGTCTTTCAGTAATTATTTCTCTTTGATCCACTTGAATTGGTGTTAGTGTTTAAGCACTTAGCTCGGTTCAAATATTTGTCTTTACCAAATTATCCAGTTCCTTTCTGCTTCTGAAAAACGGGCGGATCAGTGGAGTAGCTGTAATGATTTTTAATCATCAAACATTTTCAGATGGCATTTCACGGTCTAGCCAAGTTAAATAAGTGCAATTTGATCTTGTTTATTGATCATTAGCGATTCAAAACAACACAAGTGAGTTGTTAATCGCGCCAAATCTGGTTCAAGCCTTACCATGAATTTTTGTAGGTTCAAAAACAATTCCTTGAATTTCGTCCTTACTAATTACTGATAAGCTCGATTTTTACGATCTGCCCTTCTATTATCGCTTTGCGACAGGCGAAATCTCAGTGTCGCACTTGTCGACCTCTGTCAAAACATTTTCCCAGATATCTAACCTTCAGAGATCCGTAGACGTACTGGGATGGTCAAGTATACATTCCAAAAGCTGGGCAGAGTATTGCGAGACAGCAGGTTCTCTTCGGTTACAAAGAAAAGAGTACTGAGCTCTTACGTGACATCTGTCGTCTTTTACGGCAGCGAATGTTGGACGGTCTCCTCAAAGATGAAGAAGTGACTCGAGGCAACGGGAGTATGGTTCTACAGAAGGATGCTAAGGATATCATGGACCGAACGTGTGAGCAACGATCAGGTCTTGGAAAGGATGCAAACAAGGAGTAGGCTTATACTTAGCATCAGGAAGAGGCAGATGAAGTTTTTGGGACAAGTAATGAGAAAGCAGGACCTGGAGAATCTGATACTCACAGGGCGAATAGAGGGAAAGAAAGACAAGCAACGCATGACGGGCTTAAGCAAATGGATGACAGAACGTGGTCTGGGGGGTGGCAGAGGGACAAAACTTATTGAGAGCTTAGGGGGAAGTGGAGAGCCATGATCGCCTAAATCCTGAAAGAACACGGGACATAAAAGATAGGCCAAATTCAACGGAGAAATCATTTACCAGAAATTTAAAATTCTACTTCCTCAAATCTGCTGCAGTATTTGAATCGTTTCTATTTACTAACGAGATATAACGTTGTTATGGTAGCAGAAGACACCGATAAGTGAACATAGTTCGTGTTACCATAATAAAGGAGTCGGCAAACTCATTAATATTCTGAAATACAATACTTTAAATAAAACATACGTTACTGCTCGGAAGTACTTCATTATTCACCAGAAATACGTTATTATTTGACAATACGTTACTATTCATCAGACATACGTTACTATTCGAAAATACGTTACTGATCATCAGAAATACGTTTTCTTCTGTTATCTGAATGTCCGTGTAGCGTAAAATGTCTTGGAATGATAAATCAAAGAACAGAGATCGAATTGGAGTCGGGTCTGTTACATCCACTTATGCGCAAATACCCTTGGAAAATATAAGAATTCCTCTCCTCCCTCATCTATGGGTCAAATAGTAAGATATGTATCTGGAAAAATCATTTTTATTTTCATAAAATTGTTAATGCAATATTAACTGGCCAAAAAACAATTATTCATACAGTGCAAAATATATTTCGACTTTAACTAACGCACAAAGGGTTGATAAACAGTAAAAACAAATTAATCCTTCTTTAATGTGCTTTGTCTACTGAGAACGTTAGGGATAACGACTCTCCACCATTTCCTACCTTATGTAGTTCTTAGCAACATTTTCCTTTTGGTTATCTCTCAAAGTCCCTGTTTCTGTATTCCATTTACAGAAGCTCGTTACGTAGGTTTCTCGCCGTTACATTCTGTAGTATGTTACTCATCTCAGATGTTGCCAAAATAGACTTTGCTCCGTTTTAAACCAGAGCTTCAGAGAAACCAGGTGCATCGGTGGGTTGACCTGAAAGATAACATACCACCCACCAGGTAGTATAGCTGTCTTCGACAATTAAACACGTAGTCGACCCATCTGCGCACATGATGTGCATGAAGTGGAAAACCCGTATGACAAGTAGATATATAAGCGCCCACCCGAGAGAGAAGAGGGATGGAGTCTCTTGTATCCTGAAGTAGAAGTCCGGATTTGAATAGAATATAATGTTACGTATAAGAGATTAAGTCCCGTTTTCCTATGAAAATATATAAAAATAACGTTACAGCTGGAATGCTAATTTGCTGAGAAGATTTTGTCACAAAGTTATTTATAATGTATAAAGATCGATCCTTGCATTCTCTACAATAAAAATCATTTTCTTTTACTCCTTGCCAGGTGCCTTCCTCATCCCTTATTTCATGACAGTTATTGCTGCAGGAATTCAATGTATCTCTTGGAACTTACGCTTGGACAAATGTGCAGCTCTGGAGGTCTGGGAGTCTGGAAAATATGCCCCATCTTCAAAGGTAAGAAACATCTTGAAATGCCTGCACTTGATTTTACCTATTTCTCTATATATATATATATATATATATATATATATATATATATATATATATATATATATATATATATATAAAAACCTTTATTAGTAAAATCCCCGAAGGATGGAAAAATATGCACTCATCGGTAGGATTCGAACTTGCGTCCCCCTGGTTAGAGGGAACCGTCGTTAGATCCGACGTGCCCAAGTCGACGCAGGTTCAAATCCTGTCGGAGAGCGCATATTTTTCTTTAATAAGATTTATCGAATATTCATGCCTGTGAACGAAAGTAAATAAACATACTGTTTAATAAATAAATAAATGCAGACTCTAATCAAATGTGGGTATCCACTAAAAATAATGTTTAAGCGTTAAAATCTGTCGGATTAATAGATAGAAAATACTTTTACTTCTTTAGAATATATATATATATATATATATATATATATATATATATATATATATATATATATATATATATATATATATGTATGTGTGTGTGTTGTGTGTGTGTGAATGATAAAAATGTAGTTTTAAGTTATGCTATATTTATGGGCAAAAGTGTGCAGCATCAGAGATAGAGCATGTAATATAATAGTGGACACAGGTCAACATCGTGCGGCGACAGTCTGTATCATGCTTGAACGCAATCTTCAGTCTGCCACCTCGCTGTTAATTTCAGTATCCACCCTTATATATATATATATATATATATATATATATATATATATATATATATATTTGTTTGTTTTTTTTGCTGTAAAAATACATATGCTTTGTTGAAATAAAAACATCGAGCTCTCTGTGGATCAGTTTTAATGATTAATATTTAGGGTCCATCCAAATTATATACCAAAAGATCGATTACCTGTATATATATATATATATATATATATATATATATATATATATATATATATATATATATATATATATATATATATATATATTCGAACGTTATTATAGTTGATACTTAGTATGATAGTTTACTTTGTAATAGGTATTTGAAATAAAAAATCTCGATTTAAATATAGATTATATATATATATATATATATACATATACATATATATATATATATATATATATACATATATATATATATATATATATATATATATATATATGAAATCACAAATTGAATGTTGTCTTGAAGGCAACATTTTTAGATCTTTTTATATTAGTGCAGTTGATTACAGAATTCTATCCTTGGACCTACGTTGTTGCAAAATTTCTGATTTTTCGATACCTATGCTGATGGCAAAACTATTTACTCCTGTCTTCACTATGATTCTGATCGGTTTGATATGGTAAAATTGGTCGCTACTCTTAAACATGACCTCTAATCTGTTGTTAACTGGGGCAAGGAATGACTTTTTTTCTTAATTTTAACACCCCCAAAATGAAACTGCTGTCTTTTAATCGTCTCGTAGAACCATTTTTGCTTTCCATTAACATGGCTGATTCTGATCTCATTGCGCCTTTTCGCTGATGACCTCAAATGGAAAGATTATATTAAATTAATTGCTATTACTGCAACTATATGCAACTAGGGGTGTTGGTTCACAGTGACGAACCTACCTTACGCATTTATAAGCCTATCATTCGTCCATACATTCAATATTCCTATGATATCTAGTCTACCATCTTGGGTATGACGATAAACTATATGTGATTACAATAATAAAATGTATTGCTGGTAATAAATTTTTCAAGAAAAAATTTTTCAAGAAAAAATTATTACCAGCAATACATTTCTTAAAATAATATATTACCAGAAAATCTTTTTTATAAAATGATTACCAGCAATAAATTTTTCAAGAAAAAATTATTACCAGCAGTACATTTCTGAAAAAAAATATTACCAGAAAATTTTTTGTAAAAAATGATTACCAGCAATAAATTTTTCAAGAAAATAATATTCCCAGCAATACATTATCAGCAATACATTTTTGAAAAAAAATATTATCAGAAAATATATTTGAAAAAAAATATTACCAGCAATAAAAATTTTGTCGGTATTAAATAACCAATTGAGGCTGATATGCCGTAAACCAAACCAAACCAAACCATATCTAGTCCTGTACTTCTGCTATGCATTTTGAGATTCTTAATAAAATGTAAAGAAGAACATGCAATGTTACTGGCCCTAACCTGGCATCTCCGCTTCAGTTACTTTCCCACCCTTGTAACGCTGCTTCTCATGTCTTTTCTACAAATATTTTCACGGTAATTGTTCTGATTAGCTTCTGTCTTTGATACTTAGACTTTATGAATATAAGCACATTACTAGTAAACGTAAGTTCTATGCTGTTTCTTCTCGGTTCAGTTACTCTCTTCCGATGTCAATCAACTTTGATCTTCAATAATGTGAATGCAATGCCAATCGTCAACTTCTGTATTCTTAATTACTGTTCTTTCCGTGGTCTTTGTTCTTAATGATGTTTTTAATCATATTCTTTTACACTCAGTAGCCCTTTGCATCTTAGTGGATTTATTACCTTGCACTAGCTAAAATGATTAATACCTACATGATGATGATGATACGCCGCCTAATCACGTTCGTTCCTCATTTCGCATCTCTCTCGTGCATGTCTCCGAAAGAGACATGCCTGGCTGGCTGCGGACTTGCATAACTTGTTGCAAAAGTGGCAGACAAACAACGTGCTTGCCACAACTTTGATTGATTCACATCGCTGTGTCTAATTCCCGTGCACCACCATGTGCCTTTCCAGTCCGGAGCTGTTCTGTTTTTGCATACCTTGTCACACAGCGTGCAGACTGTGACACTCTGTGTCTGTGGAATGTCAAAGGTGATTTGTTTTCTTTATCTGACTTCACATAATTCAACCAGCCAGCCAGCCTTTGAAAGAAATATGCTCTGACAGAAATCACATGTCCAGCTCTTGTTGCCCTCGTCGAATCCATGCTTATCACCCATTCGAAGTATCCGCTTTCAGTCGTTTGTGTTCCAGACGATATTCTTCAAAGCTGACACCCGTCTCTTATTTGAACTCTCCATCCAGTTCTATTTAGGGCAATCTCTTCCCACTTGTTGAAGTCAAATACCAGCCTTTTTAGGTTGTTCTTCATAACAGTCCTTGCATCTTTTCCTTAGTTTGTGCTGAGGACACTTTCCGATATTCAACATACCATAAAACAATTATTTGAGGAGTCTACTATCCTTCATTCGATTTGTGTGCTGTCCCTCGCATTTGGGAATATTTTACAAGAGTCTCTAGGCTTTGGCTGTTGGCTTTGACTAGGACATCAGTATCAGCAGTTCTGCTTTCCTATTTGACATTCAATATACGTCTCAGTCATTTCTGTTGAAAACGCTCAAGTATTTTTATATGTTTGCTGAGTATTTTCCAAGTTTCGGAGGTATATAGAAGAATTGTCAGAACGCAAGCTCTGTACACACATACCTTGGTATGGTTGGTAATATCAAGAGTTGCCCATACTCTCCTTTCCAGATTTCTGAAGGCCGCAGAGGAGTTCTGGATGCGTAGATATATTTCGGCATCCATTGAGCCATCTTTTTTAATTCTGCTGCCAAGGTAAACAAAATTCTAAACTACTCCTAATCTTATTCCATTAACAAATATGTTAGGCTCGATATATAGCTCTCTGGGGGCAAGAGTAAACATTACCTTGGTTTTTGTGAGGCTTATTGTTAGACCGAATGCTGTGCATGAGGATGGGAAACGGTCCATAATATGTTGCATGCCAACTTCTGTAGAAGCTAAGAAGTCAGCGTCGTCTGCGTAGAGTAGCTCTCTAATCAAAACTTGGAATGTTTTCGACATGGCATTGAATCTTCTCAGATCGGAAACCACTCCAGTGGTTCTGAATTGCAAATAAAAATGTATTGCTGGCAATATTTTTTTTCAAAAATGTATTGCTGATAAGTTTGAATTTTTTAAAAATGTATTGCTGGTAATATTTTTTTTTTCAAAAATGTAATGCTGATAATATTTTTTGGAAAAATATAGTGCTGGTAATATTTTTTTTCCAAAATGTATTTTTTTTTCAGAAATGTATTGCTGGTAATATTTTTTTTCAGAAATGTATTGCTGGTAATATTTTTTCAAAAATGTATTGCTAGTAATATTTATTTTTCAAAAATATATTTCTGGTAATAATTTTTTCTTCAAAAATTCATTCCTGATAATATTTTACAAAAATGTATTGCTGTTATTAAAACCTATTTTTACACTTTCATAGTGTTTTGACCCCAGTTTGGTGGTTAACTATTAGCCCATTGGAGGGACCCTAACAGGTGCTACCACCCCGGGTCATGGTGGACCTGGGAACACCAGCAATTAAGAGGTGGTTCCACGCACCTCAAAACCTTCTGATCAGCGGCCTTGCTGTTGGACGTAGATATAGTTTATCGCCTTATCCAGGACGCGGGTATAGTTTAGCGTCTTACCCAGGACGCGGATGTAGTTTATCATCATATCCAGGACGCTTCATTTCAGTGGTCTTCTTTAATGTTATCAGCTTCTTGTGCGACAATTTGCGTTCACTTCGAATTTAATGATGTAATCAAGATGCTGACATTTCACACGTCTTCAAACAAAATATTAGGAAGGAAACTCCATTCCATACTGGAAAAAGCAATAACAGTAAACTGTTCTTGAGAAACCTATTTTCCTGAAAAAATCGTTTTATGGTAAAGATTTTATAAATTTCAACCTATTAATCATATTCTTTTACACTCAGTAGCCCTTTGCATCTTAGTGGATTTATTACCTTGCCTTTCCAGTCCGGAGCTGTTCTGTTTTTGCATACCTTGTCACACAGCGTGCAGACTGTGACACTCTGTGTCTGTGGAATGTCAAGGGTGATTTGTTTTCTTTATCTGACTTCACATAATTCAACCAGCCAGCCAGCCTTTGAAAGAAATATGCTCTGACAGAAATCACATGTCCAGCTCTTGTTGCCCTCGTCGAATCCATGCTTATCACCCATTCGAAGTATCTGCTTTCAGGAGTCGCATTTGGGAATATTTTACAAGAGTCTATTAGCCCATTGGAGGGACCCTAACAGATGCTACCACCCCGGGTCAGGGTGGACCTGGGAACATCAGCAATTAAGAGGTGGTTCCACGCCCCTCAAAACCTTCTGATCGGTCAATGAATGTCGAATGTTTCCTTATAGGGAAACGGCTAATATTACCATTGTGATGCATAAGGATCATTATGTTTCTTTACATATTTGGCTTCTTTACCCATAGCTACTGGTAAGTCATAAAAATATCTAAACTCTCAGCTGTATACAACCGCTTTCTCCGATTACTTTTTAAAATGGCTTCAAATAGATAAAGCATATAGCTATGAGCCAGGACTATCTTTCTTCAAACTTCATGGACTGGCGCTACATAATCAAAAATAAAGGACTGTACTAAATAACAGGAACCACATAACATAAGGTCTTTCAAGAGAAGCAACAACCACACTGACAAAATCCCCAAAAAGGTTTGTAATGTAATCGATCCTTGTTAGACATTTTCATGACGGTCGTCCTCGAGTATAGAATCCAGAGGTTGGCAGTGAATATTTCGGAGACAGTAGGAAAGCGTAGTGTAGGTTCGCAGTGGATATCACAGAAGAGTGTAGTTCATCCTTCTCCTGGTCGCCTTTGGTCCTTCCGGTAGGAGGAAACAAGATGGCCGCCTTTATACACGATGAATACAGTGTTGGGCGGCTTCTGATTGGTCAACCTTCTATTGGTCGACTATAAAGGGAAATAAGTCATTCTGATTCGCTCACTAGTTATGTGCTATATACCCAAAAAACCGTAACAATCCTAACCAGGCATCTCGACCTCAGTCATTTACTCACCAACGTGACGTGGCGTTCCTCTGTCTTTTCAATAAATATTTTCAAGGTAACTGTTCTAACGAGATTTTTTCCTGGTATCCCGAATACAGGAATTTAAGCGTGGTTACTAGATTGGCATCGAGATCCCACTGGTGAAATAGCTAAATGCAGCCGCCACTTCTACTCCAACACTTTCTTTTCTCGCACTTCCCGCCTGTGGAACTACCTTTATTTGCTTCTCTGATAAATACAAGCTTCAAAAATTTAAATGCAACATCAATCGAAATCTTCTGTCTTCTTGAATTCCGTTCATCTTTTGTCCTTTCCTCAATCTTCGCTATTCCCAGTCTTCTCTTTCATTTTCACTCCCTGTAACACTCTGCGCACTGGTAGCATTCTCGCTTTGCTTGGGGGTGAAATAATTAAATAAAAAACAACAACATGTAACTTGAAGATAAAATAATGACATTTTACACTATGACTTTCTATGCTATTTCAAACGTAAAGTTAAGCAACCACTATCAATAATGGAGAAGAGCAATAACAGTTATTGGATTTGAGAAATCTATTTTCCTGAAAAATTGTTTTAAGAGAAAAATATTATAAATTTCAATCGATAGAAGCAATGGCTGCTTGGTCAATGAATACCGAGTGTTTCCATATAAGGAAACTTGCTGAAGAACAAATCTTTAGAGGTTCCTTACCTTCAGCTTTCCTTTACAGACTTGTCACGAAGGCCCTGCAGTTTTCTTTCTGTGTCTGCTAGAAACACAGCACTATCTATCTATATTATATTGTTAAGATTGTACCCACCGATATTAAATCCTGTTAGGACATGTAGTTCACTCAGGATCGTCTTGCTGTAAAGTTTAAATAAACATGAGGAGACACATTCGTGCCATACGCATATTTTTTGTGTACTTGATCGATTCATTTTATATCCGTATATAGGCTTTTTATTCCTAATAAACATTCTGGATTATACTAATATAGGTACCTCCATTAAGTTTCGATACCTAAAGTTTAAAATGATTTTTTAAAAATAAAAAAGAATCCTTGAAGTTTTCATTTTAGCCTTAATTGAAAGCTTTAATTGAAAGCTAAATGTTTAAATTTACTATTTCCAGTAAGCAAAATACTCTGGTGTATTTGAAATAGAAATTATATTGATTGGAATTTCAACTTTTTGATCGCTTTCAAAAAATCGATAAAAATTTATAAATATCGGCCATTTTGACACATTTTAAACAAAAGTTCATTCTCGGTTTTAAAAACCTTTCCGAAATAAAATATACTTTCCTGAAACGTTATTTGAGGAATATTAACTAATTCAAAGTATAATTGATCTGATTTGAAAAAAATATTATTTATTTTAAGTTTTAAATAACAGAGAAATGGACTTTTAAAACAAACGATATCACCGTCGCTTGTCACTCATCAATCACTTAACGGAGATTTTAACTGTTGAGATATAATTTAACAAAATGACTGGTGAGCGCCTTTTTTATATAATTTTTTTAAAGTACTCATTAATCTTAAAAATGTTGGAAAATATTCTCCATAATCTAGTTTTAGGAATGTTGAATTTAAATTTACTGTAGTTATCTCTCTTATTTTCTGATTATGTCATATATTGTCGACTATACTTTTAAACAGTGGTAAGTTGTGTAATATTTTATATACATAAAAAAGTAAAAAATTTTTAGAAATATTTTTAAAAAAATGGGGTAAACGACTTTTATTGAGCGTTTCAATTTTTGATTCGTAAATATAGTTTTCACTTAATAACAATATCACCTAACTGGATTGAAGTAATGCAGAATTTTAAACAATTTAAAATATTATAAATTTATTTTATGATTCAGATCAGATTTTTGGTAACTGAGGGTCCTGTTTTACAAGAAAAAAATGATGATTTAAATTCTTCAAAGAGTCCTGCTTTTAACTAATAAAACAAATTTTGAGATTGCAATCTAATTTCTCGAAATTTAATGAAATTAAATAAGAGGAGGGTAAAATATGTAAAAAAAAAATGTAACGAGATTTTCTAAAAAAACAAATTTAAAAATAATTTAATTCAATTCATAATATGTCCTGAAAGTTTCATTAAAATCCGACAATTATTTGATTTTTGCAAGAATTTCCAAATCAGTGTGTTTTTCGTTTGAAAAAATGGCGCAAAAATATTAATCATAAATATTACGTCGACCGCTGAAGTAAAAAAATAGAAAAAAAAAAAAATACAAAAAAAAAGAAAAAAAAAAAACAAACAAAAAAACAAGATTTTTAACCAAAATTTCGAACGTTTTAGAAAGGAGTAACAAATTTAAAATAATAAAAAGACTTTAGTCTTTCCTTTTAATAACATAAACATTTTGACAATAAAACTTTGTTTTTATTAAGTTTGGAGCCTTTTTTCATCATGCTATGCTTTCAGCGAACAAATGGAGGCACTATAGTAATATCTTTCCAAAATAAATAAAGTATTTCCTAGAAGTTCAAAAGTCTCCATCGATAAGGTAGAATTGTTATTGAGATACCCAGAATCATGTGGATGCTCATTAATACTCTTGGTCAATTTGATACTCACATGATATATTGACGGTAAGAGGGACAGAAGAAAACAACTCAATGTACCTAACCAGACTGAGTAAAATGGATGGCAGAAAAAGAGAATTGGTATCAGATGTTATTCATTTCAGGCTGGTCATCTCATAGAGGCTGAAGGAGATTCTATCTTATAACCAGGTTGAGGTTAACTGTTCAAAAATTAATAATTTTATATTAAGAATAAAGAAGTTAAGAGCTTTATATATAAACATTTTAAAATTTTAATTTAAGTCCAATTATAAAAATCAGTTTTTCTGGTAATTTTACAAGCCCTCATGTGAGCAACGACGAAGTTTTAGAGAAAAATGGAAATAAAAAGGACCTTTATATATAACAACAGAAAGAGATGTTTAAAACTTCTATGGAACATAATGAAGAAAGAAGGCTTAGAAAATTTGATACTCGCATGACAGTTTGAATGTAAGAGTGGTAGGAAAACAACTCATAATCGACATAACCAGGTTGGGTAAATGGATGGCACAATAAGAGAATTTATATCAGATGGTATTCATTTCAGACTGGACATCACCTACTGAGGGAGATTCTATCTTGTACCGGGTTGCGCTTAGCTATTCAAAAATTAATATTAGGTAAGAGGGACAGAGGAAAACGTTGCATAACCTACAGAGAGAGCTTGAGTAAATGTTTGGCAGAACAGGGATTAGGAGAGATAACAAAAAGACAAAATTTATTAAGAGCTACAAAGGACAGGAAATTGTGGAGGGCTATAATCGTCTACGTCCTGAATGTAAACGGGACATAGAAGAAGAAGAAGAAGAAGAAGAAGAAGAAGAAGAAGAAGAAGAAGAAGAGGAAGAAGAAGAAGATATAAAGTTTGGTATTAGAAGGTTACAGGCCAATGAAACGTCTGAAAAAAAAAATGAAAATTTGCAAGCACTCAAACAACATGTCCACAGAGTAAGGCTTGTAAATAGAACACAAGGCTGACATTAACATTTGTTGCACACTCTCTGTACAGACCCAATTTGAAACCACTAGACTTCTGGTTGTTCTCGAAGTTGAAAGAGGCGTTGAAAGGTCAACATTTTTCATCCGATGCCAGAGTTGAACAATTGGATCAAAACTAAACTTGAATTTATCTTCACAGACAAAAAATAAAAAGTGGATAGAATATTTTGAAAAATGTACGTCAAAAAATGATCACTATGTTAAAAAATTAACTTAGAATTTTGAAGAGAAATAGATTAAACTTCATTTTCATAACAGTATCATTATTCTATTTGATCTGAAATTTTGTTTCCTGGATCGGAGACCTTGACAATCAAAAATCTTCATTTTGAAGACATACATGTTCTTTATTCATATAGCAGTTTCATTAATCTGTTTGGTTCAAAGAATTGATTATAGGATTCAAGACTTTAGTTAAACTATTTAGTATTAAATGGGGACTTTAAAAAGTTATTGTTTTGAAGAGAAATAGAATTGATTCCTTTTGACAGCTGTTCCATTATTCTGTTTGATCTGAAAAGATTAGACACCTTATTCGTCAATCAATACGTGATCCTAACCTGGGATGTCGACTTCAGTCACTTTCTCACCAACGGGATGTAGCTTCTCTTTGTCTTTTTTTTTTTTTATATAAATATTTCCATGGCAAATGTTTGATGAGATTTCCTCTTTGCTGCATCGACTGCGTAAAATTAAGTATGCTATTACTTTAGCAACGAGGTCTCACCGTTTTACTGTCGAACTAGCTAGATACAGCCGCCACTTCTATTGCAACAGTTTTTTTCTCGCACTTCTCACCTGTGGAACACCTTTCTGATCTCTTGCTTTCATTCAAAAATTTAAATTAGATGCCAATCGTCATCGACTTTCTTACTGAAAACTGTTCTTTTATTGTCCTAAAGTCTTCTCATTCTTTTTTACTCCCAGTAACCGCTTGCGTCATAGTGGCTCTATCGTCTTGCTTGGTGGGTGGATGATTAATATATATATATATATATATATATATATATATATATATATATATAATATAGCTGACTACTCGTACTCAAGGTTCTCCACCTACTAGGGCAGCTAGCCAATCCCTATTGCAGATAATCGCTCAGGTACATTTGTGTTTGCTCACAACTCACTTGTGGTTTATACTGCATCTATGCTGAGCAGATCTTAATTATAGTTTCTGATAGCGTGTAATCTGGCGTGATCGAGAATTTGAACAGGGACAACACGCTCAAGCCCTCGGCCACGATGAATTGTGGCTTCTTGCTAACACAACTATCGACGGCCCAAAAGAGTTGTGTCTACCCAATTTCACTCACAAGGTTTGGATCAAACCGTGGTATGGTTTTCAGGAACTTCCCAAGGTGGAGATGTTAGAAGTACCCTGTCGCCTTCCTGACAAATCATAATCTTTGGTGAGACTGAACCCGGGTCTCATGATCAGAAAGTAAACGTTCTAATCTCTCGGCCAATATATTAATATTAGATTAATATATATATATATATATATATATATATATATATATATATGTGTGTGTGTGTGTGTGTGTGTGTGTGTGTGTGTGTGTAAACTCATGATATCAAGTTAAAACCTATTAAGTAACTGCGTTAAAATTTTCATAAAATGTCACATTAACTTACGACGCTAGGAAAAAAGGAAATGATAAAGCTGTAGTTTCTCATCGTCACCGTCTGAATTATGACATCTTTACTTAAATCCAGCTTTGTTATCGATATTTTCTGAAAATTAAATAACAAAATAAATATTTCCGGCGATATTGGCAAAATTATTCTCTCAATCTGATAGGCATTAAAAATGGACCCGAAATCTGTGCTATATGACACAACTATTAATTATTAGTAAGTCTGATCTGTCCAATAAGCTCAAATCGCCAGCTGATCTAAAAAAAATAATGACCTACATTCTGTTGTTAACTGGGCCAAGGAATGGCTCCTTAATTGTAAGGCCACCAAAATGAAACTGTTCTCTATTAATTGTTTAAAAGAAACCTTTCTGCTTCCATCAATATGGCTGACGCTAACTTCCAGACGAATGATTCATTGTGCCTTTTCTGGTTATCGTTTTCTGCTGGCATGAAGTGGAAAAATTATATTAAATCAAATGCTAAGTCTGCTGCTAGGAAAATTGGTTCCTTGTGTTGTGCTAGACAATTTTTCTCGCCAGAATCTATCTTATATATTTATAAGTCTACCATTCGTCCGTGTTTAGAATATTGCTGCTACATATGCTTTGGTGCTCCTGCTATATATTTAGAGATTCTTGATAAAATACAAAGAAGAATCTGTATTGTTATCTGTCCTCACCTGAAGTCTCAACTTCAGCCATTTCCCCACGTGAGTAATGTTGCTTCCCTGTACCTTTTGCTATAAATTCTTTCATGGTAATTGTTCTGATAAATTTTCGCCTCTGGTACCTAGACTTTATATGAATTTAAACCCGGTACTAAATTGGCGGGAATATCTCATCGTTTTATAGTTGAATCAACTTGATGTAACCGTAAGTTAACAATTTCTTTTCTCGCGCTTCTCGCTTGTAGAACTCTTTTCCGGCTTCTTGCTTTCTGGTCAAATTTGATCTTGAAAAATTTAGATGCTATATCAATCGTTTTGTTATGTCTTCGTAATTTCTATTCTTCTATTGTTCTGTCTTCTTAACAATGTTTTTTCCTCATATTCTCTAACACTCAGTAACTCCTTGTGTCTTAGTGGCATTGTTACCTTGCTTGGCGTGAAATGATTTAGAAGCAGTATTGGAGAGCTAACGCTAAAGCTACTAAAAGAAGCTAGTCTAATTTAAATGTATTTACTAACGATTTTACATGGGGAATGCATTTAAAATAAGAAAGGAATGCTTGATTGATTGTATTATAGGTCAAGTGTTGCGGGATTATTTAATGTCGGATAATCGTATTGAGCATGCGGTGAGAAGCGAAATTACTAAATAGTAGAAATGGACTTGCTAACCATAAACCCTGACGATTATCCGTGTTATATATATATATATATATATATATATATATATATATATATATATATATATATATATATATATATATATATGTATGTGTGTGTGTGTGTGTGTAATGAAATGGATTAAGTCCGACAGTTATTTAATATATTTTTTGTTTGTACGTTATTTTTATAGATATAATTTATTTAAGTAAATGTTCTGTTTTTAATCCGATTAGAAATGCCCTGTACTTTTGGATAAAATCTCTTCCTGAACATCTCCCCCCTCAAAATCTCCACAAAGTACTCTTTGTTCACTATCTGTCCAGTTGACTTAGATGATGCCCGTGCTGTCGATAAAGGGGATCACCATCACCTTCTTGTTTTCTGGCCTTGTGGGGGGTAGTCTTGTTTCACATGGGCACTCTGTTTTGCCTGGCCTTGTGGGCGTCTGTCACCAGAGAAGTCTGGGGGGTGCATTTCACCAACGGGCACCCCTCATTGAACTCTTGGCCAACGACCAGATGGATCAGTTAACAGCAGTTTGGAGAGTTTTCCAGCTTTCTGTTAAGTGTAACAAGTTATCACCAGTTTAGGCGATCATATATCTTTTCGATGCATGACTGGTGAGGCAGATTTTTAAGTAGGTTACATTATATATATATATATATATATATATAATATACTTGGATATCCAACCTAATATGTTCTCTATCTGATATTGTCACCAAAAGGGGCATATAATATATAAATAATTATACATATATATATATATTTATTTATATTTTATACCTTTTCACATATATTTATATTTATATATTTTGACCTCGGCGTGGTTGGCTTGTCAACGACAAACAGATGCCCCAACTTTTGGCCTTCTTAAGCTACGCTTGGAAAATCTCTCTTAACCCTCTCTCTCTATATATATATATATATATATATATATATAATTAATTTGTATCATACATAAGAATATATTTGAAGTTTCTGATTGTTATTTTTATAAATGATCCGCTCTAGAATTAGTGTATATATATATATATATATATATATATATATATATATATATATATATATATATATACAGAGAGACTATTTTCAGCTCATCAGTGTGATAATACATCCGATTGGGCATCATTCAGTGATTCTACCACCAAGCTATCGTCGCGCAGCATAGCGGAAGGGAAATTTTAACGTTTTTACTATGCGAAAGACGTTAGTAGCTAGAAGAGTCTGATTCGAGTCGAAGAGCATTGCATTAGCAGCAGCAGCCACTGTTTAGAAAATCACCCCTTCCTATCGAAGAGCTCTGTCGAATTATTTCGAGAGCATAGACATCCGCAGACATACTGCTTCGCTGTATCACAGCTCATCAGTGTGGCTAGACATCCGATTGTTTAAAGTCGCTGTTCAACGAGACTCTATTTTCCCTTTTTAGGAAAGTGCACTTCCAAACTAGGATAATTTTTCGAAAGCCCATATCTGTTTCAAAATGTGAAAATCTCGTGAGGACTTAAAATATCAATTTTATATTGATTGCACAAATCGAAATCACTTTGAAAATCATTCAGGGAAATCGCTTTAAGAAATCAGCAACTTTTATCAGCCACTGAACATGCTGAAATAACCCATCCGGCAGACTTTCTGTATCTTTATCCCAAATGGTGATCATTAGTTAATTTTGACCTGAAGATGAAAATTGACTGATTGGTTCGCTCATAAAAAACATGGGCAGATGGTTATAATTTTTATAGATTAACGTTCATTGGATCTTCCTGAAACCATGACAATTGCCAGAAACGAAAAATATTGATGTTATTTTATAATCTTGATGGGGGTCATGTTTAAAATATGAATACAGGGTTAAATCGATCCCTCACATCTGAAAAAGTTATCTGTACTTTGTTTTTATGTACAAATGTCATGTTTGAAGGTTTACAGCCATATCACGTTAAAACTCCGATTGGTCTCCGTACGATCACCGAAGTTTAGCTGGATGGGTGACAGTTTAGGAATATTAGCTGCTGCAGACTTGGATGTGTGGGTGGTGTAATGTTTAGAAATTGTTAATCGGAGAACCGATTTCCAATTCCAGTTGGGTTCACTTACGCGCAAATATCCTTGGGAAAGTTATGATTCCACCTCCCCCACCAACTGTTAGTTAATTAGTAAGTCTTGTATCACGAAATCATTATTTAAAAAAAATATTCCTGCAATCTAAACTTATTTTCCGGCTTTAAATAACATGCAAAGGGTTGATAAACCGTAGAAAACAAATCTATGAATCAATCAAGTTTGAAGTTGTGCTTACGTCATTGATAATTGCGTAGTATTACAAAAGGACTTCCTCAGTAGAATTCTGACAAATTCTTTCTTCGCTTGACAAATGTGTGACAAATGTTAATCTTCAAAAATTATTCTCCAACAAACTTAATTCTTGTTATTATTTGACTGAAGAGCATATTTTTTTTACGTCGCCAAATAGAAGCTTGCAAATATTCCCAAGAACCGATCTTTAAAGTTAAGTGAAGAATTGCTGCCTATATATATAGGAAACTATTTACTTTTTTGTATAGGTCCAGGTAGAAACAGTGTCAGAAAATTTGTACACGTTTTGCTATTTTGTTGTTTATGTTGTTATTGTTTTTCTTTTTGATGTAATGGAATAACTTACCATTCCATAAGTGGCGGCACTATAGGTGGTAACGATCTATAAGTATCCGTGAGGACAGCGGACGGGAGAGTCGAGCTGGGATCTGCGAGACTAGCGGCCGATAGCAGCATGCACACAACTGTACTGACTTGCGACGACCGTGCGCATAACTATTACTTCAATGCTTGTTCTACTGGTTTCTACAATAAACCTGTTACTATTTATCCACCGTGTTTGTCCACTCCATATTCGTATTAGCACGAATATAAGTTTTTTTTTTTTTTTTTTACGAGCGGACCATTTAAGAAATATTACCTTATAATGATAGTGTTAATACGTTTTTTTTTTGTTTTTGCAGGAGTGGGTTACGCCGCAGTAGTGATAGCCTTCTGGTTAAATATTTGGTATATCGTCCCATTGGCGTGGGCGCTTTTCTACCTGTTCAATTCATTCAAAAGCATTCTGCCCTGGTCTCACTGCAACAATGAGTGGAACACCGACAAATGTCTCTCGGAATACGAACGGAATTTCCTTCCCTACAATTGCTCCAACTCCACCTACTGGAAAGAGGTGGTACCAGTCAAGGACGTTAACCTCACATATTTACTTTCGAACTATACGCACATGAACTGTTCCCGTGAGTACGACTGGAACGCGTTCACTTCACCCGTCCGAGAATATTGGGTGTAAGTTTTATTTTTTGTTTGTCTGTCTTAACTATAAGCCGTATGTACTTAATTATGCCTTTCTTCAATCAGACCTCGTCTCTTCCTATTTATAGCCATTTTTTAATAAACATATTGCTGGTATATTTACCATAATGTATTTTTGGATTTCGTGGATCAAACAAATATCAGAACACTTTTTCCCATAGCTGGGACCCTACAAATGCTACCTCCTCAGGTAAGGTTGGTACCAGCAGTAATTAAGAGGTGCTTCCGTGTTCCTCAAAACCTCCAGTCTCTTCGATCGGACGCCTTGCTGTCGGATGTTGAATAAACCCGGAGTGAACTTTCTTGGACATATATTTTTAGTCAGTTTTTACTTAATTAAATATTACACGGGGGTCAGTTATTCAATTCCACTTGAAATTGATTTGGTTCACAAATTTGTAAAATGTTAGCTGTATTACGCTAACAAGAATTGCTCTACGATGTGCTGTTTTTATCGTGCTACAGTAAGAAACACGGAAGCCATGCCATTACAATACAGATTATTTCGATTTTTGCGTTTTTAAGGCACTAAATATATCACAAACGTAACTGGATAACTTATCAGTGGTCAAACGATCCTTTTAGAAGATGGTCTTCATAAACTGAAACGTCACATGTTTGACAGGGAGTCTAAATACACCACCGATTTTCAGGAAGAGGATAATCTGGCATCTTTTACGCTACGTTAAAGGGGGTAGTCACTAAGTAGGCATGCCTATTCTGTTAATGACCAGCTATGGTCCTGCGTAGGTTTTGAATTCAGAGATTTCCTTCTCCTACAGTGGTTGACAATCAAGGCTAAAGAGCTCGGTCTGCCCTGCTATTTAACTCATAGTTGCTAGAGGGGGCTAGAAGAGATAAATCCATATCTTTCCCAAGGATAATTTCGCGGAATCGACTGAAATTCGACCTCAGCACACCAATTTCACGTTCCGAGCTGCTAACCATTCTTTCTTTTTATGTGCCATGTCCTTTCAGGACTTTAGGCGATCATGACTCTCCACGTCCTTCTATCTCTTGCAGCTCTCAACAATTTCCTTCCCTCTGCTTCCTCCCCAGACCACGATCTGTCATCCACTTGCTTAAGTCCGCCAGATATGTCACGCGTTGTTTTCCCTTGTATCTCTTTCCATCTATTCGACCTGTGAGTATCAGATTCTCCAGACCCTCCTTCCTCATTATATGTCCCAAAAATTTTAGCTGCCTCTTCCCGATGTTAAGTATAAGTCGCTAACCATTACACATCCAATGGCTACATCGGCTAAAATTACGATCGGACCCATTAGTGATCCCAATGAATATTAGTTCATTCTGAGATGAAAATGTCATTAATGACGATAAGGACAATGTTACTAATTATTGCTAATTACAGTCAGTGATTTCGTATTCAACCGTTTAATTCATCAAACTATATAATAATTATCAATGTGCATTTATTTATATATTTCCTGTACCATCTGCAATAAGAAGGCAGGTAAGTCAAGGACACATGGCACAGTGGATAAAGGTGTTGGTTAGATCCAGTGACAGGATCCAAAGAGTGTGAGTTCAATACCCGTTTAAGGCAGTAGATAACTTGAAGAGGGGAATTAACAGGAGATAACTGATAACTGACATCCATTAAACATGACACGTAGAACTAGAACAGTCTACCCCAGTGAGCGAAATAAAGGGTTCAGTTCGACATTCCACCCATCTGAAGAAAGCCGGAGCGTACAACAGCCGAAACGTTGTAATAAATATGGCGACAAAGATGAGGACAATAGTCCGAATAATGTAAATAGTGTACACAATACCTCATCTCAGAAATATAGACAGATACTGAAGTCAACTTAAGTTAGTAAATTTATGAGTGATTTCTTCCCTTAGTCGTTTTAATAATCCATGCAAACAAAATTATCTGCATTTAAACAAAATTAGTTTTTGCGCAAAATGAACCGTTTAATTAATTAGTTCTTTTACATCTTCTCTTTTTCAGTCTTATTTGTTCAAGCCTTTCATGTGAGGCACTCATATACCTTTGTCTATTAAGTGAGTGTTTTGCTCCAACTTGGTCTTGAAACAGGCCTTTTTGATGCCGTCTTTGTTGTTCTGCTGCTAATCTTTTTCTTCCGAGATATTTCCATTTCATTGTTATATTAATCACATCAAATGTTTAACATGTAAAGATATTATGAAAAAAGTGACTTACATAATACCACAAGTAATAAATGAATCCTAGATACCACTGAACGTCGAAGAAATATAAAGGGAACGGATTAATTAAACCGTTTATTGTCCTCTATTTTAGTTGGCAATTATTTATCTCCGCTTTATTGAATCTCAATGAAACAAGTCTTGTAACAATGTATTGAGCATAACAACAGCATCGAAAAGGCCTATTTCAAGACCAAGTTGGAGCAAAATAATCACAGTGAAGCTAGTCTAATTTAAATGTATTTACTAACGATTTTACGTAGAGAATGCTTTGAAAATAAGTAACATATTTATAAATCTACCATTCGTCCATACTTTGAATATTGCTGCCACATATGGTCTGGTACCCTTGTTATATATTTAGAAATCCTTGATAAAAGAAGAATCTGCAATGTCTTTGTTCCTGTCCTGGTATCTTGGCTTCAGTTACTCTCCCACCGCCGTAAAGTAGTTTCCCTGTGTCTTTTCTTTAAATACTTTCATGGTTATTGGTCTGATGAACTTTCTTCTATGGTATATAAACTTTATGAATTTAAGTGCAGTACTAGATTGGCGGCATCATTTTACAATTTAGGTGACTAAATGTAATCGTAAGCCCTAACAGTTTATTCTCGCTTGTGGAAGTCTCTTCCGGCTTCTTGCTTTCCGGTCAAGTTTGATCTTAAAAAATTTAAGTGGAAGTTCAGTCATAATCTTCTGTCTTCTTAACTCTTGCTCTTTTATTGTTTTCTATCCTTAATATTTTTTCTCATATTGTTTCACACCCAGCAAACCCCTGTGCTTTTTTGACTTTATTTCCTTGCTTGAGGTGAAAGAATCATAAAAAAACGATTACAATTTATTTCTTAATGCCATATTTCTTCAGAATCTAGATCTTTGCCCTCCATTTGTTTAATATGAGTGCATTTCCATGACTTATTCATTAAAATAGTGGCGCCCTTTACCATTGCCTTCTCGAGGAAGTTGAATTCAGAGATTCCTTTTCTGAGACTGTCCCGCAAGACTGGAGAGCTCTATCTACTGTGAGCGCATAACTAGGAGTAAAACAGTTAAGCGATTAGACCTTTAGTGTTCCAACCATGAGAATCAGGTTCAAATCACACCACGGTCTATTTCTCAACGTGAACTCTTGATAATGTCGGCCTGTGAAGACGATAACAACTTGCGGCGCCATTGGGAGGTGTGTGTAAACCATACCCATGGCCTGGCCCAAGCTTTTTAAGTGAAACGGTGTAGACGGAAGCGGTCTCTGGTGGTATTAGCACGAAGTCACGAGTAATCAGGACCAAGGATTTGAGCATTTACGCAGATTCACTGTATAAATCTCAGTTTGGGCTGTGGTAGTGTTAAAATCCAAAATGTGCCACTCTGACAGACTGTTGTGCACGAATATGAGCGGCAAGCTCTACTGAGCGGGGAGTGATAATGCGTTGTTCAAGGGTATTAGTGCGAAAGTAAATGCTACATTTTAGGCTGGAATTTGAACCCGGCTCCCTGATTTAACTTTCAGCGCCGGTAGCCGTCACGCTACCTGCGCATCAAAAATCATTAGTTACACTAAGAACTTTTCAGTTGCCGTCGTCCACAACACATACCTGCAGCTGGACAGTTCACGCGTCGGGGATAAAAGCTGACTGTTAAAACCCGTACCTTCCGGTAACCAGTTCATATGCCGGAAATAAAGGAAAAGACCACGGAATAGTGTACAGAAAAACGGTTACCCCCAGCTGCTACTAAATTTTGCTGGTAGGAAAAACACAGCAACACTCTTCTTTTTCATCTACCTTTTTGAGGAATCCCACAAAAAAAAAAAACAGAAAAAAAAACAAAAAAAAATATCGATGAAGCGAAGAAACGAAGACAAAACGCTAGAATTTAAATAGAAGTTCATATATATTACACAAGTTAAATCTTTCTCTGCAACAACCGTGGCAAAACGTGGCTAACTCGTGTTAGCCATTGACTAAAGTTGTAGCAGTTACATTAACTGTAATATTACACTTGCTAATTAATTGTCCTGTTCGCAGGGTATAGAATACTCTGATTGCAGTCCCGACATAGAGAGAAGATTCCTACAAAGAGACCATGCTTGTAAAATCAGGTATAGACGACCGCTGTTTGCTTATTGGCTCAAACAGGGTTTGCAATCACAGGTCTTGTCTAAATTTAACAAGACCTGTATTTAAGCTGTGTATAAGCCTGACCTATGTTTGCCTACTGAGTCGACATAACTAATACTTACCTTTAACCTCAAGTATAAACACAGCCTATGTTTGCCTGAAGACTCAGAAATAACACAACCGTTGCTTATTTATAAACTTATAACTCTGCTATTAACACGGCATATGTTTACTCAAAGACTCAGATATAAACCTAGCCAATGATTACATACAGGCGCAAATATAAATCTATCCAATGCTTGCTTATAAAATCAAGTAAAAACACAACCTATGTTAGCCTTATAAAATTAAGGAAAAACACAGTCAATTCTTGTGCATACCCTCAAATATAAACACAGCCTATATTTGTCTATAGACCCAAGTATAAAACCGACCAATGATTACCTACAGATTCAAGCATAAAGAAAAAGTAGATTTCGACATTAAATGCGTTGATATATCTTAAAGCCCACCAACGCAACTCGTCGATATAAATTTGTTACTTGTATAGTTGTAATAGTAGTAAAAAATATTCAAATTGGTTTTAATTTTTGTCTTCCCCGCTTCAGCAGTTCTGTTACAGGTATAATAACGTCTGACATTTTTAGTTGCAAGCTGCAATAAATTTGTATCAGTGAATTGCGGTATACTGTCATTCTCAGAGACGTCAGCCACCTGAACGTGCCCCGATTTCGAGTGCCACAACTAAATAACGGTCACACGATTGACAAATTCATGGACGTACATGCCATTAACCATTACAGACACGTGACTTCCGGAGTCTCAATAGAACGATGAAGCCAATGTTGATTTTTTTTTCCTTTTAGAATGACATCGGGTAAAAAGCTGATATATTTGCTTATGGATTGGGAATTGAAGATTACTGAACATTAATGATTTTAAAGCAATAAATTCGATTCTGCTGTATTCTACCCGAGGTGGATGAAACGAGTGAAGAGAGTTTACATCTTTCACCGAGTGTCGGTATTCAAATCCAAAGAACTTGGTTTCCGATACTGAAATATTAAAGTTATTTTTTCTTCAACATAATTTATACACCCTTGGGCAAATTAATTGAAACAACCGCTTTAGTTTCCTTTCTTTCACCATACGGTCAGTTTTAGACCCACTGGAGTGACAGGGTGTAAACGATTTCTATTTTTTTCCTCGGATTAGGTCATTTGCAGTGGTGTGCATTAATATGAATAGATTTACGTATGATGAAATTTGTTTGGCCTTGAAAAATATTGCGTCATCCGTGATTGCATCAGATTTTTATCACGCCCTGACACTACAGTCTCGATTGTCGATTATTAGTCGGGCGGCCATTGTCTTCGATGCACGTTACTCTAAGGAAGTGTACGCAAATTGTAACGCTGCACAAACCCACTGGCAAGCCTTACCAGTGAGCAAATCAAAGTACTACAGACTGGCTCGGAAACTCTCCTGATTTAAATCCAATCGAGAATCTGTGGTCAATCTGCAAGGAACGACTTTGTGGAATGGACATACGAAGTACTAACATGTGCACTGGGTCATGTTTCATTGGAAAAATACGAGAAAAAAGTAAATAATAACGGAATTATTCGTTTTGTTTCAATTAATTTGCATAAATGTTGTAGCTTCGCTGAATTTCTGCGATTATTAAAACGACTACTATTGTCCTTGTTTTAAATATTATTACAACGTTTCAGAATTTCGAAGTGAACCATTAATTTAAACTATGGGACAATAGCCTAGTAGATTAAAGAATTGGTACCCTTGAACTCAGTGGGAGCAGGACGAGCAGTAACAGCGGAATGAGAACAGTCTACCTCCGTAGAATATTCTACGTATAACGATCTTTGTCCTTGGGTAGTGTCTTTTATTTTCTATTTGCTTACGCCTAGAAAGTATGACAAATGACTAATATTACCTTCAAACTTTGCTTTTGTGATCAGGATAATGGTCTTTCTGAAATGGGTCTATTCCCATTTGGAAAATATTCTCGTTCATGAAAAGTAGGAACAAAACGTCATTTGATTCAAAAGTATCATTTATTTATTCGAGGAATGCACAAGAGAGACCACTAAAAATTTAGAAGTGAGTAGTTTTTCACGATTTACGCTTATACTGTAAATTACTTTCAAGAATCAGACACCCAAATATAGTCTCCCATCATGTTTTCGTTATACGATCCTTAGCGGCATATCCTTGTGGAAGGGATCCCGTTGCTCCTCTAAGTACACCCCCATGTTCTCCTTGAATTTATCAAGATGAACGTCAAGGATGTAGACTTTGAGGGACACCCTACAACCCATTTTGGCGTAGTTCTTCAATGGGGTCTCAACAAACTCCTTAGGAAGCCCTGAGACAAAGCTGCTTTCTCCATCCTAGTGTACTTGTTGGGGAATTCCTTGCACTCTGTGATCTTTATTTGTGGTCCAACGAAGACACTGGTTTTGACTTTTGTTGCAGACATCTTAGGGAAAAAGTCTTCAGACTCCTTATGTAGAGCTGTGCCAAATTGTTTTATAAGGCCAATTTTAAGTACAGTGGGGAAACTTTCCGAGGATCTAACAGTGGCTACCATTTGACGTTGTTCCTCCGAACAAGGAACTTGATCCGCTGTGGCTAGTTCCTCCTATGGTAGTGTTCCGTGGTGTCCCTACTGTCCCAAAGGCAAAGATAACACGGAAACTTGGTAAAGCTGCCTTGGAGAGCCATCTGGATCGACACCATTTTGAAGTCTCCGGTAACCCCCTAACAGTATTCTTCATATTTCAAGGCATCTACCAATATCTTGACACTGCTGTGTTCCTTTTGGGGCTGCAACGAGTGATCTAGGGGAAGAGATGGATACATGTTATGAATCAGCATGGGTTTAAGGCTACTGGACGAGCTGTCGATGAAGAGGCTCCACTTGCTGGGGTTACAGGCGATTCCAGTTGCCTCGAACGTATCGGTTATATTGTAGCAGAAAGAAAGGCCATTTTGACAGGTGAAAAAGCTTGAAAAACATTGGTGACACTTTCTCTGACCTGCGACTTGTACACTTTTTTGTAATAATTCTATTGCTTGACTCTCGACTTCAAAGGCTCGGCATTTGGACTTTTTCAGGCTAAGATCAGATCGTTGAGATTATTTTGTGGGGTGGGGTAGTGTGGGTTTCTTCCCTCAGCTACGCCTATATTATCGGGATCGATGACGTCATCCTCTTCTGAATTGCTGTTTTCTTTTTGAAAACGGCTGCTCTCTCTTGAGTGAGTACGGGGAGCTCAGGTTAGTGTTGCACTGTGGCGATGGATGAGAGAAGGTCTGCTTTCTTGCCAGCTCTGTTTTTGAGAAGGTCCACATTCGTGGGATTGTGAATTTTATGGCTTTATTTTTTTCTCGATCCAGGTCATAAGAGCAAAGTTTGAAGGGAATAATAACCATTTCCGTTGTTTTTTAGACATAAGTAATTAGGGAATATCACTTACTGAGCAAAGACCACAAAAGTCAAAATTTTGTTACTCAGTTTAATTCCATTAATAACAGCATCGCTTTAGACTGATGAAGTCCTTTTAGAGGAAGAAACACATTGCATAGAAGCTTTCCAATTTATTATTCAAATACCTAAAACTGTTTTGATATATACAAATTTATGTATCATATTCTCCCAATCTATAGTTTATAACTTGACATTGCATTCATGTATTTGACGAAACATTTATTTATACAATTGGTTTTGTGTCTCGTATTTTTTTCCTCAAAATATAAAATGCATCTTTCTTTTAAAATTATATAATCTTTTGCCCATTCTTGTCATTTTACAGGAACCGTGCTTTGCAATCTACATCAGGAATCACAGAAACTGGGGGTCTATGTTGGGAATTGGCGGCTACCTTGCTTTTAGCGTGGGTGCTTTGTTATTTTTGCATATGGAGAGGTGTCAAATGGACCGGAAAAGTAAGATCTGTTTTTCTTCCATTAGAAACTTGAACGTTTTTTTTTGTTTTATAACATTTTCTTCGAGTTGGTATAACGATTATTGAGGCAAGAAGCGAAATAATAATAAAAAAAAAACGGGTTCGAATTCCTGATGACCTCTTGGAAATTTTATAACCACTTCTTGTGAATATGACAAAATCTCTAGTCAGTGATATACAACGATATTTGATAAAGAGATTTGATTAGTTTTTTTTTTACGGCTTATGAACCTTTTGCACGTTATTTAAAGACAAAATATTTTTAAACTGTTAGAAGTTTTTCTTGGTGATAATAATGATTTACTGATACAAGTCCTACTATTTAACCCATAGCTGGGAAGGGTGGGTAGATGAATTCATACCTTTCACAAAGATATTTGCGTGTAAGTGAATATAATGAACCTGACTCAAGTTGGAAAATGACTCTCCGATTAACGATTCCGAGCGAAAAACTGCTTCTTTGCTCTTAATTGATTAATTGAAACAAGATAATATTTCCCTTTCATTATCTATAATGTAATGCTATCTATGTGAAAGATTTTGATACGTGGAGCGGAAAATTATTCAGGTTTCGATCCAAACACAAAATACTAATTTTAATCTCTTCACAATTAATTGCTCCACCCCCGCTTAAAAATGTTGTAATGATCTGGAAATATGATATATGGAGCAAGGGCAATAAAATAAGAAGAATGAGGTACAAGTTTAATATATTTAGTTTCATAATCTTTTCCTGAGTAACTTGGGCATTATGTGTTCGGTACTAACATGTAAGAGCAACACGATTTACGATTAATCAATTGATCAGAGCTTTTTTTCCCAAAATGTTTATGATGCTTACAATTGACAACAAGAATTCACCACCATTCACTGTTTCATTTTGATTTAGCACTTCATGATATACACACTTCATATTTCCAAAATATGAAGTATAACATTTTAAGGTGTGGTCTTGGTTTTCGGTTATAGATTCTCCTTTTTAGTCGGTACTAAACATTGTTTTTTTTTCATTGAATATGTTTATAGAGAACCTATTCTCTACCCGGGAAATATTAAGTAACGAGTCTGTTCTTTAATGACGACCACGGGAAGCAATGCTTTGCGTAAACTGAGAAACAATCAGATAAATGAGGGGTTCAATTGACTAAGTTTTGATATTTTTCCGTCTCCATGAAGGAGTTTTATGGTGTAGCTCAGATGTGACACAAGGCCGAAATTATGAGCACCTAGTGAAGATAGAACTCAATACTCAGTCGTAATTGTTCTAGCGAGACAAATTTGATATTACAGTACAAAGAAATGCCCCATGAAGGTATTTCATGATTTAGTGTGATTTTTTTTATTGAACTGTTTCGGTAATTCTTGTACAGTTCTTTTATTGTTTTTCTCTATTTAATAGTGTATTTTTATTATATTCTCTTACACTCATTAACCCCTTACGTCTTAGTGACTTTAATACTTTGCTTGCGGTGAAATGATAAAAAAAACCCATAAAAAACAATCTTCTCACCCCTTAATAGATAATTAGTGAGTTACTACACATCCAATTGCAGGAACCTTTGACTATAGTAAACAAAACATAGTTTAATAGTGAGTTTGACCATTAGGAAGTATCACACTAATGTAACCTTGTGCCATATAGAGATAAAATACTTAATACGTAAAATAATGACCACTGACCGCATCCTGAAAAATACTACATTGGCCTTTTCCCAGGCCAAGCTAAACTGCAGATATAATTTGCGTGTTCTATCCTTACTGAACACCCAATAACTATAGCCGGGCTAAGTTAACAGGCACGTTAAATATATAATAGTGTGTTCGAGGCTTACAACAGTGCCTTGGTACTATTTTTATGGACTTTTGTTTGCTCCTTATTAAACGCCAGATTACTGTACCTTGTGCCAGACTAAACTAAGCCCAAACTATTTTAACAGCAAAACTGATCACATTATTTTAAAAAAATCTGTTTCAATTATTTTTTTTTTCTTGCTTTTGTCTTCGTTAATTGAAACGACCTAAATCTGATTTGTTCGAAGTTAATGTTTTTTTTAAAGCATGATCGATTCGCTGTCGTGCAATTTATTGATGTTAAAATATGTCTTTTTATCTCTCTTCCATTTCAGGTTGTTTATTTTACAGCACTTTTTCCTTATGTTCTTCTCTTCATTCTCTTAATTCGAGGAATTACACTTCCGGGTGCCATTGATGGTATTCGCTACTACATTTATCCCAACATTAACCGCCTTACTGATTCTCAGGTAAGAAAAAAAATACAGCCACCCACACATTCTCTCTTTAGATATAAATAAAAAAATATGTCTGTAAAAAGATAATATGAATAAAAGCCAAAAGGAAAATTTATCTTAGCCGACGCGTTTCGTCTTCTGATGGGCTTTATCAAAGCCGATGTAAGGATTTTTATTTTGCAAGAAGAATTCATAAACAGAAGTAAAAATCTCATTAATTTTTCAGAATTTAAAAAATTCGTAAAAATTGCAGGTCTATGAACGCAGCAAGAATCTTACATTAAACAATTTATCAAATGCATTACTCATACGCAGAAATAAATTCAACTACAAGTAACGAATGCCATTCTCTATTAAGAAAAAAAAAAATGTAACTTCCGTCAGTTATGTCCCTTTCGATACATGACTGACGAGGCAAATTTATTTCCCCGCAGCATTTCTTTCAGCGGTAGACCAGTTGCCATCTAAGGCTATAGAACCTGGTCTGTTCTGCTATTTATCCATAGCTGGGAAGAAAAAAAGAGGATTCATACCTTTCCCAAGGGTATTAGCACACAAGTGAATGTAACGGATTCAGATGGAATTCGAACCCGGCTCTCCGATTCCACAATCCGTGCCACTATCCATTACTCCTCCGCCCCTACTAAGCCTAAAACTTCCTAAGAGTGCTGTTATCGAATCTTACTGAAATATAAAACTGCGCCTCGAATACATACATGGCTATGAAAAAAAAAGATTAAGTTAAACTACGGTTATAACCTTCTAGTATTTAAAAAATATTATATATAAATTAATCTCAAATTAAAATAATATCAATAATAATTAAACTATTTAAAAAAAGAATAAAAATAATAAGATTTACTCCCTTTCGTCTATGAAACATTAAATTATATCCCTTAGCATCCTCCATAATTTACCTTGACAGGCAGCCTGAATTATATTCACGAGCGTTCTAAGAACGACATTCTGAAAAAATAAAGGCGTCTTTAAAAAAATTAAAATCCTTACATTTACCTTCATAAAATCCACATGAGGATGTTTTCCTTTGCATTTATTAATATATACATACATACATACATACATATATATATATATATATATATATATATATATATATATATATATATATATAACCTCCTACAACAAAAAAAAAAATCTCAAATTACGATATTAGTAAAAATTCAACCTTAGCGTTGCGACTGCACGCTCCAAAAGTTTTTAGCGGTTACACATTTCTAAAAACCATATTTCGATTCACATTTAATCTTTCGTCTCTAATGCTACCTGGATTTACTAAAAACAAAATAATTTCCATGCCTGAGGATGGCTGTATGTACAGCTGAAAGTACTAACAGAATAAAAAAGACCTTATACAACTTGTAGTTATTAAAAACAAGGATCATAACATTCATCGAGTGAAAAAAAAATGTTTGCGAAGAAGTTTTTCGCCATTTTATATCATTAATATTACTAATCTACTTTTTGTATGAATGATTCATGTAATATATATATACACTAAGACACACACATATAGGTATCAATGCTGATAAATTAAATAACTAGATATTAGCAACCGTATATACGTGCGTTGGCGTGTTAACACAGGTAAGGGAATAAATATTTACTCAATTTAATATAAGGCGTAAACAAAACATTGCTCAGTGTGGTTAGACAGAGCTAAGAAGTATATATTTATAGTTGTGTGTGTGCGTGTGTGTGTGCGTGCGTGTGCGCGCATACTTTTCTATATATTTCGAATTGTCTGTCTTCTCGGATTCATCCGTTTACATTAATGACAAATGAATGATAATTAAAATATCTTTTTTCATTTGTTTAAGGTTTGGGTAGACGCTGTAACTCAGATTTTTTTCTCTTATGGTCTTGGAGTTGGCTCCTTGATCGCTTTGGGCAGCTACAACAATTACCACAACAACGTCTACAAGTAAGTCATCTATTTATCCTAAGACCTTTTTTTTATTATTACATTCGATATAGCGACAATTAACCTGTTTTGAACAGCTTATTATAGCCCAATGAAGCATCGGTTCTCGCATTACATTAATAAGTTTAGGCACAAACTGAACGGAAGTGCAAGAACAGGAGGAAAAACGGCAAGTTAGAAGAGGTTTTAATTTTCATCTTATCAGACTTTTCTTTTGTGGAAATAAATACATTTTCTTTTTAAGAACTGTAAAAGACAGGGAGAATTGCATTTCTGTTAATACGAATATTCTCCTTGGTGCACAGAGAAAATACTTCCTTAAACAATTCTTGAAATTCAAATCAACATATAATGCTTGTTCATACAAAGGAAAATGCAATTTCAAAACTGGACTTATGAAGGTCAAAAGTAACTACGAAGAACATATTTAAAAAATAAAAAGCACACATATCTCTCTCCATCTCACTCTCTCTCTCTCTCACACACTCTCTCTCTCTCTCTCACACACACACACACACACACACACACACACATATATATATATATATATATATATATATATATATATATATATATATATATTTGGTTGGATATGATATGTACCGTTAACCTAATTTATATTCAAGGGACTTGACCATATAAATATGGGTTGGTACCGGAAGACGGGGAAGATAGTAGAGATTAAGAAATTGAATCCAGAGACTCTAAAATGACTGCGATTTAGTCAACCCATTATGCAGGAACAGTCTTCCCAAGAATATACCAAACTAACTGTAAATATTGTGTACCACAATACATTTTGTTAACACATTTTGTGTTGTATTATTCCACTTATTTAACACAACAGTTTGTGACCCTGGGTTTACGTTTTTATATATTTCACACACACACACACACACACACACACATATATATATATATATATAAATATATATATATATATATCGTACGGTGAGTGCTGGCGGCAATAAAACAGTGCTCTATGAATAATAATTATTAGGATCTCTCTCTCTCTCTCTCTCTCTCTATATATATATATATATATATATATATATATATATATATATATTAATAGTAATAAGCTTATAAATATAAGAAATTATACTCGTCCGGAAAACCTTGGGTACTTTGATATGTAAATAAGCAGACCAATACCCAAGGGGAAAAAAAAGGTACAAAAAAAGAAAAGAATATATACGTCAGCCGAAGACAATCATCTAGCATCCAAGTTCAGAGTCCAAAGAAAAAAAAACTGATACGAGTAAGTAAAATAACTGAGTAAAGTGCTCAATACGCTAAGTAGAGCAAACCAAATTAAACCTAAAGAGCCAGATAAACCTACCAAGGATTGTCAGGGAATATTGCAGCCAGTATTCCCTGACGATCCGCTTAGGTGAAACCTTGGTAGGTTTATCTGGCCCTTTAGGTCTATCTATCTATCTATCTATCTATCTATCTATCTATGATAAATATAGTTTGTTTAAACGTATGGCATATGTATGAGTTAAAGTGCTCTATATCAGGGATAGAGCGTATGTCAATATAACAGTAGACACTGAGATCAATATTCAGCGACAGTCTTAAACGCTATCTTCAAGGCTGATGATTTTTGATTAGAACATCATCTACTTTTATTATACTACAAAATGCTTCATCATCATCATTATTATTATTATTATTATTAAAGAAATATTTTAATTTCAAAAGTCAATCCCAGTTTAGGGGCCTAATTTGTCATCAACAGGTCATTAAGTCATGAAACATGATATAACCTGTCACTGTAAACAACTGCCTTTATCTCAAATGAACCCCGCTCCCATCCCCACTCTCTCTCTCTGCATCGCACTCTCTTTTATCTCTTTACGCCTCTCTCGCTCTTCTTCTTTTTATTCTCTATGTTCCTCTCTCTTTCTGTTTCTCCTCGCAGTATCAAGGATACCAAGCGCGACACACACCATACATAGGTGCAAGGTTATATATATATATATATATATATATATATATATATATATATATATATCAGACGTCACGAGTTCCAGCGCCTCACGAGGCTGGCATCCCGCTCTCACCCCTTCACTGTCGAAACTCCTAAATATAGCCGTCTCTTCTACTCTAATAGCTTCATGTCTCGCACCTCTCGCCTGTGGAACTCCCTTCCCTTTTCCGGTTTCCCTGTGAGCTATAATCTTCAGCTATTCAAGTGTAATGTCAATCGACATCTCCAGTTGCCTTGATCTATCCACTACCCTCATCCTTTCTTCTATCACTCCTATCTGATCTTGCTCTAAATTTTCTGTAACCCCTTGCGTCCTAGTGGCTTCCCGCCTTGCTTGGGGTGAAATGCTTAATATATATATATATATATATATATATATATATATTCGGGTAGTAACCTGTTCGTATAATCCAGGCGAGTCCTATTAACACAATATAGAATTGGAAATATGTTAAAACTGACTCCAGTTGAATCAAACTTTGGTCGGGTGACCATTAGGATGTAGGTCAGCTCATCAGTTTCTCCTCCTTTCCCCCTATCGAGGCTCTCCTACCTCCATAATATGATTCCTGTAACGGTTCCTTCTTCTGCCATATCTCCCATCATGTCCCTTTTAACACCCCCCTTTCTTTTTCTCCCCAACTAGCCAATATCCAACTACAAAATGATACCATAAACAGTTTGAAAAATCCTGCAAATTTTTAAATTAAAATTCGTAGGTGAAAATGGTCATTAACTAAATGTATCTTAATTCCAAATGTAAAGTATATATATATATATATGTAATCAGTATAACATAAATATGTTATAAAATCAAGCTTGGTGGGATTATTTCTTTTATTCAATTTAAGTGCCTTTGAATGTCTAGCTTCTAATAGTGTAGAATTATATAGAGATGATGGGTTATTAGTAGTTAAAGACTCTACAAAAATTAAGGTAGATCGCATTGAAAAAATGATCCATAGGGAGTTTAAGGATTTAGGTCTTAATACTATAGTTACGACCAACATTAAACAGGTAGATTTTCTGGATGTCTCCCTAGACCTTACGAAAAGCTCTTTTTAACCTTATGTGAAGGTTAATTCTAACCCGGTATGTGTACATACGAATCCCAACCACCCACTTCTGTTATTAAGCACATACCCTTCTCCATTGAATTTAGGATAAGTACTAACTCTTCTAGTGATTTTATAACATATTTATGTAATAATTTTTGAATAAATATATATATATATATATATATATATATATATATATATATATATATATATATATATATTTAATAATGGACTCTCCCGTCCGTTTCGACGTATGAGAATCTGACAGCTTAATTGATTCAGTTATGAAATTTTGTGCGATAATCTTAAGTGGCATTTAAGACCCGCTAGTGATTTACAAAGGAGGCCACATATGGAGCAAGTGTGAGGATTGTAGGATGAGATCACTCTTAGATTGGCTGATCTTTTAGATCTTGCTCTCGCTTCTTGAAGATGATTCAGACAAGCATATATATATATATATATATATATATATTATTTCTCTTTTTTTTTCAAGGCAACTTTCATTGAACTTTTATCTCCATTTACTTTCAGGGACGCCGTAGTTATCTCATTCTTAAACAGCGCCACTAGCCTTTTCTCTGGATTCGTCATCTTCTCTGTCATTGGCTTCATGGCTTACGAACAGAAACAACCAGTCGATAAGGTTGCCGAGTCTGGTAAGACGAACATTTCTCTCTCTCTCTCTGAAAATGCATAATTATTGTGATAATTGACAGAAGATACGATGGCATGTGGTAAATAGCTGGATAGACTGGGTCTTCTAGCTTTGGGTGGCAACAGATCTAAATTCAAAACTGGAGAATTAAACGAGAATCCACCCCACTTTATATTCCCTAGGATGCATAGCAATTCACAGATGATAAAAGAAATATATGTAGAGAGTCATGATCGTCTACGACCTTTTATGGCTTAAAAAAACTCCTGTATGTGAAAATTTTATTTAAATTTCATCTTTTATTCATTGTTTAGTCTTGGGTAATAAAGGGAAAAAGATTTCCCATGAATATTCCTATTCAGCCGATCCATTATGTCTCATTACGTACAATATACAAACAAATAAAATTATACATGAATAATGACTATAGAATAATATAAGTAATATTATTTGCATTTTGTTGATGAACTATTGTCAATTAACAGTTATTTCTATAGCATTTTATCGCTAGTCCCAAATCGTCATACGAATAAGCAAGACAATTATTCCAGTCAGGTAGATTACCCTAGAATACATTTGACTCTCACGGCAAGCATATTCCCGTCCTGGGTATGACTATAAACTACATCCACGACCTGGGTAAAATGATACGTCCAACAGCAAGGCCTTTGATCAGGAGGTTTTGAGGGGCGTGGAACCACCTCTTAATTGCTGGTGTTCATAGATCCACCCTGACCTGGAGTTTTAGCACCTGTTAGGGTCCCAGCTATGGGTAAATAGTTAATCCCCAAATTAGGGTTAAAACACTATAATACCAGAAATATTTTGTAAAAAATTATTATTAGCAAATTATTACTACAATATCAGCTATACATTTTTGAAAACAAAATATCAGCAATAAAAAATCTTGTCGGCATTAAATAACCCACTGAGGATATGTCGTAAAACAAGACAAAACAAAGCAAAGCAAGCATATTCTTTATTTCCTATCCGAACTGGTTAATAACGACCATTGTTTGTTCGTTTTTTTATTGATTTTTACGGTTTATCAACCTTTTGTGGGGAATTTAAAGACGAGACATATATTGTATTGTCAAAATAATTCTAATTTTTTTGGTGGGCGAATATTGCATTAACAGTTTTTTGAAAATAACAATGATTTTTCCAGATACAAGTCCTGCCATTTAACCCGTAGATTTGGTTGGCAAAAGTAAAAGATAAGTAGCTCTGAATTCTAAACCGGTTGAGTGTAGGATTAGCAACTCCACTCTCTAAAAACTTACTTGAAACCACCACAGCAACACCTAATGTAGCGAGGCTGTGGCCCGATGTAGCAATATCAGTCAACTGAGGTCTTGTTAAATTGAAAACAGCTGAACCTGTCGCAGAAATGCATTCAGAAGATTTACTTCCGACCGATGGCTATCAGTAAGTGAAGTCAATTTCAAAGTACAGAGCAAGAGGCTCAGACTGAGAGAAAGTCAAGGAATGAAGATAAATTACTTTTTTAGACGAAGATGACAAGACAAAAAATATTGTTATTTATAAAACTGACCAGTACGCCCAAAAGACAGAGAAACGAAGCGAGCCTCGGAGAACGGATAGGGAAGACAACTGCTAGACTGTGCACCTACACCAAGTTCGCTCGCTTATATCAGGTTTCAACCCAAGAATAAAATCTGGTTTACTCCTATTGTTTTGTTTTTCATTCGTGGGTAACTATCTTGCCGAAGGGTAATTTTCAAGCCACAAGCATTTGACTGGAAGAAGCTGCTCCCTGTCAATGAACTAGGTGTCTGGTCTGAGTCGCAACGCAACAACTATACTCCACAGGGGAATCTATAGGGTTAATATACAACAATGATATACTGTTACAATAACACTATGTAGCATTGTCGTTATATTAATATCTATATGTAATTACTGCGGAACATTCTCGCTTTGTTTTTACCGGTATACATCATTTTGTTGTTGTCTGCCTGTTTGATTTCGTTTCTTTCTCTTATCAGGACCTGGATTAGCATTTTTGGCGTATCCATCGGCTGTTGTCCAACTTCCGTTCTCTCCTCTCTGGGCAGTTCTTTTTTTCCTGATGATTCTTTTCCTCGGTATGGACAGCCAGGTATGTTGACAAAAAAAAAACTAATTACTAAAAAGTAATTGATAAATACATAAACGCGATGCTTTAATCGAAAGGCGCCTCTTAGCCTTAATATTCAACTATTAATCATCTCAAATGCACAAATATGTTTTATAAGCAACTACTGTATATAATCGTGTATAAAGCTGATATGTCCCGGAAAGGGATATATTTGTTCGAAGTAGCAAAGTGGTTTGGGGACTACTGTAACCCGGTAGGACAATCTAGCATGTAATCATAATGGACTGGTCCTCGTCGTAGTGGTAGGCAATAGTCGAAGACAATAGGCGTAGCCAATAGGCGTTCGCCATGTGCCTCTACATCAGTCTGTATTTATGGCTGACACCAGCCAATCATATTACTGTGAAGGGGATGCAGGTGTATGCATATTCATTACATCAAAAGCCTACTTCATGTATAAGTGTAATCCCTGAATGATTTAGTGAAGAACCCGATTTTTCATATAGCTCGTGTATAATGCAACTTCTGAGCAATACTAGTACGCCTACTGTAGTCAAATGTTGCAGTATTGGGCATCTTCTGAGGCATATTTTATTGCAAATAAATGGTCTGCATTCTTTTTTTTGTACAAAGCTACCCCAAAATGGTGAGAAGAAAGCACTTACCGTAAAATATCTGAGACGAAGATTTAAATACCATACTTTTGTTTTCTCTCATTTCTGAAAATGCATTAGTTTTAACCTCTTCAAAAATATTACCAGTGTAATGTGCGATTACTTATTTTTGCATAAAAAATGATAATAAAAACTCGAATATATACGGTAACTTAAAGAAAAGTAAAATAGAAAAACGTTGAATTAAACAAAAATACGTTTTTTATGATTTATTCAAGAATTCTACCAATTCTACTGGTTTAATGGGGGGTGCAGAATTAATTTCAACTCGGAATTAATTTCAATTCGGAACTAAATTCAATTCGGAATTAATTTCAATTCGGAACTAATTTCAACTCGGAACTAACTTCAGCTAGAGTTCTCTATTTACGAACGTGAAATAAATCTGTGAAATCCTCAGTACATAGATTTAAATTTCAATAAATCTGTGAAGATTTTAAACGAAATTAAAATTTAATTTATTGAGTTTCTTAAATTTTGATCAATAAAGCCTTCTTTTGAACGAGAGTTTTTAAAAACAACAACAAAAAAACAAAACAAAAAACTAAAACAAAAAAACAGCTAAGCAATCTACTGTTCTTGCTACAAAGAACATTATGTTTTTATTGGATCAAATTTAAACGAATAAAAATAAATAAAAAAATACCACTTTATTTATTTGCAACAGAAAAGAAAGAAATTTGCAGAAAAATGAATTCTGAATTATTTTAACTACTAAGAATTTTTAATGTTAAATTAAAAAATTAACACCAAGTCATTACATTTTGTTTAGTAATTCACGTAAATTGATAACTTTAATTTTAAATCGAGTTGAAATTAATTCCGTCGTGAAATTAGTTCCGAGTTGAAATAACTTCTGTCACTCGTTTAATGACATAGAAATGTATTTTTGTTATTATATAAATTGTTTACACGCGGACTATTTCCCCTATCTTTGCTGTTATTACTGCAACATTCCGGCCGTTGTTCTCTTCGGCCTTTATCAAGTGCCTTTCGATTCTGGCAACCTTCGAAGAATTTCGAATTAAACCTTTTAGTTAATCAATGGGGTTAGTGTTCTTGTTCCAGTTGTCCATATCTAAGGATATGTCGTCTCGTTCATATTTAGTACTCGTCAGTTACTGATGTCCTTTTTTTCTAATGAGTCTAAGTCTGCACTAAAATCCGCGGAGTAATATCATATCAGCGTTGGTTCGTAAATTAAGTGACATAGAACGTGTGAATCGAATCCCTGCGCTGGGCAGTACAGAGTGTAAATAGTCCTAATTTAAATAACACACCAGCCAAGAAATCCAGGCAGAAAAGCTATTTTTTGTATTTATCAAACCTAAACAAAGATTTGAAGCAACTATTTGAGTAACTTTAATACTAATTCATGGTACTAATTATTCAGTATAAATTTATAATACTAATACTTCAGTACAAATTCATAGTACTAATTTTTCAGTACAAATTCAGAGTACTAATTCTTGCTTAAGAATTCTAACGTGATTATAAAAAATTGTATATAGAAAAAGTTAACAGTAAATTGTCACTCATATTCTTCCCCCTTCTTTTGGACAAGAGTAGAGACTCACACATTGTTTCCTGTGAAAGAAGGGGTTTCCGGCTTCGTTTCTCTTATCAGGCCTTAATTGTGGTTTCTTGTGATGTATGTGGTTGGTGGCAACTTTTTTTTCATTCTGAGGGTACTGAGTTGGCAGTTTTCTGGTTGCTGTTCCCGATTGGTAGTTAGGAGCCCGAATTCTTGCGTAACGTCTTGAGATGTTGCTCTGCTCTGATCAACATTTGCATAATATCAGAGTTCTTGCAGTGCCATGTCGCACATGGAAGGGTGTCCCTGCAGGTACCTCTGGTGGGCAACCCCGAGCTGATACTATGTTGCAGTCTGCTCTATTTCCTTTCGGCGTATATCACATCAAATGACCGGCAGCTAGTACTACCTTAGGCCTTCTCCTTACTAATATAATACATCATGACTGTAAACAACCGAACATATCGTATGCAAATTAGATAGACAAATGTAAATAGAGAATAACTGGCGAACATAGGGTGGCTGTGCCTAGCAAACCCGGTTGTTATTCAGGACACGGAGAACTGTACTACTACTACTACTACGCAGAGAGATATGCAAAACATAACGCATATAAACCTAAACCAGGCCAGCAAATGTCACCTAAACCCACTTAACCTTTCCGTCGCCAACATTCGTGGTATTCATACCAATTTTTACAGTGTAGAATCGTTCCTTTTCAAAGTTTATTTTGTTCAGGTTAGGTTTCAATTTTTTTACGTATATAGCTTCAAGAATTTTTAGTTTTTGTTTATTGTTTTCCTGGTTAAGTATAGTTGTGTTTTCAACAAAGAATTTTCCGGAATTGTGTACGCGGCCAGGCATGTTGTTTTAAAGGCCTAAAAATGAAAGTTATACAAAATAAACTACGAAATCTCCACAAATATTCTTAAATGCCTATAATTGATAACAGATGCCATTGGTTTATACCAACGGCTTCCCATACTTAAGACTTCTCGTTTTCCCTCTCGCCTGGTCATGTGTGACGTCAAGACCTCCGACGCGATTTTCGCTTCCGCGTCTCCTATACACGAAGCAGTCATTGCTTTGAAATTTTTCATACAACAAAAACAGACTATCATTATTGTTTCGTCCGTGTATTGGTTGATATATTGAAATGTAATTGTCATCTTTGATAATGGCTTATGTAAGCCGGAAGCTTAGATAGGATTTAAAAGAATGTATCAATATGGTGATTTCCTTTCGTCTTTCAATGCTGATGCTATTAAGCTTACCAGACAATATGAAAGGAACTTAAAATAAATAGACAAAACTTGTCTATATTATTTAATGAAACATGCATTAATGAAATATTGATGCCTAAATATATATATATATATATGGCCTGATAGTTGCGTTTAGCATGAAACAGACTGTCGCCCCTGGCTTCAATGTCGATCACTTTTATCTATCTATCTATCTATCTATCTATCTATCTATCTATGAAGAAATATACACTTATGGTGTGCTATATTTATGGGATAAAGTGCTCACTATAAGAGATAGAACGTGTGTAAATATACAAGTGAACATTCTAGTCAACACTTAGAGGCGACAGGCTATTTCACGCTAGAGGCAATCGTCAGGCCACGGGTGTTGTTTTTTTTCTCGGCTATTTATATATACGGATCAGTGGTGCATTGTGGGTAGTCTATTTTGGCGGTTATTTTGCCGGAAGTCGTTTATTTGCTTATTTATTTATTTATTTGGTTTAAATTCATTTTTATTTTTTTATTTCTTATGTTATATATTTATTTTAATATTAATCGGTGTTTTATTAACATAGTAAAATTTTGTTTATATCGCTTATTTAATAGTTTTGTTTTGGTTTGGGAAGGTAATTAAAGCTATTTATTCATATATATAAATATGTGAGTGTACGTGTGTACGTTATGCTTTTAAAACAAACTCAGAATGGGACAAAGATCAGTGCAAAAATTAATGCCAGAAATATCTCAAAGAGATAAAAAGAGGTCAACATGACGTAAGATAATGGTAATGGTAATGTTAGTTATTTTTTTTATTATAAGGAAACGTTTGAAATTCTTTGAGGGACCAGCCATGACACTGTTGGTTGATACTTATGAAAATCTTTTTCTTAAAACTATTTTTTCAGGAAACATGGGTTTCTCAAGTCTAGTATTTCTTATTGCTCTTTCTAGTGGTGATCGGGTGTTTCCTTCCTAACATTTTCTTCGTAATAGTGTCAACGCTATTATTTTCTTTTCGAGTTAAATGCGCTATCCATTTTAGTTGTTGCTGCTGCTGGTTGTCCTGAAGTGATATAGTTTCAGTTCTTTGTGTTTCTGTAGTGCCAGTCCATAATATTCAAAGAAGGATTATCTTTGCCAAGGCCCACTGACCTTATTGTCTCAGGGCCTTTTTTCGCCATTGATCTTGTGAAGTGGTTGTATACAGCTGTGTAGGTATTTCTGAATGTCATGCATGCCATCCGTGTGAAAGTCTATTATTTTCTCTTCGATTTACATGTGATGTCCATTTTAGCTATTGCTTGTGTTGAAAGTCCTCAAGTCATGTTTCTGTTATTTACTACTGTTCTTTGTGATTCTGTGGGCCACAAGTATAGTCTTCGCCGAGACTTACAGGTTTCATTCACTATCCCTTGATCTGAGAATGCGTTTGTATACTGCTGACAGTCTAGAAATGATAAAGCCGTGGAATTGTAGGTAGACAGGCCATATAGCAAAACGTAAGAATAGATGGAATGCAAATGTGGGTGAATGGTCCTCAATAAATGACAAACGAAATAGAAAACCTTACAGAAAACGCAATGACAAAAGACAGATTTTTGCTAGTAAGACATAGCAGAAACTTCAGCTTAACTTTGACATTAGATGGAGGCTGGGACTTTACTCAGACCAATCTTGTAATACGGCAATTTTTTTTACATTGGTAAGCATCTTTATTAAGCAAAATACTTCATACTAAAATTTCACCATCTGGTAATTGGTGGAACTTCAACAAATTAATATACTTTCGCTCTTCCATATTTCATTCTCGAGTGTTGTGTTAACTGTTTCATTTTTTCTATTCTGTGCAGTTCTGTACAATGGAGGGATTTTTCACTGCACTGATTGATGAATTTCCTCACCATCTGCGAAAAAGACGTGAATCATTTATTGCGATTGTCTGCTTCGTGTCTTTCCTCATTGGCTTGTCTATGGTCACTCAGGTAAGTTAACACCTGTATATTTCATTTTATCCAAACATGGTGACTCAGTGTTGCTCAGGCCATTAAAAAAAACATGGAGGCCAGGACTTTAGTCAGACCAATCTTGTAATACAGCAACTTTTTCATCAGTAAGAATCTTCATTTTAGAACAAAGTCAACCTATGCGTATAAGAAATTCTTTCCTATCAGTAAAAATATATTTTATTTCAATCGTACGAGGTTATCTTAATATTGTTTTAGAATTAACATTTTCTTTTTTCAATTCGAGTTGTTCCAATTTCAGGACTTACGAAAAGAAAAATAGGAAGCACAAATATCGGGGTTTTATCAAACCTTTCGTTTTCAATAATATGAACCCCCTCATGAGATTCTACAATATTTCTTAAGTTTATGCAATGTCCTGTGTATGGAATCTTACGATGATCATTGGTATTGTCTTAATCAAAATAAAAAATTAAAAAAATATTAAGGTTGTTCATATTGTATTTTTAGTATCTGTAAAAAGGATGCACTCTTCAATCGCAACAGTCCGCTAGCATTTTTTTTCTTACAGTGAGTTTCACCCTGTAAATGTCTGGGAGCCACTCGAGGTAGAGCGTTACAGGCACAGTTTAGGCTGATATGTGGGGAAGATAACGGTTAACACTAGAACAAAACAGGCCAAGATTGTAGTGATCAGACAAACATCCTCTTGGGATTCGATTTCATAGAGCAGTAGTTCGTGGGAAGAAGCTGCTCGAGTGGGAGTTACTTCTCACCAAGGGAATTAGGGTCATTCGCTACAATGGGCGTGGCATGGTGGGTCTTAGTCGTGAAGGTTAAAACTGGTGGAACTAACGAATGCCGTTCTCCTGAGCATTTTCCATGTAAATAGCGATAGAGCAGTGAGGGGCTTGCGACATTTCGTCTGTAAGAGGGAAATTGTAGGGCGGAAATTAATTTGTCACCCACAAGGATGCGGAGACGTTGTTGGATTCTATCATTGATCTTAGGAAGTGGTTGTATACAGCTGACACAGTAAGTATTCCTGAACGGGTTTGGCGCCATTCGTGACATCCATATGAATGTCTCGATCTGACGAGGCTATTTAAGAACATGACTCGAGTTTTCAGGTTAATGTTTTAGTTTTGTAGCAATTGGCGGTGTTGGGAGAAGCTACCTCTGGTACAGCTTATCCTATGTTCAATTTAACATTAAGAAAAACACACTTACCATGGTAACGAGTGACATCAGCATGACGGGATAGAAGTTTATTATGCTTGTCTACGGTACAAATTTAATTTGAGAACAAAATCAACTGAAACTGCCTAAATATGAACAGTATTTGGCAAGGAAGAAATTATTGCAAATGAAAAGCGATTCGTATGTTTGTATTATTTCTGAATTAATTACATTGGTACGGACAGGACTATCAAAATGATTTAGACTTACAGTGACATGGACAGTACTATAAAAATAAATAGCATCTAGAAGTCAAAAATGAAAAAAAAAAAAAACGTCTGAAAGTGCAACATTTAAGGTCAACAGTAGAAAAGAGTCCTTTAATGCCATGCAGTTGTATATTAACATAATTACTGGCAAAAAACTGCATGGTACGTACATAGAGAGGGTGCAGGACACCTCAATACCGCCGACTCAGGGCTGAGACAACTCAGCACCAGAAAAACAACTTTTCTTATAACCTAATAAAAGTAATTATTAAAGATTAAAAATAAATTAGCGAATATTTTTCTTCAAATAAGGTATTTCAAAAGAAATTATGTAAAATATGAATCAGTTTTTTTTTGTTTTTAATTATTTTTAATAACGTAAATCGTAAAGAAATTTATTTTTTAATAAATTAAATTGATATATAAAATTAGAATTTCGATTTACTTTATTAAAAATAATTAAAAAACGAAAAACTGCTTCATTTTGTTTTACATGTTTCGATTTACTTTATTAAAAATAATTAAAATCAAGTGTGTTTTATTGAATTATTTTTTATATGTCAATTTACTTTATTAAAAAATAAATTTCTTGATAATTTTATTAAAAATAAAACAGCTTCTTCCCACGAACCACGACTCTGTAGAACAGACTCCCAAGAGGATGTCCCTCCGCCTGATCACTACCACCTTAACCTGTTCAAGTCAAGAGTTAATCATTATCTTTCTCTTCTATCCGTATAAACTACCGCGTAACGTAAACCTTTATCTCTAGTACCAAAATAAGCTGAATAATTTTCCTCGTAAATTCATTTACTCATTAATTTTTTTCCCATTAAATTCCAGTATAAAGGTAGTCATTTTTCTTTTCTTTGTTTTGCAGGGAGGCATTTATGTATTCCAGATCTTTGAACATTATTCTGCGAGTGGAATCTGTCTTTTACTTTTCATCTTCTTCGAATGCATTGCCATCTCTTGGTCATACGGTGAGTATGCCATCTTCACCATTCAGCCATACCTTTTTACAAGCAAAATAACTGGAAGTAAACTATCCCTCTCTGTTATTTTTATTCTTTGAATGTTTCCGATTATTTCTATTTTTTCTTCAAGCATTATATAAATCAATTTTAGCTTCATTATTTCAAAGATTATGATAACTAAATGTTCTTCTATGCTTTACATTTCGTTTTTCTAGTGTTTGCATGAACTTCTATCGTTACATATACTTGTAGTATATGGAAAAAATTCTATCATTGAATTGTTTCTCTGATTTTAGACTGACGAATTCCTAATGAGCAAGTATTAGGGAAGAATTCGGTTAATTTGGAGTGTAACACCCGCACTCAGTTCGCCTTAAAAATTTCCAGAATACTTACATTTATATGTAGTTATATATCCTCCATTCGAATCTGGCTTGATAAATTTGATAACATCTACCGTTTTGGATTTATCAACAGAGAAATTTGGGATTTAATCGCGTTGTTGGCTGCAGGCATTATTCGCGTTGTTTGCATACATTCGCTGCGGAAAGCTAAACGCGGAAGACTACGGAAAGCTAAGGTTGGAACTGATCTTTCTTGTTTAAATTTGTCAAAATTACTGCGTACGAGAATTATTTACGTAGACATGCTCAGTTTGCGCAATGATACCTACACTGATAGCTATTCTGCAGCGAATGTATACAAACAACGACAATAATGGCTGGCCGTGACGCGAATGAATCCGAACTTTCACTGTCGATAACTCCAAAACGGTAGATTTTATCAAATTTATCAAGCCAGATCCGAATGGAGCATGTACAATTACACATAAATGTAAGTATTTTGGAAATTTTTAATGCGAACTAAGCGTGGGTGTTACACTGCAAATTATCCAAAAATGAATTGCTATTTTGATCTGTTGTAACATTCTAAAATGTAGAATCCAACTATTTTTAATACCAATCGAAAGAGCAATTGATAAAATACATTGAGCGTTGAATTATTTATTTTATTTATTTATTGAATGGCAAGGAATTTGGGTATATTTTCTTTCAATCATAACTTTACTGAAAAGATAACTGTAATACGGGATTATAATGTTGCTCAGGTGAGATCATTAGACTTTATTTAAGAAAGTGAAAATGTTATTAATGTGATAATATTCAGAAGAAAAGGAAACTACAAAATAATTCTTGAAGGTAAAACTTTATTGCTAACAGTGTTGTCGCTTCTACGTTGCAAAATCAACTTAGTAGAGTACTGAACTTTTATCTGTTAAAATACACATAAAATTCTCTTTTATAGGTATCAACCGTTTCTATGATAATATGAAAGATATGATTGGATACCATCCACATTTCATTTGGAAAATCAGCTGGGTTATTACAGTGCCATTTATTTGCTTGGTGAGTTTTTTTTACTCTTTGATTAAAAAGAGTTTTGTTCGCGATTACATCGTGTTTAAATATCATGTTCATTTTGTGGCAGACCTAATTTTTATTTAGAATATATATAATCAAAAGAGCAAATAAGAGTGTTACAAGAGGGATGTATCAATACCAAGAAGAATTATAAAATACGACTACAGTAGACTTGTTGAGCAAGTTAGTCGTGCAGGCTATTGTTAGAGCAGTGTATTCTCACATTACTTAAGGTCTTTCTGTTGTAGTCCTTTATAAAACTAAACTGAGTAAAATATCTACACGATGTCTGTGTCACATAGCGTTGTCAGTTTAGGGAATTTGATGTTCCAATATTGCAGCCCTGCCTCACACTTAGCTAAGCTAAGTAAATATATATTAAAACTCATTCGGCAGAACAATGCTTAACAAGCTAAACATAAAAAAATTAAACAGTTCTATTCACACTGTCTTTTTTTCACTATATTAACCTTTGTGGCAGACGAACATGAATGTGGTCAGTATCATAAAATGAGGATCTACCGTAAGTAATGACTAACGAGCTAATCTCTCAAGTTTTAGTGCAATATGTATAATGTTTCGAAACTTACGGATTTTGTTGGGGGTATATCTGGGTAAATTTTTTTTTCGACTGTTTTTTTTTTTTTTTCATTTTTTTTTTCCGAAATGTGGTAGAAAAGAATTTAGTTGTGATAAATTGTTCGAAATTTTGGATGGTTCACTAAAAACCTTTCATCTATTTTAATACCATAAATGACACCTAACAGCACAGGCAATCGTAAATCTTGTCAAATTGACAATTAATTTAAAAAAAAAATCCCGCAGGAATTTCTGCTGTAACAAGTGCATTCACTAAATACGTTTATATTAATAATTTATTATTATATATATAATATATTTTATTATATATATATATATATATATATATATATATTTATTTAAAACATTTTTTATGTTTAACGTTCTTTTTTTATAGATACAAGTATTTAAGTAAATGCTCTGTTTATGATAAACAGTATTAAATAACATTTACCGGCCTGAATGTCCGAGAAATTTTCATAGAAAACATTCGTCCTTTGACAGGATTCGAACCTGCGTCCTATACGGAACCGTCATTCACGCTGACGTGCCTTATCCGATCGGCCACAAAAGAGCGTTCGGTAGACAAGTTTATAAGCAGTAAATTCGACCTTGTCTGCCGAACGCTCCTTTGTGGCCGATCGGATAAGGCACGTCAGCGTAAACGATGGTTCCGTATAGGATGCAGGTTCGAATCCTGTCAAAGGACGAATATTTTTTATTAAAATTTCTCGGACATTCAGGCCGGTAAATGTTATTTAATACTGTTTATCATAAACAGAGTATTTACTTAAATACTTGTATCTATAAAAAACAACGTTAAACATAAAAATGTCTTTAATCAATAAATTGTCGGACTTTGTCCATTTCTTGATATATATATGTAATATATATATATATATATATATATATATATATATATATATATATATATATATATGTGTGTGTGTATATATATATATATATATATATATATTGTGTGTATTTAGGCAGCATCTTTTCATTTATACACATTTCATTAAATAATATAGACAACTGTTGTCTATTTATTTTATGTAAACTCTTTTCATAACGTCTAATAAGTTTAATAACATTATAATTGAACGAAGAAAGAAATTCCCAATATTGATCCATATCTTTTAATACAATCTAAGCTTTCGGCTCACATAAGCCATTATCAAAGATGTTAATTACAACATATTAAGCAATATACGGACAAGACAGTGATGACAGTCTGTGAATGTTTACATAGATGATCTCTAAGCAACGATAAACACATGCATATAAAACGCTAGAAGCATCTCATGACGTCACACATGACCACACGAGAGTGAATTGTGGAAGTATGAAGTATGGAAAGCCCTTGGCACAAACCAATGGCCTCCGTCACCAACTACAGACATTTAAGGATATTTCAAACCCAACCTAAACAAAATCAACTATGGGATCTCTACAAATATCCTACAAATTACTATATAACAATAAATAATTGTAACAATATGATTTTTCACACGCGTTTAGAAGATAAATTCCATCTTTTTAAGTCCACTCGACTAGGTATCTGAATTTCGTAGGAATTTCGTTTCCAGTCCAACCTTGAGGCAACTGAATTGCCGAGTTTTCAGGATTCAGGTCTCCAGTGTTCCTTTGAATTGACAAACATAAAATTTTATTAATGATTTTAGATAGTCATAAAAGTAGTCTTTTGAAGATTTGACCATCCACGTGGTTTGTGGTGGTCTCAACACTTCCGGAGGTGGGGGGATTGGAACCCCAACGATTATCCATATAAGAAGAGAAAGGTAGGAAGTCAAGAAAAAAAGGGGGTTCATCCCTGAGAGAAATAAGTAGGTGACCAGTGAGTTAGTAGCTGCCCAGCGGCCAGGAGTGAGGAATCAGCAGGGACCGAAGCGACAAGCAGTGAATGTAAGGGTCCTTTTTCGTGGCCGGATGTTAGATAGATAGCAGTCCGCCTCTCGAAGCTGAAAGAAAGATCCCACAGTTAAGTGAGAAATCATATTGTTGCTACTTCCCAACCAGAGAGTCTTGAAAAACAGTTGTCTTCATTTTTTGCTGAATGTAATCACGTCCGAGAAGACAAACCTGTGCACATAGCGAGTTTGGTGTATATGCAAATACAGTCAGACTTAGATGTCATCACATAATAAATAGTCGATTTTTTAAATCCATTATTTCCTTAGAAATTACTTTGTTTCCTCTATGAAAGGTACGAAAATAAAGTTATTATCTATTTGTCTATGTAATTCAGCAAGTTCTCAACTATTTTTGCATACCAAAATTGTTTGATAAAAGTTTGTTACTAATTCATAAACTGACTTTATGATTTAATAAGAAATACCAAAGGGAGGTAACAAATAACGCTGACTTATGAGACGGCTGCTGCTGCTACTCAACAAACGAAAGCAAAATTCGCCATTGAAAACTATATAAAAAATTAGTTAGTTTTATGTTTGAGGTTAGCGTTGAAAGTGTTGATAAAAATTAACCGATTTTTCTTCATAATTGTAAAGTTACAAAGAATATACATTATTAGCAACTAAGAAAAATTCGGCGAATATTTTTTCGGTTGTTCTTGATCTTTCCTTATCTGATTTTTATATCCGAAAAAATGTCGCTTGAAGAACTATATGAACATTAATAACCCTTCTCAGAACTATAGAAAATACCAAAATATTCGGAATATTTATAGGAATGTGACCCAGTCATTTCCATTTAGCCTGAATTCTTCGCATATATCCTTTGAATATTTCTTCGGGTAGCATATGTTGAAATACCTTCTTAATACTCAAAATTCTATATCACCCACCAAAATATCCAATCGCCCAACATTTTCTGTTCAGTTTCTCATTACCCACCCAACAGCTGAAATCGCCCACTGGTGGATGATATCGCCCATCTTGCGAAAACCTGATGTAACTGATTTCTGCTTACATAAGTGTTTATATTTTCAGATTAATCCCTTGTATATTGTCATCTTTGAGTAAATTCTTTCTTTTTTGCCACTCTTTCTGTCTTCAGGGTGTTTTCATTTTCACTGCCGTCAAACATGTGCCTGTCAAGTACATGGATTATGAGTTTCCTGCCTGGGCTCACATGATCGGAGCATTTATGATCCTGTCTTCCATACTGGCAATACCTGGTTATGCTATTTACATCTTCATCAAAACTCCCGGCGACTTCAAAACGGTAAGTCAGCAATGATTTCTTTCTCATGTTCATAATAACAAAAACTAATTCAGGTCGCACAGTATCGCTCCTTTTTTCATACTTCTGTTCAAAACAAGGCCCAAAATTAACTCAAGATAAAGGGTTACCGAATTAAGTTGTTTTATGGACGTAAAAGAAGGAGGTAACAAATGCAGATGACATGTATGATAGATAGCGATTGACGATAGAGTTGAAGTGGTTACGAGTGTAATGTTCGGGGAAACATCCTCTCGGGAGTCTGTTCCACAAAGTAACTGTCTTTAGATAGAAGCTTTCAGAATGGAAACCATTTTTAACAATGAAATAGGAATGGAATGGTATGGTGGGCTGTAGCTGTGATGGTCTGAACTGGTGGAATTAATGAAGGTAGCTTCTCAAAACATTTTTCATGGAAATAAAAATAGAGTAGCGAGCTGTTTGCGATGTTTTGTCTATGGGAAAGCAGTTATAAGGGTGTAAAATAATTCATCACCTACAAGGCCGCGTAGTCGCTTTTGAAATATGTCAACACTGGAAAGAGATGATTGGACAGCCTAGATATGGCAGCAATAACTCATTTTTGGTTTGATCTGTCTCTTGTAAATATAGAGCATAGCAAGAGGAATCAGGTACTTGCTGAAGCGTATAAGGAGGCGATTATTTTCTAGATTTTTAATATTAAATTCAAGTTAAATTAAATTCATTAAATTTAATCCAATGAAGTCTATGGCTTACGAAAAAATATTTAAACACATGTTAAATTGGTTTTTATTCTGTAAAAAGATCGACAACTTTCCCCCATGAACTACCACTTTATAAAACGGACTCCTGTGTAGTTGCTTCCTCGAATAATTTAATCTTGACTGCTTCAAGTCAAGGGCATATCGTTATCCCCCTCCTCCTCAACGTCCTCATCTTCAATACACCCGATCAGCAATACTTCTACAAACTATTTGACACGTTTCTACATTAATTTCAGAAAATTTATCGGAAATTGCTCGTTTTAAGTCAGAACTTGTTTTTGGTTTGAGCCTGTAAAGATGATATTTCAGTCCACCTCACAAAAATGTCTGCTGGTATTAGGTCTGGAGATCATGTTGACCAATCAATGCTTCACGCTGTCCTATCCACCTCAGTAAAAAAAAAACAAAAAAAACGTTACTCGTTTTCTCTCTCAGTTACACACACACACATATATATATATATATATATATATATATATATTATGAAATAGATTAATTCCAACAATTATTTTAATATATTTTCTGTTTACACGTTATTTTTATAGATATAATTTATTTAAGTAAATGTTCTGTTTTTAATTAAACAGTATTACTTACATTTACCGGCCTGGATGTTACCACCCTCTCCTACAGGAATCGAACCTGTAACCATTATAGGAACCCTCATTTGATCTGACGCGCTGTTAACCATTCAGTCACAGAGAAGCGTCTGATTAGCAAAGTCTGAATTATTGTCTGAATCATTGTCTATGAACACACTTTCGACGATTTTTCTCTGATCGATCGAAAAAAATCGTCTAAAGTGTGGTTGAATGGTTAGCAGTACGTTAGATCAAATGACGGTTCCCATAAGAGTTTCAGGTTCGCTTCCTGTCGAAGGCGCATATATTCTACGAAAATTTAGGCCGGTGAATGCAATTAATACTGTTTAATTAAAAGACAGACCATTTACTTAAATAAATGTTATCTATAAAAATAACGTATAAACAGAGTGCATATATATATTTAGGCGGCAATCCTTCGTTTATGCATGTTACATTAAAAACGACAGACAAGGTACTACGGTTCAGCTTTTTATTAATTTTTTCTTGCGTTCAAGCAAGAGCTTTCTTTTCTGGACAAAGAGTGTGCAAAAACTCTTAACAATATTAACTACGAACAAGGCGACAATGAGCTAACCGTTTCGGAAATTAAAAACATCTCTACAACACACTAAAACATACACATAATGCACACACTCAATGAAGCTGAAAAATTGAATCATCCTTGATAATGACTAAAGGTATATCCGAAAGCGCTCGAAACTATAAAACATTTGGACAGTTTTTACACACTCTTTGTCCAGTAAAGAAAGCTCTTGTTCGAACACAAGGAAAAATTAAATTAAAAGCTTAACCGTAGTACCTTGTCTGTCGTATTTTTATGAAATATGCATATGCATATATATATATATATATATATATATATATATATATATATAGAGAGAGAGAGAGAGAGAGAGAGAGAGAGAGAGAGAGAGAGAGAATTAATATAAGTAAAGGTTTAGCAACCCGACTCCAGAGTTTCGTAGGTGGACCCGTCAGTACACCCTTCAGGGGCTATCCGCAATTGACTGCTTATATTTCTCGATTGAGAGAGAGAGAGAGAGAGAGAGAGAGAGAGAGAGAGAGAGAGAGAGAGAGAGAGAGGGAGGGAGGAGGAGGAGGGAGAGAATAATATGCATATATTTGGTGGTTCGAAAAATAATGCCAAAACAAAACAAAAATCCATTGAAAAAAGATGAAATGTTAAGAAGTCTATCCATCTCAACTCCAAAAAAAAAAGAAGTGGGGCGTTACTTTTCCCGCACCCTGTTTCATTACATTCCGCGACAAAATCCAGAGTCGGATATGCAATGTAATAGGTCCTGATCTGGCATCTCGTCTACAGTCACTTTCTCACAGACGTGATGTGGCTTCACTCTGTCTTTTCTACAAATATTTTCATGGCAACTGCTCTGACGAGCTACTTTCACTTGTGCCCCAACTGCATGAATTTAAGCGTGCTACTAGATTGGCATCTCGGTCCACTCTTTCCCTGTCGAAACAGTTACATGTAATCACCTCTTCTACTCCAACAGCCACTTCTCTCGCACTTCCCGACAGTGGGACTCCTTTCCTCTTACTTGCTTCTCTGATAGCTATAATCTCCAAATATTCAAATGTAATGTTAATCGACATCTTCTGATGCCTTGATCATGATCCTCGCCTTTTTCTATATCCTTTTCTCAAACATCACTATTTACTCTTGCTCTCACTCTCTGTAACCCTTTGCTTGCTAGTGGAACTCCCGTCTTGCTTGGGGTGAAATTCTTTAAAAAAATACCCAAAAATAGACAGTTTCCGTTAGTTACTTGTTAATCTTCGAATCAAGTGAAAATGTTTCAGAATTGTAGTATCGTATGAAAATGAGATAGATAACTATAAATAGAGAACAACTGGTGAACATATGGGCATTGCTTAGAAAACCCGTTTGCTAAACGTAGCGCGGAGTATTGTGCTTTGTCTGCTACTACACAGAGAGATATACCAAACATAATAATGGCATCGCCGATAGGATCATTGTTCTGTTTTGTATATCTCTTTGTGTAGTAGCAGTTGAAACAGTTTTCAGCGTTAAGTTTAGCAAAGGGGTTTGCTAAGCAATGCCCTTATGTTCACCAGTTGTTCTCTATTTATAGTTATCTATCTCATTTGCATACGATACTACAAGACTATTACATTTGATAATTGTTTTAATATACATTTATTCATTAAAACTATCGATGAAAATGATTGTCAGTGGCTCGGAAGTGATGAAAACGTTACAAATAGAACACGTGTAATATGCAAGCTTTTTACGAATTCTTATTTTTAAAGATGAATCGTTTTTATTATAATTTTTTGTCTCGTTTTTTCTTTTTTTTTTATTTCCGTAGAGATGCAAGCTGTTGTTTCGTCCCGACATTGATATACGAGAAGGTTTCAACGACAACCCGCCTCCATATTCGTCAATCAATGCGGCTGATGCTGAGCCCACCCCTCTGTGAAGCGGGTGGGGGTTGCCGGCTCTAGTCAACGGACCTTGCTGATCACTTGTTGAGCCGTGTTCACGCCTGTGATTGGCCAGAAACGGTCGGCTCATCTCGGTCTAGTACGTGGAAGGTCTTTCGTCGGCTCAACCCACTTGCCAGAAGAGTTCTAGAAAAGCACATTTCTATTACTGTATATTAATCAATAATAATAATAATAATAATAATAATAATAATAACAGACAGATATTGATAAAGAGAAAAATGAAATCAAACAAAAAGCGGTGGATAGGTACGGAAAATATTTGGTAGATGGGGGCAAAATTACTCATCAAAATATTTGTTAAGGTGTATACGATTTATATAACGAAACATAAAAGTTTACTAGTGTCGAATTTTTCCAGTTAGTTGGTCTTAAAAGTGAAATGAAGAAAATTGAATTAAATAAAATGTTTTATAAAAGTTGAAATTGATGACTGAAGATTTTTTGGGGTTTATTTAATTTTTTTTTTAAAAAGTGGAAACAACGTAAATTTTTTAATAATTTGAAATCACCGTTTCAGGTAAAATATTTAAATTGCAAAAATTAACTTCATTTAAATTTCTAAAGAAAAGTTAGATAAAAACTTTGAAAGTGAAAGCATTAGAGATTTTTATAAATTGCAGCAGAATGTCAAAGACATTAGACATGATAGAGTTAATAATGAATTGATTAGGCGAAAAGGTCAGATAACTGGAATAATTATGAAAATAGTGAAAGGGTGTGATCTTGAAAAATGTACAAATGATTTAAAAAAAAAAACGAATTTCAACATTGCATATCCGTTAGAAAAAAAAACAGAATTGTGTATTGGTGATTAAGTCAACGTGGTGTTACTTTTCAGTGGTTTTAAAATTTCAAGCAACCAAAAAAATAAAAATACAATTTTGAACATGAAAACCAACAACATATTGCTAACAAAAAAAAGTATTTTGAAATCGAATTAGATGTAGATATGTCGCAAAAAGTGTTATTTTCCAAATACATATTTACATAGATACGTACAAGACAAGTGAAACACATGTGTGTATACATACATAAATGTATGCATTATATATATATATATATATATATATATATATATTGGTATATAAATGCTCATATATATATATATATATATATATATATATATATATATATATATATATATATATATATATATATATATATATGTAGGGAAGTGTAATATGTATATGTCGTGTGTATGGGTGTGTAGTTTTATATGCATATATCGTTAAAAAGAAATGGGCGTATGACATTAATATTTACCTCTCTAAGTACATGTATATACATATATATGTGTGTGTGTGTGTTTGTATATGTGTGTTTGTATGTGTGTGTATGTATGTATATATGTGCGTGTTTGTATGTGTGTTGACCAATAGATGATTAAACGAGTTGATATCAATCTGTAGATAGAAAAACTTTTGTTTCTTTGAACAAAACTAACAAGGTATTTTGTTAGATTTGTTATTCAGTTTTTCTTGTATGCGAACAAGGGTGTTCTTTTAGGGACTTAATACATGTACAAAATTGTCCAAAATTTTCACATTCATTAAGTAGAGAAAAGATAACACTTGTGCGCAGACAAGAAAGATATAAATAAAAATATAATAAAAGTACCGTATCTGTTTTGTTCAACGAAACATGTATTAAAGAATGACTGCTACACAAGCAAAAAAACACACGGATATATATATATATATATATATATATATATATATATATATATATATATATATATATATCAAAGTGGAAAAAGTTTCTGTATGGCGCGTGTCATCCCTTAGGACTTGATCGGGCTGGATTTGCCCACGTCAATTCGACTACACATACGCACAAGCGAGAGACGCTGGGAATTTTAAACTTTTTTTTTCCTATGTGTTTTAGGCATAGAATCTGGTCAATTTCATCTAGATTTTTTTTCTTTTTGTTTCGGTCATTTTCATTACTAAATATCCCACATTTTGATAATAGATCATTTGCCAAGAATGGATAAAACGTAAGAACGTAGGAAATCTTCTGTTATTACAATGTCGGATATTTTATAACAAAGTTTATGGAAACAAAAAGAAAACGAATATAGATTAAACTATTCAGACTGTATGACCAAAACACACAGAAAATATCCCTTTTTCTAAATTTCAAATTTCCAGCGTCTTTGGTACGTGCGCGTGTGTACTCACGTCAACGTTAAGAAAGCCAGTCCGATGAAGTCCTAAGAATAAAAATGTATTCCCATTAAATTCTGTGTTCGTCTTAAAACATGTTAGGTTCGTCTGGGAATTTAGGAACAATGTCGACCCAAATAGACAGCAACGATGAATAAAGAAAAATCTTAAAAAAAAAATTAAAAAAAATGACGCTCTCTTAAATGATGCAGGTCCTTTCGAGCCGTGGATTAATTCGCCACAAAATACATCCTGTGTGTATGTATGAGTGTCTGCATATGCAAGAATAATCGTCAAACACATATGTATCCATTCTAAGAAGCTTGAATTCTCTATGCAT
>CAHIKZ030001937.1:175000-370000 GCA_903632075.3 Acanthosepion pharaonis
AGATATACAATAGGACAATGCTTTGGGGGCCATCCTCTGAATTTAATAATTAATTTTAATGACGATCTATGTAGTAATGTATTAATTTCGTTATAATTATTGAAAGTAGGATACAACCTTTCAGGAAGAGAAAGTCCCTTTGACTAGAAGTGAGGTAGAAAATTGGATTAAAAAACACACGAAACTTTACATATTTAGGCGATTATTCGAAATCAATAGGGTAGCCCTAAACTTTGGCCTATAATATATATATATATATATATATATATATATATATATATATATATATAATTATTTATTCGAAAATTATAACATAACTATATTATAAAGTCACTACAAAAATAGCCATTTTGTTTCAACACTTCTGGTGTCTTATCAAATGATGGTATTAAATGTAGAATAAAGGGTTTTAAAAGGTTTAAATCAATCAAACATCCCTCGCTAGGGGAAATGCCGTTACATAAGCTGCAATGACCAATCAAAATATAAATATATGAGAATTCAAAAAACTTGACAACGGACTTAGGATATAATAATTATTTAATGCTTTAATGTTAGAGTTAGACTAAAATAGAATTCATTCTAAATAATAAATATTAAATTATACTATAAAATTAAAATTTAAAAATCACCCATTTTAAATTTTAAATTTAATCTATATTAAGTTTAAAATTATAAAATTATTTAAAGAAGAAACTGAAGGAAAAATAGAAATTGTTTTTCGATTTATTTTGTTTTTATTGAAATTAAGTTGGAATAAACGTTAAGATCAAATGCTACTCTGAACTCCGTGATAACTTGGATACATTTGAAGCAAAAACATGGGAAGGGGAGGATAAAATCTTTTAAAAAGACAATACATACACAATCAGAATATAATACACAAACACGCAGACATATTTAATATTTGTTGGTTATTGGAATTTATTCCGTATACACCAAACTTTTTGTATATATATATATATATATATATATATATATATATATATATATATATATATATATATATGATACTTTCTAGTTCTCTAATTATATTCTCGATGTTAAGTTGAAATTCCTCAAGGAAGGTGCCGTATTTTTTGTTAACCCAAATACTTTCGATTTACTCCGAGATCATCCTCATATGTTGGTTTGACGAGCACAACATTATCAAGACGTCTTGATCGCACAAAATTTAAAGACACATTTCTATCCACCTTCACAATGTAGGAAAATACTTATTGAAACCAATATACTAGACCATGAAAATAATATTCAAATGCATAAAATTCTTGAGTCCCTCTCTATCAAAATCAACCAACCAACAATGAACAAAATTTATTACAAATATAGTAGCAATGGTTTAAAATGCATTTGAGTTGACTAACATTCAACACCATGTTGCATATTGCCATCGCTTGTTAGTCCCCCCCCACCCTGCCATTGTGAACTCTTGTTTACAAAACATCGTCACCACAACGGTTAATTTTAAAATAATTACAACAGAGCGCGCTCACGCCTGTTTACAAAAATCACCATCACAACGATCACAGTTTCATTAAGTTTGTCTTTGCAATTCAGTCCTGATGATGATGTCGGTGGAGATCGAAAGTACTTGGGTTAACAAAAAATACGGCACCTTCCTTGATGAATTTCAAGTTAACACCAAGAAGATAATCAGAGAACTAGAAAGGATTATCATAAAAATAACATGTCTATATTATTCAATGAAACATGATTGAATGACTATATACTGCCTATATATATATATATATATATATATATATATATATATATATTTGTATATTTAGGCAGCAATCCTTCTTTCATGCATATTTCATTGAAAAACGACAGACAAGGTGCTTTTATTTAGTTTTTTATACAATTTCTCATGCGATCTAATATTTTTTTCTTTTGGGATGATAAATTATATAAAATTATATAAAAACTGTACGAAAATGGATAAATGTATAGCCGAAAGCGCTCGGATAAAAAGAACATTCGGACAGTTTTTATATTATTTATCATCGGAAAAGAAAAACATTATTAGATCGTATGAGAAATTGTATAAAAAACTAAATAAAAGCACCTTGTCTGTCGTTTTCAATGAAATGTGCATATATATATATATATATATATATGCATACACCATAAGAGAAGCAGCTAAGATTCATATGAATCATTTCTGAAGTTAGATGCTTTTCAACATTTCATTATTACAACGCTTTAAAACTAATTTTGCTTTCTGTGTTCTTTGTTTTAACTATAAATATATTTTTATTATTTCTTCAAACAATTATCTTTGCCTTAAGTCTTTGAAATTTTTCTTTCCTGTTTTGTGTTTGGTTTCGCCATTTCATTAATTCGCTTTTCTTTCTGCAATTTATAAAAAAGAAAAATGATTCCATCACCATTGATTTACTTTTTCCCATTATAATACTCTTCCAAGTAATTCCAAAATATGTACACGTTTTCTCGTTACGATCTCTCTTCGACCTATTACTCGCCATTCTCTGTGAATGTTTCGTGCGCCGGAAGTTGTAAGGATTGCAATGGCCGGAAATTGAAACTTATCATAACCGGAAGATAAGATCATGCCTATAATTTAGTCAAATGCAGTGGAACTTGAATAATTAGCACGTTCTGACCTCAACCTTTGAATAAACTCTAAAAAAATATTAAAATTTGAAATTATCAGGTATTTCAGATGGTATAATTTTTGCATCATCAACCGTCACATCTCTTATCGTAAGCATATAAAAATGACAGCTTACAGTTTTTTTTGTGTGAATGTTTGATGGGGTTTTTGAGTAGATTTATTTTAAAGATATTTAATAATTTACAGAAGAATTAATCGAAATTTTCTTTTTTGTACACTGGTGTAGTTATTAGGTGAGGGTCTATATACAATGTTAATTCTTTAGCTGGGCTGAATAATATAAATACTTCTTTATATACGCATTAAATAACTGCAGAACAGGGATTAGCAAAGGGATTAACTATTTGCCAATAAGGGTTTACTGAGGCTTGGTTATTGCTCTTGTGCTGTAAGTAGGGTTATGTTTCTCCTCATTTTAGTTGGGAGAAGTTCCTCAGCTCCGGGGATTCCAATCCAGTGGCAGCATCTTCTTCATTAGAGTAAAAGAGAAGGAATCGGGATTATACAGGATGCCAGTGTGACAGTGGTTGCGGGTGCTGAGCAAAAACGCAATTTTTCTCCTGGGCTCATATGCATACGTATGGCGCTCCCTACGTTATAACGACCTTATGTCACATCCACCCTTGATGGGAAGGCCGGGTAAATATACCTGTGAGTTACATCGGGCTTGTCACATTATTATTTATTTTTAATCCGACATGTCGGATTAAAAATAAATCCATTAATTCTTTAGAAATTACTTTGTTTACGTTCCGGATACGAAACTGGAACAATATGACTTTGGAGAAAGAATAATCTGGGTGAGAAGGACGTTTTTCTTAAGAAGGAGAAATAAAGCTTTCTTGGACGAGCAGTAAAGCACGTCGGAGAAAAAGGTTGTCCCCCAACCCACCTCCGCCAAAGCTGGGTGCAGGTTCGAACCCTGCCGAAGAACCCATTTTCTTTACTAAGATTTCTCGAATGCACAGGTCGACAGGCGTAATACACACTTTTCAATAAATAAAAAAATAGAACGTCTATTTAAAATACGAAGTATCCACTATAACAACGTTTGAAGTCATAAAAAACACTATTGCGAACTATCTAAAAATGTTTCGCTATATATGAGGAAAATTATGAAATTATTCTTTAGCATTTTTTTTTAAACTTTTTTTTTTTAAAGGATTTCACTCATTCATTCATTTTCCTTTTTGTGGGGGTACTTGGGGTCTGGCTGCTGGGGAATGGTTTAGATTCGAACCATTCGGACTTATCTGAACGAAGGTATATATAAATATATGATGTAACCCTGGGGTAGAAAGGTTTGCTAATGAAAGTATATATAAGTAAATATGCAATATGATTGTCGCGTTGAAAGGTTGGAGATCTAACTTTCATATCATTTATGCCAAATTCTGACTCAACCATCTTAATGTCGTCTCATTAAACCAGGTGACGTTTTTTCCAATCTACTAGTGTCCAATGTTTGTGATATTTACAAAACTGTAGTCTTAATTTCTTGTTTTTATCTAACATGAGTGACACCTGTCGATGTCTTCTGCTGCTGTAGCCCATTTGCTTGAAGGCTGGAGGTGTTGAGTGTTCAGAGATGTTGTTCTATATACCTCCCTTGTAAAAAGAGGTTATTTGAGCTACAGGACCAGTCTGGTCATTTTCCTCCTCCGATAACAAGGGATTCATAGTATTTTTTTCTTAAAATTGTCTGTAAAGCCTAGTAATAGTTTTGCGCGAAAATTCTATTAGGCCAGCAGCTTTTGTAATACTTACCCCGGCCGTCTGGCACCAACTCCCCAGACGCGTTCAAAATCACTTAAATCGCTTTCATTTGCCATACTGAAGAATAAAGTGAAATTCAGCAGGTCGCCATGACGAAGTATAAGTGCCTATATCCATTAAGTGGCTGCCACGTCATCGGACGATTAAAAATTTGCCTAAAAGAACATTTGTTTATATGTCCTTAATTACCTTAACAGTAAATATATATATATATATATATATATATATATATATATATATATATATATAAAAGTGAACATAGAAGTCAACACTTAGAGGCGACAGTGTTTCATGCTATATGCAATCGTCAGGCCACGTGTGCTGTTATTTTTCTCGGCTAATTATATATATACGGGTCAGTGATGCATTGTGGGTAGTCTATTATGGCGGTTATTTTACCAGAAGTCGTTTATATATATATATATATATATATATATATATATATATATATATATTTAGAATTTATTGGTCAGAGTTAAATTAGACCAGGAAACAGTTGTATTAAAAAGTTTTCAATACACATATGAAGACGACAAAAATTTAACGTGCAGAGTTTTAAATTCAAAATAAATAAATAAATTAGACGATCAACCAATAACACTATAATGGTTTCAGCCTTTAAGTATCCTCAGGCGATATAAGCCAAATAAATAAATAAATAAATAAATATATATATATATATATATATATATATATATATATATATATATATATATATATATATATATATATATGTATATATGTATTTATACATATATATATATATATATATATATATATATATATATATATATATATATATATATATATATATATATATATATGTATGTATATGTATATATATATATATATATATATATATATATACGTTTCATTAAATAATATAGACAAGTGTTGTCTATTTATTTTATGTAAAATTTGTTCGTAACATCTGATAAGTTTGATAACATTATCATTAAACGAAGAAAGAAATTCACAATATTGATCCATATTTTTTTAATATAATCTAAGCTTTCGGCTTACTTAAGCCATTATCAAAGATGTAAATTATAAACATATATATATATATATATATATATATATATATATATATATATATATATATATATATATATATATAAAATGTAAAAACGTCATCCACGCTAGAAGAAAGTTAAACTGCTTTCTTAGCAATTGCTGTGGAACGTATATCGATTTTTGTCGGGTGCGTCTGAAATTTAAATTTGCTTTCGATTAGAAACAGCTCTTGATATATAGACATTTTTACAAAATAAGTTTCTGTTTAGAAATTTGGGTCTACCACTTTTACTAATAATAATACTAGCAGATCTACTCGGCCATTCCTGGTTTCCAGAATGAATAGTATTTAAAAAGATGCAGACATGTTTCTATTGATTCGGTAATATTGATTCTCCCAGAATTATTGCATCCATGCAATCAAGAAAATTCTTTATTTAAACTTTAGCAAAATTATCAAAAAGGCATCAATGAAATAAATGTCAGACTCAAACTGAAATTTTAGGCTTGGTTTGGTTTGGTTTGGTCTGTTTAGGTTATTTAATGCCGACAAGATTTTTTACTGTTGGTAATATTTCTTTTTTTAAATATGTATTGCTGATAATAATTTTTCTTCAAAAATATATTGCTGGTAATAATTATTTACAAAAAATTATTGCTGGTAATAATGTTTCCTCAAAAGATGTATTGATAGGTTTTAAACCCAGTTTGAGGGTTAAATATTTGCTCATTGTTGGGACACAAGCAAGTGCTACCATCCCGGGTCAGAGTGGACCTGGGAACACCAGCAATTAAGAGGTGGTTCCACGATCCTCAAAACCTCCTAATCAGAGGACTTGCTGTTGGATGTAGTTTATCGTCTTACCCAGGAGGCTTTAGGCTTGCAAATTTTTCTAGGAAAAACAATTTTGTTTTCAAATAATACTGCGCAAATTTTTGTTTGTGTGTTGATAATCCGAATTGCTTTACCAACACACAAACAGAGAATGTCTCATATCGAGAATATTTAACATTGAACATAAGGAAAAAAATTAATTATTTTTAATAATATGTAGAAATCTCCACTTTTACCTGAAGACAGTCATGAGACCAGAAACACGTGTCGTAAAATTATAAAAAACAAAGCATAATATTTTTTTTTCTAAATAAATCCACATTACAACCAAAAACGTTTGCGGCACCTCTCTTCTCTTCTTTTTAATATATATACTTTTTCTCTCGTTGGAACCACTAACATACATATTTATTTTATATATATATATATATATATATATATATATATATATATATATATATATATATATATATATATATATAGCGCTTGTTCTCGTCGGTAGGCGATTGCCATAAATGTAGATAATAGTCCTTAGCTTCTGAAAATAGGATTCGTTATTTTGGGAGGCGTGAGTATTCTTATATAATAATTATTGCCAAATATCTTAGACAATACTCTCTCCAACGTTCCTTAGGTGCGTTTTGTTTTGATAATCTTCGGGGATGTTTTGGAGTGGAATTTAGAAGCCCTGTGTATATAATAGCAAAAATAGGAACTTTTACTTCAAGAATTCTGTTGGTGGTTTAAGTTATTCTCGTGAACTCAGTCCTTGAACTAGGCAGTGTGTGGAATCAAAAGCCCGTTGAAGAGGCATCGCGAGGAAAAGAAATTGGCAGGAAGAAACAGTATCAGGTTCGAATCCTTAAGGCAAGATTTTGGAAAAAGGGAAAAAAATAACTGCACATACGTCCCTAAAATTAAGTAAATAAGTGAAGCTTTTAAATGATAGTAGGTGAGTAAACCTGTCGATATGTTGTAGTAAAAACAATAATAATTATTATTATTTAGTATTAGTAGTAGTAGTGGTAGTAGTAGTAATATCAAATAGCACAATTCCAAACTTTAAAATAAAGGTTTTTATTATTATTATTATTATTATTATTATTATTATTATGGAAAATCTGTATTTTTACATTTGAAATCGTGTTATATCATATTAGTAATTAATTAATATTATTAATAATATTTTATAATAATAATAATAATAATAATAATAATAATAATAATAAGAAGAAGAAGAAGAAGAAGAAGAAGAAATACAAAAAAAAAATGTTCTCACAAGTATAGCACATACCTTACGAAGGACTTTATATAAAATATGTGTGATTTTTTTTCAAAACTGCTCCGTGGAAAATGTCATGATGTCATTTCTGAGCTTAGTTCTCTGGTCGGGACCCGAAAAGAAATGAGTATACACCAAAAATCAAAGGAAATTAAAAAAAAATATTAATGCTGTAACTTAAAACTACGATTATCCCTGTTGTGACAGGGGCATTGGGTATGATAAAGAGGGTTACTGAACATGGTGTGAGTAAGATTCCTGGACACATCAGCATCTCAGAACTACAAGAGATTACTTTGTACCAAACTGAACATATCAACCGCAAAACCTTCTACATCTAAGTAAAACGTCCCAAAATATGCATAGATAACTTTCCTGCAGTGATCATCCACTCCAGAGATGACTTCGTAATTAGGCACTTAAAATTACTCTTACTTGGCAAGATGATACAACAGCAACAAAAACTACTACTACTACTACTACTACTACTACTAATAATAATAATGATAATAACAATAATAATAAATAATATAAAACTGTAAAAAGTGCAATAGATATAACAGCTCCCTTTGCCCACTTGGCTAATAAATAATATATAGGAGAGAAACATTCCTTTAAGCACTCATTTTTTCCGCGAGGTTATGGTACAGGGATGGATGACTTCATGCCTGCTCCAGGGCCAGTGTGTGAATGTGATATAAACAATCTTCGTCGGACTTAGAATTCAAAATGAATAGATGTGGATGCGCTTATCTTACTGTGCTTGGAAGTTGTAGTAAAACGGCTGATATATGCATTGTCAGTTTTGATAGACGGGAGCTGGTGAATGTATATTACCCGACGGTATGTGGGGGCAATTCTTGAACAGTTTTCCACATCAAGTTCGAACTTGTATCCCCTTCTGCGATGTGGGCGCCTGGATAAATAGACACAGTGAAAGCATTTTATCAGAATGGAACGCTTGAAGTTAGTTCCGGATGTCATTATTGAATCAATTTTCATTTTCTCCTTTTTTGCACCTGACGTTACTTAAAAGAACCTAAGATTTATTGATACTCTTAGAATGCATATATATATACTGATTTTTTGATATACTGATATACTGATTTACTGATACTCTTAGAATGCATATATATATATATATATATATATATATATATATATATATATATATATATATATATATATATATATATATAAAGGGAAGAGTTTATAGTAGTTCCAACGAGAAAAAAAGAGTGTATACAAAAAAAGAGGAGAGAAACCGCAAACGTTTTTGGTTGCAAAAAATTGGATTTTTTAAAATAATATTATGCTTTATTTTCCATAATTTTATTAACCGTGTATCCGGTTTCACGACCTTCATCAGGCAAAGCGTGAAGATTTCCACATATTATTAAAAATAATTAGTTTTTTTCTTATGTTTTGCGATTTTAAATATTCTCGATATGAGACATTCTCTTTTTATGTGTGTTAGTGGGCAAATGTTTTCCTGAATTGGCAGTGAAAAGTTATGTGTGAAGGGTTGTATGGAGAGGAATATATATATATATATATATATATATATATATATATATATATATATAAGCTGCTAAAAACATAAGAAAATGGAAATAGATCTAAGAACACACAGGGGTCATTAAAAGATAAGAATGCCGATAACTCCTTCACCATTTCTCGGACCAACCTTAATTGTTTTATAACACTTCACGCAGAACGTTTTATTTTCCAAACACGACCTATAACATTCCTATAACTCTAGATACATACATAAAATAATCCATATATTCAGTTAAAAATAAAAATAAAATTGTCTTTGATAATGGCTAAAAGTATAGCCGAACGCACTTGGATATACAGAACATTCGGACAGTTTCCACATAATTTATGTCCAGAAAAGAAAAATATAATGAAACACAAGAAAAATTAAATAAAAAATACTTAAGCGCAGTACCAAGTCAGTGGGTTTTAATGAAACTTATACAAAAGTGTAATTGCTGCCATAAAATATATATATATATATATATATATATATATATATATATATATATATATCGGCGCATAGCAATCTTCTATGTCAGCATAACAAAATATTATCTTTGATGGTGAATATCTTTGTTAAAATGTCCGTATAACCACTCTGAAGATGGCTCATGTCAGCCGAAAGCTTAGATCAAGGACCAACCTAATAGAAAAATTAAATGTTTGTTTTAAATAAAAAAAATCTTGGACAATATTGTCTTTATTTTCACCCGAAATTAAAGCAAACATACGAACATTAGAACGGCTCATGATACAAATGGACATTGAAGTCAGTACCCAGAGGCGACAGTCTGTTTTATGCTAAACGCAATCATCAGGCCATGACGATTGAAGTCGAACACATGGCCTGACGTTTGGGTTTAGTATGAAACAGGCTTTCCACTTTTATATGTACATATATTCTATCCCTAATATTGAGCATTTTAACCTATAAATATAGCATCCCTTAAAACTATATTTTATCATGTATATATATATATATATATATATATATATATATATATATATATATATATATATATATATATATGCATGCATGTATTATAATAACGTTATTTTTATTAGCAGTTAATTTTTGAATTAGACGTCCCGTTCTTATTTAAAACAGTGTTTATCGTCCTGTGCACTCAAGAAAGTGGCGACACTAGTTCATCAATGTTTGCTGGGCTCATTACAATCTTTAACAAAATATACTATTGGTATAATTCTAAAATGATTCTTTTACTCTAACTAAAATATATAATTTTTAAAAATATCCGTGTATGAAATTAAAATTACACATTTTAATATTTTAATATTAATTGTAATAATTCTATAAAAATAAACATTTACTTTAAACATTTTTCCAGACATGTAAGGAAAAAAGAGTGAGGACAATGTCTTTGATCTGTTTTTTTCGGTTTATTGCCTCTTTTTTTATCTTTTATTGTTTTATAGCCTGGTAATCAAGTTACTGATGGTAGAGATAGAAATAATTGATTGATATCATATTTCCTCAACACTACCCCAGTCACACTCCTCACCCCAACCCTATAGTCGACGAGTTGAGGCTACCACTTTCTTTGATTTTCGCCAACTTTAATTTCGGCTATTTTTAATTTGCCCTTTTTTCAATTGATACATTCCACTAAAAATCTTATAATCTACGGAATAAAATATTTAAAATGAACATTTAAAATAATGAGTTGAAATAAAAATTTTATTTTTTGAAAAACAGGGAAAAAATTAGAGATTTTTAAAAAATTATACAAAAAATTAAAACAAAACACACATTGCCTATTAAGTATGTCTCCAGCCTGATAGAACTCAGATATACGCAGCCCGACTAGGCACTATAATTTTTTTTTTAATTCTTTTTTTTACTTACTTTCTTTCTTTGTTTTTATCTTCCTTTCTTCTTTCATTCTTCTTTCTCTGTTTTTCATTATGAACAATATCAACAAAATGTATTTCGGTCAATATTTTGAGGCACCGAGTTAAAACAATTAATTTGGGATCCAGCAGAAGTCAAGAATGAAAACGACTCACTAAGATAGATTTTTGTTGCTTTGAAATAGACACACTTGAATATTGACTCACTCGGTCTAAGCCTGATTCCTGGAGTTGCCACTGATCTATCTATCTATCTATCTATCTATCTATCTATCTATATGACGGAATAGTAAATTTATAATAAAAATAGTGAATTTATTTTATATTTTTCGCGGATGAGCCAGCCTCATCAGCAAAAAAACAAACTTCTATTTTAAAAGAGCTACATAAGCGAGAGAAAACGGGATTCGCGTTAAGTACCTACTTCTGTTTATTGCTTTTTTATACGAAGTTAGTACTGAAAACATTTTCGGATACGCAAGACTTCAAATAAATAAATAAAAATTAAAACTGAATTGAAATTCGTTGACGACTAATTTGTATAGCGATAGAGTTAACGTAAAAAAAAAGCGTCGAGCCGGTCAATGTGAATCATGTCTTGTCTCGCTTATGTAGAAATTGTTATTGCGAAATACTGTTCTTTTTCTTATCGGTTTATCGGCGAAACAACAGGGACGTTTTCGAAATTACATTATATATATATATATATATATATATATATATATATAATTTGTGTATTTAGGCAGCAAATTCTCTTTTAGACATGTCTGATTGAATAAATTAAGGACATTGTCTGCTTATTTTGATCATAATCCTTTCATAATCACGAATATTTTTCCGTATATTACAATTAAATAAAAATATTCGTGAATATGAAAGAATTATGATCAAAATAAGCAGACATAATCCTTGTAATTTATTGAATCAGAAATATATATATATATATATATATATATATATATGAGAAGGAGACGGGGTGAGAGAATGACAGAGAATGAGTGAATGGGTTTGTGATTACTTCAAACGATATTTTTAGTGAATACCTGTGTTTTTATTTTAAACAGTGTGTATTACGTCTATCGGCTAGCACACTCTGAAATTCTTAATAAAGAAAATGTACTCTCCGATAGGGCTCGAACTCGGTTTCTCCTTTGTTGGAGAAACAACGTTTGACTTAGAATGTCGGACTAAAAGTAAATATATACATTCTTTAGAAATCCCCCTTTCTCTCTCTCTCTCTCTCTCTCTTTATCTCTTTCTCTCTGTATATATGATCGACTTTGTTTTTACTGTCCATTGACTTAAACAAAGTTATAAGCTGAATCTTCATCTGAAAATTAGTCTGACACACGACCAAATTTATTAAGGTATACGAAGATTATGCTGCGTTAATCTTTCCAGTAGAGTAGTACAACTTTCCTGCCTTGAAAGTTATTTAAAAAAAATTCTTTTCTCGTTTGCTAGAGCCAGTCATCTGTCTCTGGCGCCGATGGTAATATCGGCAACCGTTCTTTGCTATCAATCAAACTTTAACGTTGACATTTATTAAATTTTAATAAATTTGGTATAGTATCACAGGAACGGAAGAGATACATGGGTATATGAAGATTGTGTTCCGTCGGTCTTCCAAGTGGTTCGTGCCTCTTCCTTGAAAAATCTGTATCCTGATACCCATCTCTGACCCAAGTGAGTAATACGTAATTATCTCAGCCACAAGACAATCCTTCGACTCTTCAGTTCACTCACTTCGCTCATGAATTTATGTTTTATCTACTTGAGTTCATTCGGAAAAAATACGGAAATCTTTTAGGGGAAATAGTTTTTGTAGCTCAGGCCTTGTACAAAGTGAACACCATTGTAAAAAATGAAATCATTAGACTTTCCTTGTCAGTGTTGGGTTGCAGCTCAGCCCGGACACCAATTTCGTTGACTGGGTGCAGTTTCTTCCAGTGAAATGCTTGTGGCTTAAAAATTACCCTTCGGCCGGATCGTTAACCAAGAGTGAAAAACAAAACAATTTCTAGCAGTATACCAGATTTTATTCTTGGGTTGTAATCTACTGCTAATAGCGAGTGAAGTAGAGATTAGCCGTAGGTGAGGGGGCACAGTCTAACGAGTATCCTCCCTGTCCGTTTTCCGAGGTCCGCTTCGTCTCTGTGTGTGTTTTCGCGGGATGGTCAGTTCTATAGATAACAATTTTCTTTGTCTTGTCATCTTTATTTAAAAAAGTACTTTATCTTCATTCCATGACTTTCCCCCTGTCTGAGCCTCTTGCTCTCTATTTTGAAGTTGACTTCACTTACTGATAACAATCGGTCGAAAAGTAAATGTCCCGAATGCATTTCTACGACAGGTTCAGCTGTTTTCAATTTAACATCAGTTGCCTCACGTTGCTTCACCAGCATCGAAAAATATTGCTTTTCATCGATTTAGAAAGGGGGATCTGTTCATGATATCAATATTATGAATCAATCCCTGAATTTTGAAGAGTTATTGGAATTAGGTGATCTGCATAAGAAAATTGAGTTTTTTTCTTTTAACAAAAGGTTTCTTTCAAATAAAGAACATACAGATACATACATTTTAAATAACAGAAGAATTTGCATAAATTAATAAAAGTACATATCTGTTTATCTTTCGTTTTAAGATAAATAATTATTATCTCTCAATGGTTGTGTATGAGCTTCGAAAACATTTTTAAGGAAAAGCTTAAAAAATATTTCAAATATGTAGAAAATTAAAAGAAAACACAAATATAAATGAAATAAACACAGTTTCAAAACACCCGGCAGCAAGGTTTTGAGAAGCGTGGAACCACGTCTTAATTGCAGTTATTCCCGGGTCCACCCTGACACGAGGTGGTAGCACCTATTAGGGTCCCAGCTATGGGCAAATAGTTAACACTCAAACTGGGGTGAAAACATTATGAAAATATAAATATAGTTTTTAATTTCTAGCAATACATTTTCATACTTAAAAAAATACCAGCAATACGTTTTCATAGTTAAAAAATACTAGCAATACATTTTCATAGTTAAAAAAATACCAGTAATACATTTTCATAGTTAAAAAATGCCAGCGATAGGTTGTAATAGTTAAAAAATACCGGCAAGACATTTTTATAGTTACAAAATACCAGCAAGACATTTTCATAGTTACAAAATACCTGTAAGACATTTTCATAGTTTAAAAAATAGCAGCAATATATTTTCATAGTTAAAAATACCAGCAATGCATTTTCATAGTTAAAAAAATACCAGCAATACATTTTTGAAAAAGAAAATAACGGGCAATACATATTTTGTAAAAAAAGTTACTAATGTTCCCAAGAAAATCAAATTTCGGAATTAAATGACCCATAAGGAGTTGATATTCCTCTAAACAAACAGTTTCAAAATTTGGCATTCGTAAATAACTAGTTTGAATAACTTTAAAAAATCAGGTCGATTTTACACTGTATCGATATTATGAACAGAACCCTCCTTTCAAATCAATTAAAAAATCTGACAAATGTCGCGCCTTGGGGAAGATCAAATGAATGTTAATCTATAATATAAAAAAAAATATTCCTCAAAACTATGTCCTTGTTGGTTTTTTAACGAGCGGACGAATTTATTTAAGTAGTATCCGACAACCAAATCTATTGCATTGGTCAATGAAAATAGAAAAAGTGGATTAAAAAAAGTACGTTAAAATTACAGGGTGGTCTGAAAGTCTTGTTACCTCCTGCCAAAAAATAATGAGAACAATAGAAAAACAAGTAATGCAGTAATGCAAAGTACATGTACTAGATTCAGTTTATTCACTTTCATTGACGCTATCACACATCGAGAAGGACTGTATGAACATCGTCATTTCCGTGTCAGCCATCTGAAATAGAAAATTATATTATGTAGGAGTGACAAAACCTTCGGACCAACCTGTACATTTAAAAAATGTTTTTTTTTTGTGTCGCTCGTTTACCTTAGGTAGAAATTGATTTTATACATTTTAGTGAAAAGAAAATTTCGTATGGTTTGGACGAATACAAAATGACACGATTAAAACTAGTCTTGCTCTTACTGGTAAGGAAACGGTTTTTGGCGCCGAAAATAGGGTCAAATTTAGATCGACCTCACCTGTGTTCACTTTACATTTCCGAAACAAATAGAAATGTGGCATTAATCATTTCTAACTGCCAGAAATATTGACAACAAGGATGTCACAATGTCTGACAGAGAAAAATGAGATGAGCTGAACGAGCACTTAGCCTAATAACTCTCTCATAAATACTTGTTCAAACAATAGCAGCTCAAAGCTGATACAAGCATTGTCGGCCTTGACGAACTGATCAAATGTTGTCTCTAACGGCATAATAAGTACGATAATTAAGGCCAATATTTCAAGACGTTTTGTTACATAGCGGAGGATGTTGATTGTCGGTTGTCCCCTCCCACACCTCAACCCGGTCAGGATGCTGGTCTTTTCTTTTCTTCAGAGATGATGTTGATTCCATGATCCCTCGATATTGATGATAGGATAATTCTTCTGTTGATGATGAAAATTATGATTGTTCTTTTGCTGGACGTTAATTCCTCTATGATAGACTCGTCGCCATGTTGACACGCGTTGATCGAAACAAGAATGAACAAATAATTTGTGCATGAAAGAAGAACTAGAGACGATATTTTTTTTAATTTGTTTTCAGATCTGGTTCTCTTTAATAACTTCGAAATAGTCTTAGTTCAAGACAAAAGTAGCGAGAGAGACAGGCAGTGTGGTCTACAGATTTATACCTAAAATCTAGGATAAGCTTGTCTGAGAATGAACCAAGGTGGCCTGCTAACATAACTATCTTCTTTCCTTTCTTTTCCATCACCATTCTTTCTCCCTCACCGTTTACTTCGCCTTGGAATTAAAAACAGATTTTGAAGAAACCTATTTCTTTCTTCTTTCTCGTCATGATTCACTTTTCTTTCTTTCTTTCTTTCTTTCTTTCTTTCTTTCTTTCTGTTCTAACCTAAGAAAGGTTACTGAATAGAATAATTAAACAAAAGTTCGTAATGAAAGATAATACTTAGAACAAGAACAACACATACAAGATCCGCTAGCGGCTCGTAGAAGAAGTAATCAACTGTTAGAAGTGAATTCCACAATGAATCTCCAACCGCCCGACGCAGTCAGATTTGGCACAAGACCGAATTTAATGTGGGGTATCCGAGCCCGTAAGCGGGACAAAAATTTCCCCGTAGACCCCGTATAAAACGGGTTCGGGTAGCTGTTTTCCGAGGCGAGACGCTGCCCTTCGACATAGCTTCGTCTGGGGATCCTCTCTGACCGAAGGCAGAGAGTTTGACCAGCACAGCTGGAGACGAATCACCAACTGAAGGATATTTGCCAACCACCCCACGCGGTCAGATGTGGCACAAGGCCGAATTTAACGTGGGGTATCCGAGCCCGTAGGCTCGGGCAAAATTTTCCCGTAGACCCCGTATAAAACGGTGTCGGGTAGCTGTCTACCACCCTAGATGAGACTCTGCCCTTCGGCCTAGCCTCTTCTGGGTTCCTCTCTGCCCGAAGGTAGAGAGTTCGACTAGCTTAGCTGGAGACGAATCTCCGACTGAAGACAGACATACAGTATTTACTACTATATTTATGTGAATGGGGACATACCCATTATCGCCCGTAGGTAAGCTACAACACTTCTTTCTTTCTTTCTTTCTTTCTTTCTTTTTAAGGAATCCGTTTCTTTTTCTCTTTTTTCGCCATGTGCTTTCTCTATTTTTTCTTTTCTTTTCCTTCTGTCCAGTTAAAATGGATCTTGCCACCCGTCTCCAAATTACACGAACTGTAGATTCTGGCAAGAGATTAGGTGGACTACCATAATCACTATTGCTCTTTTTCGCGCGCGCATACTGCATAGCAATTTCACTGAATTCTTTCAGCCGTCTATATGCAAGTCTCCAATCGGCCGACGGCATCGTCTAAGCGTGCAACATGATTTTTATTGCGAATTCAAACAAAAGCAATAAATTTTGGAAAAAAAAAAAAAAATCACCCCCCACTTTGATACATCCTCTTTCAATTGCTTATCTTATTTTGTCGTTTTTCCTAAGAAATGATGAACAGTTAATTCCCTTATTCAGTTTAAACCATAAATCTTCGACAGCTGGTTTCCATCGATTTTTTTCACACGATTTTATCATCATTATTTAGAAAATCCATTGTTTGTACTTCCGTTAAGCTTATGTTAGGACAACATTACTTGGACCAAAATATTATCTCAGATTATTGCTGTAGCTAATTTTGAGTTGTTAGGGCCGTCGTTGTAGAAAAGTAGCAGAACTTGTAAGTGAAAAATACATATAAGCAAGTCAGTGAAATAGAGGTTTTTAAAGTATTATTATTTTATATTTGTGAACACGAGGTTTAAAACCAAGTTGAAGTTTAGTTCAGGTGGCACTATCAGGAACATTGTAACGTAATATTGCATAAATATAATGTCATTGTTTTTAAATTTCAATTAATAAAAAAACCGTTTTGGAGATGGATTTAAAATAATTTAAAAGATGTGTGGAGGTTAGGGAATACTCACTGACGGTGGTACAATGCAGATCAGAATAACCTATTGCATATTATTTGAAGAAGATAAGAGCGCCAATAATCTCTATTGTCTTTGAGTAATTCCATGAAGGACGGAACATGTTATCCAGACACCCTTCACCCGGTAAAAATGTCAAAAACAGACGCAGCTTTATAATGAAGCTTTAACAAAAATAGTATCTGTAATAATTAAATATGGCAGTGAATGTTGGACAATCTTCCCATGGACGAGGAGAAAACTGGAGGCAACACAAATGTGGTTCAACAGGAGGGAGCGAGTAAACAACTAGAAAGTCTTAAAGAAAATGGCAAGAGAAAGAAGACTTATCCCCGAAAATTAAGAAGAGGAAGCTGAAATTCCTTATGGACATAACGAGGAGGGAAGGATTGGAAAACTTAACCCTCACATGGCATGTTGAGAGCATGAGTGATAGGAGAAGACAGTGAGTAACCTACCGGACGAGCTGGTTTGAATTAATAGCAGAACGGGGGGTGGGAGTTGAGAGCCTTAATAAAAGAAAACCTGTCAAGGACCTCAAGGGACAGGAAATTTTGGGGAACTATGCTCACCCATGTTTTGAAGGGATACGCACAAATAATAATAATAATAATAATAGTAAATAAATAAATAATAATAATAACAAATAAATAATAATAATAAATAATAATAATAGTAATAATAATATTAATAACAATAAAAGTCATCTGTATTCGCACAGATGTCAGAAAATTGCCAGAATATAAGTCGTTCAGGTTATTATTGTTCTATTGTTCATTGTGTCGGTGGTGGGAGGACTATACTATCAAGCATAAAGTCTAACATGGAAAAAATCGTAGTAAAACCTAGTATCCCATCGCTTCAGAAGTCCGCCTTGCTTGGAACTACAAAAATATATATGTCTAATGGCATCCAACTTGATGAAGAACACTCAAAATAACCAGATCACCAGTTGAAAATGAAAACTATTCCAATGAAGATAATAATAATAATAATAATAATAATAATAATAATAATAATAGTGTTTCGATATTTAAAAAGAAAAGAAAACTTTTTGATGTGAATGATTAAAATGATAGAAAGCTCAGTAATTGTTGAGCTTAAGGATTTTCGTTAGACGTTAGAGATTTGAGAAAACATTGCTATCACTTGATCCTGAGAAATGACCAAAGATACGTCTGGAGTGAAGATTCAATGTTAATAAGACTAGAAAAAATAACTGAAATTAAAATAAAAAAATAAAACCTGCTACTACCACCACCACCAGCGAGTTTTCAAAAATCACTGATTTTAATAGTCATAAATAATAATAATAATAATAATAATAATAATAATAATAATAAAGAGAAGAGGGCGATTTAAAAAAAGATAAAGAAAAGAAAAAAACACAGAGCTTGACAATGTTAAACAATATTTCAACAGAATGTCTACCATAAACAATTTTTTCAAGTATAAAAATATATAAATTTACAAAAACATTTTTCTACTTCTTTGTACAAACGTTGCTTGTCTTTTAATGAAAATCTACTGTACTGGTAATGAAAGAGACTAAAACGAATGAAACCCCGCCCGCGTGAAGGCATGCAACTGAAACCTGCTTAATAGGATGATGATCTTGTTTATCTTAAAATTTTCCGTTAGTTGCTTAGTTACTAAGAGGAGTTAATCAAACAGGCATAGGGTTAGCGGCATTTCATTTAGTGTGTTTTTTTCTTTTCTTTATCTTTTCTTAAATCACGCTCTTCTAACTGTTGAAAAATATTGGAAAAGTTATGTCAATTATTTTGTTTAAGAATAATAGTGGTAGGTGCATCATAGCCAGGTTTCTTGCGGTTTGTTCAATGCTAAAGATTTGCTTGTCAGTTGCCTGAGTTTAACCAGTCGGACATTTACTCGAGGAGTTGACACACTGTTCATAATCGCGAGGATAGTGGGGTGCCTCATGGTCAGGTGACGATAGAGTTGCTCTTATTTTTTCTTTTTGAAGGATGGGACAACCAAGGCGATTTTTAACTGGGCCAAGAAGGTATGGTTATGTGTGGCTTTTATCAAAACCTGTGACTATATCGCGTACATTTAATTGTGATGGCTGCGTCTGAAATACACTTACCAGACCCTTATCAGACTGGGTGTTAAAATGTATCTATTGGGCTTTGTATATTTGTACACCGGCGCCACTCTGTTGGTGTGCTGATCTCTCTCACTCAAGAATAAATAATAATAATAATAATAGGAAGATAATGAAAGTGTGCAACATGTCAGTGGCAGCATTCAACCGTCATAAAAAGAGTACAGCTGACGAAAAGACAAAGTAGGCCTGGGAGCTACGCAGGAAGTATAGTCTCGAGTACGCAGAGAAGTGGTACGAGCATTCACCATCGTCAGTATCCGAGAATGAAGCAATTGAATCTCATGTGAGATACGACCATCTTGACTGACAAGCGCTTGAAGAGCAATCGCCCTGATGTTCCATTTGTGCCATGAATGGATCCTGATAGACATTGGATAAGAACATCGCGAAGGCAAAGTAGGGGAAAATTCAGATGTACCAGGACCTGGCAGAGCAAATCAGGGATAATATACTAAGTACTAACTCAAGCTGTTATTTTTGTGGTTAGTGCAGTCGGGACTATATCCAGGAATCTGTCTGCTACGCAGGACGCCTTAGGGATACCTGACATCAATGGGAGTGCGTAGGTGTCAGCACTGCTTGGAACAGTTCGTATGCTGAGGAAAGTATGGCGTTTCTAAGCTGCTGACAGAAGCTGAGATATGGCCATCATCACCCTACTGAAACATTTCAGTCGGAGACGATATCAAATAATAATAATATCAAATAATAACAAATGTAATCCTGACATCGTCATCTAAAAATATTTTAAGTAAATTTGATTAATCCTGACCATAAATTCAAATCCTCCCCAACGACCAACCAACTTTCTAATCTACGTCACCCAACTAAAATCAAGATCTTTGAATTCAGTTTCTGAATTTTCTTTGCAAGGACACATGGTCCAGTGGATAAAGGCGTTGGTTGGATCCAGTGACTAAACACAAAGAGTTGTGAGTTCAATACCAGGCCACAGCAGTGGTGAACCAAAAACTTGGAGAGTTGAGTTAAAGGGAAATAACGGAAATATCCGGAAGACACGTGGAACTAGAACAATCTACCCCCGTGGACGGAATAAATGGTTCGGTTCGAAATTCCACTCACCGGAAGAAGGCCAGAGCGTATATCGGCCGAAACGTTGTGAATATGGCGATGAGGATAGCAGTCCGAATAATGAAATAATCTAAGTAAAATCAAGATGTTTTATTCGAAAAAGAGTAGCGGTAAAGGTGGCACACTTTCTTTTCCTGAACAATGAAGGCGCTTTTTTTTAATCACTCGTCAGTCTCTGTGGTTGTTAAGAAAAGCGCCTCCCATGAAAAGTGGAAAACTTAATGGAAATGTTACAGCTGTTTAACTGGTATGAGATAATTAAGAAGCTCTTTTTGCTTTATACAACGCCCGGCAAATTCGATCACTTCGTCAATGTGACCACTAAGAATTCTGCAACGAACCGAGCTTTTAAAATTTCTTTTATGATGTCAACAAACACTTGTTTGACACTGTAATGTCAACGAATATTCGTTGTCACTTTCGCAATGTTCGTTGTAGTAGAGACTTTGTAACGCTGTTGAACAATATTTGTGTCAGACGCCTTTGAATATCACTCGCACTAATAGTCCTTGATAATACTCGCTCGAATAGAAATAGTAACCATCGAATAGTGATCTGAATAGAGGAATATTATAGTGAAAAGAGTAGAAAATAGCGGTCCTTATAGTAATAGAGGATAGAGTAGAAATATGATTCGTATAATAAAAGAGGATAAACTAGACTATAGCAATCTTTAGTCGTCAGCTACTTCCTACATATATGCATTTCCTCTATGGTCACGTGTCTACTTAATTCAATGATGGGATCGCCTGTGTTTGCTCACTGGCGATCTATGTTCAAACTCAAGTGTCGGCAGCGACACTTTATTCCTATATAACACTTTCCAATAAATCAATGTTCAGTTTTAGACATTTCCTAATCGCTTCCGAACAGTTACAGCTTAACGGATTGCAACACACTGTATGGTGTTCTGATTTATATACGTAACAAAAAGGGTAAAATGAAAATTATTAGTGGTTATAAATTCCATCAAAAAGATAAATTTGAGAAACATTTTTAAGGTTATCTACATTCATATTTAGTTTCTTTTTCATTGCAAGAAATGCAAAAGAATTATGATTTCGTCAAAGTTGTTTTTGGTGGATAGCAGTTCCTGTAATTTTTCTGTTCTTTCTAAATGGGTATTGGTTTGAGCTTTATCCGAACTGACCCATTGATTTGGTGGGCCTTAAACCATTTTCGTAAAATTTAGACATCATTACCGGTGTTTACTGATGACAGTGTATAACTATTTCACATGTAAAATCTTTCGTAGACAATACATATGTCATTATATATATATATATATATATATATATATATATATATATATATATATATATATAATTGACTGTGTTTTGAAAAATGAAAACATTTTATAAAACATACATACAACAAACTATTTCTTACTTAACAATTAAAATATTTAATCCTTAAAAATGGCTAAATATATAGCCGAAAGCGCTCGGATAAAAAGAACATTTTATAATTTATCATCCGAAAAGAAAAAAAAAATTAGATCACATGAAAAATTGTATAAAAACTAAATAAAAGCACCTTGTCTGTCGTATTCAATGAAATGTGGATGAAAGAAGGATTTTTGTCAAAATACATACATACATACATACATATATATATATATATATATATATATATATATATATATATATATATATATATATTTTATATATATTTCAATTTTGTGTCGTAATTTTTTGTGTGTGTGTGTGTGTGTGTGTGTGTGTGTGTGTGTGTGTAATTCTGAGAGAATTCTGAAAAAGTCTCTCTCTCTCTCTATATATATATATATATATGAAGAAATATAGTTTGAAAGGTATTGCTATATTTATGGAATAAAGTGCTCAATATCAAAGATAGAGCGTATGTAAATATAAATATAACGCTTCCTCTGTAGCTAAATGATATATGTTTGTTTGTGTGTGTGTGTGTGTGTGTGTGTGTGTGTGTGTGTGTGTGTGTGTGTGTATATTTGTTTATGTTCGCACAGAAGGTTCAATATTTCGGATATAAGAAAAAATATATTTGTAAAAGGACAATATGAATAATAAAGACAAAATGCAACGGAATCTTAGACCCGATTTTTTGTTCTCCGATTTGGAATACTTTATCAAGGCAAATGTAAGCAGGTTACAGACTAAACTAATATAATATTAATTACATTACTAAAAAATACTAGCTTTTGCTTATGGGGTCATTAAATTACATCACTTAGCATCCTCCATGCATTACCTTGACTTTTCACGCAGCCTGCTGAATATTTATGGGCATTATTAACTTTAACAATTTTTTTAAAAACTAACGATATTCTTTGTTACTTCTGTTTATAAATAAATGTTGCAAAATAAAATCCTTGCATTTGCCTTGATAAAGTCTATCGGAAGACGAAACAAGTCGAATAAAATAGGATTTTTCCTTTTGTTTTTATTATTCGCACACACGCACACATACATACACGCGCACACACACATACATACACACACATATATATATAAATATGAATGTAATTCTGAAAAAAAATTCCGACAAATATATCTTAAAACTGGAGGAGCGGGTACCATCTCTAAAGCTCTAAATCGGGAAGATAAGTGTTGAACATTTTATTTGCTTACGACCAATGTTCAATTTCTTAATAACGAACACTTTACTTGCAAAGATTTCTTGACTTAAAAGCGTTTCATTTTTTGTTTTTTTGTTACTGTTCTTGCTTTTTTTTACATATATATATATATATATATATATATATATATATATATATATATATATATGATTATCAAGAAAACGAAAAAAATTTTATTGATAAATTTAGACGTTAGGATCGAAATTTCGATCCCAACTCTTCAGACCAAAACATTTCCCAAATATGTGGAAGAAGATTTTACGAAGTTTAAAAAAATAATTTGAACATGAATTATGTTTAAATATGCAGATTCAAAATAGGGAAGTTGATAAATTATATATATATATATATATATATATATATATATATATATATATATATATATATTATCCATTGATGATCGGAGAAGATACATATCAATGAAATGTGAAAAGTAATGAAACTAATTATAGTTCAATATAAGTGGAGACATTAACAAATGACAATATCGATTTTTGACTTAACTTTTTGAAATCTAAACAGCCCTTTTTGCATTATTATTTTGATAGGGTTTAAATAAATTTTTTGTTCATATCATTCATAGAATTCTCTTGTTTATGGTAGAGCCCATGTGGGCATCTAGAAATGGCTTGCTCTTTTGTCGTGTTCTCGGGGTTCATTTTTTTGCTTTTGTTTGTTTGGTATGATTTATGTAAGAAGTATTTTTTTTTCGTCAGGCCTTCCATTTTGATGTGTCCAATAGAAGACCTTATTTGAAAAAAAAAGCATGTTTATCTTTATAAATATTTTTTTCTGTTTGGGATTATGGCGTTTCTGGTGTACAAATATATTTACGAATTATTTATTGATGTTTGCAGTCTGTATTTTCATGGCATCTACCGTAAGAAAATCTATGGACGTAGAAAAGTGAGTGATATTTAAACTTCGTAAAACACAGTGGTTCTTATTCCTGAGGTTGAATAAGGGATCTACAATTTGGTGGTAAGTGTACACATTATTTTTACACAGCGGTTCAGCTTTAAGATCACTTAAACAGTTGCGTGGAATAAGAATTTTGAAATGTTCTAATGAACCTGTAAATGTACAGCGCGCCATCATAATCTTGACCCAATTAAAAGTATACCTAAACATCGATTGCCTGAAAATCGATTGTTTGCTATTTTTTAAAATGTTACATCAAACATTTATTTGTGGTTGCATTAATTGCAAATCGATGCAAAAAACTGACATTTTTATGCCACCTTTTTCGAAGGTCCTTAATTCAGGGGAGACAACCTAAGACTTTTGAAAAGCGAATAAAATTTTGGCAAACTTGCACCTTCGTGGCCGCAAAAAGCGGAGAGTCAAAAGGACGGTTTTTCCCTTGACACCACTATTATTTTAATCATTTTCACTCCCTCGGTAATGTTTATTGTATTAAAGAGCGATTTAACAAAACCTAAATATAAAAGTGAATTGTTTGCTTTGTTCTTGAGAATTGACAACAAAAATGATGAACACAATATATCTATTAGTTTGTTTATTTACATTATTTATTTATTAGATTGATGATTGGAATGGTTGGCAAAATATCAGCTAATTACCAACGAATTTGAACTTTATAAATTGGTAAACAATAAGGATCTCCTTATATTTGGTGCACTTGTTTTAATAATTTATTAAATGTTTATAAATCTATGAATAAAAAATTGTTTTCATATTTATTTCTTCCTAAAATTGTAAATGATAAATATTGCATTGCATTAGTTTCAATACAAATGTAGAATTATAGAATGTTGCAAATATAAAAATTATTATTGTAAATATAAAATTATTATTGTAAATAAACAATCTAATAAATAAATGATGTTTAATATTTTTGTTGTGCATTCTCAATAACCAAAAATGGATAAATTCCCTTTCATCATATGTTTAGATTTTATTACAATTCTAATCATCGCTTTTTAAAACTGTTATAATGGAATATGCGTACACCTGTGTTCCCCCTCACTGGAATATGATTGGCTGGTGTCCGTCATAAATACAGACGGATGTGTAGGTACGAGAGAGTCAGAGAGACCCTTAGTCTGAGAATTAAGTCTATAACGACGCCCATTGGATTACGCCATTGATCTACACTTCTTACCTGCGACTACGACGCGTACCAGTCGATTACTGCTACCGTATTCTACTTGGTTATAGTAGCCAAAATCACTTAGCTACTTCGTTCAAATATATCCCTTTCCGGGACATATAAAAAACAATACACATTGCCGAGGGGTGAAAGTAGTTAACGTAATAGCGGTGTCAATGGAAAAACCGTCCTTTTGAAACTCCGTTTTTTTTTTGCGAGCAAGAATTTTGCTCAAAGGTTTTCTGTGTGGCTACAGCATAATTCCTGCATGAGACTGGTGTTAAGGATAGATATAATCTCTGGCGAATCATAAATCGATATTCTTTCATTATTCGTATATATCACTGTTGTTAGTCTTGCAAGTTCAACGTCATTAAGCATTTCATAGTTAAATCTTTCTGTCAGACAAGGCCAAGCTAAGTAATGATCTAGAGATATTTAAATTTCTGGCCACATATTTCTCAACCTGTTGCCAATGAATTCTGTTATCAATGTCTGTTCCACATTATTTAGATTTTAATGTCTTCTAAAGAGAAACTTGTAATAAGAATTTGTTTTGCAATCTTTTTTTAAATATAAGTATTTTTTTAATTTAAATATTTTTCACTACAGCTCTTAAAATTGTTACAAGGCAGTCAATTTTTCCATTTCGTGATCACGAGACGAAGTATGAAGCAAAATAGAACGATAATTATAAGAAATATATTGTATAATTATTGTCATTTTCAAAACTTTGCGAAATGCTAATAAAATTTTAAAAAAAGCGAAAGAAAACTGATAAAATCCAGTTTATAAATTTCTTTTAGCCTCGTACAAATAAAAGCCAATCTGTACTGCTGTAAATAATCAATTTCTTATATTGACCAATCAGAGGTAATCTTTTATCGGTGGCAGAGCAATATGGCAGCCTTTTCAGCTGACAAGTGTTGTCTGTCAGATACAGAAAAAACGTTTTAATATGCATTTTTCTCTGTAAAGAAATCACTGTGGTTCTAGTTAGCGATAGAATATTAACATGTTTCTTGGAATTTGTAACTAAATGGAAGAATTTGAAATGAGTGCGGACAGAAATTATCAGTAATTACATCAGAGAAATGGACACATTAATCTTTGCGATATACTAATCCCTGTAAATGCGGTGTTTCTTCATATCTGTTCTGTTCGATTTTTAGACAGTCAGCTTCCCCGTCATGATCACGTGACCAACAGAAGGGTTGGGGACCAAAGTGACATGCTATTTATAATTACATCTATTAATCGTAAGTAAATAAATGTATTGCTTATATTTTTCTCATTGTATATTCCTGGCTCTAGGTCCAGTATTGGTGGTCAAATTGACATAGTAGATGATGCTGAACATAAATGATAACGGAGTTTGATGTTGACCAATTCTGGTTTGTCACCTGGACATTTTGCGCATTCATAATATATATATATATATATATATATATATATATATATATATATAATTTTATACAGAAGCAAGTAGAGCCAAATTTGTAGAACTCTGTAAATTTTGGTCACAACAGCAAATTTCTTTTAGTGATAGGTATTTTGAAAGGGAGATAATCATTAAATTTTTCAAATTGGCAGAACAATGAATAATTCTATATCATTATGTTTCATGCAAATTAGCATTTTTTCTGCGATTTTTATTCAATTTCTTTTTCTGTCCATGTCTTTTCGTTTCTTTTATATGGTATTTTTGGATGGGAGGAGAGAGATCGATGTTGCCAATTATAAACAGCGTAAGAAAAACAAAAGTAGAAAAAGCGAAAATCTTGATTAATTAACCGGTCGCCTTGTGATGCACTTATGCAGAACAGTGTATACATTTTTCATCAAAAATGTCTCTCAGTTTCCAAAATGTAATGTCGCCTTGATGTAAACAGAACAATTTACGACATTAGTTCTCGGTTATGAACAAAATTTGAGCTTTTATAATATATGTTGTTTCTTAGATCATTTACACGCAAATACCATTTGAAAATATACGAATCCACATTTTCCCTTTCACCAGCCATGAGTTAAATAGTAGAAATTGTATCAGTAAATCTTTATCATCTCCAAAAAATATTCTTACAATCTTAAATTTTTTTCTGGTTTTAATTATTCTTCAAAAGGTTGTTAAGCCGTTAAATACAATACAGTACAAATGCTTCATTATCCGGAATGGTAAATCCCTAGATGGAAATCACGAAATCAAATAAATAAAAATAAGCATGGATTATCTACATAGTACATTGTCTATACTTAATAAATAAACCCAATTTCTCGGTACAACATCCAGTGGAAAATAATGGTGATGCGTTAATGTGTAAATCTTCTGCACCCTGGGCGTTTAGAAAAATGTGAAAACTTTTATTTAGACTAAATAGAGATTGATTCAGTATAAGATACATTGGGATGGCGAAATGTGACCTTCAAAAGCTAAGCAAAGTATTAAGAAACATAAAAATTTCGTTAGAAACAAAGTAAAGAGTACTGAGCTGTTACGTAATATAAATCTTCCTATGGGACAATGAATCTCCTCAAGAGGTGAAGAAGAGACTTAAAGCAACAGAAATAATAGAACTTGTACATAAAGGAGGCACGATGGAGTAATGGATAGAGGCTCGGATTGAGGAATCGGAGAACCGAGTTCGAATTCCAGTCGAATCCATTACATTCACTAACGTGCTAATAACCTTGAGAAAGATATGAATCTTCATCTTATTCCACTGGCTAGATAGCAGGACATACCCGGTTCTATAGCCTTTGATGGCAACTGGTCTACTGGTGAAAGAAATAACAACCTACTGCGGGAAAAAAATCTGCCTCGTCAGTCATGTATCGAAAGATACATGATCGCCTAAGCGTGTATCACGCATGGCATATAAATGACTAACTGACATAAAATAAAATTAACGATTTTTTATTAAATGTAATAATATTCAGATTTCGTAGATGAAGCGTTGTCTATTACTGTTAATTTCTGACTATTATTAGAACTCTTGGATCGTTGTTCAATTATGCAAACGATAAATCTGAACATACCAGATGGAGGCACATGGCGTTCGGGGAAGAAAAAATAAAGTATAATTATATTAAAATATTAAAGAATATCTCGTAAGCTTCAACCCAATTCACAAATCTGCGATTGTTTATTATAATTCATTTTGAACTTGGATTTTTTTTTACATTTGGTTTCCGTTATTTTTACTGTGACTCTAATATCGTTGATCGAATAAGCAACATAATGGTGTATTCGTTAGCAAAAATTCATAACTGACAATGGTTAATTGAAGTTATTCGAACACCACTGCTTCTAATACTACAAGTGCAATGAATAGTATAGTATTAGTGGAACGAATCTCGCGATATGGCTTATGTTAGTGACATCTATCGGTGAAGCCTTTGAAGTTTAATTGTTAAGGCACCGTAAGTCAGTTTCATAAGGATATTCTTTGTGTCCTATCCACACTGCTTGTTGACAATCACAAACTGACGGCCTGATAGGGGCGATACAATAAATGAAAAGAAATAATGTGAAATAAATAATGAATTAGAAATCAACTTGTGCTAGTTTTAGGCGAGGGCTGGAGGATTCATACCATTCCCAAGGGTATTACAACGTAAGTGAATATAATGGATTCGACTGGAATTCGAACGCGAGGCACAGTGGGGTAATGAATAGCGGCTCGGATTGAGGAATCGGAGAGGCGAGTTCGAGTGCTAATACCTCTTCTTCTCTCCCTAGCTATGGGTAAATAGCAGGACAGATCGGATTTTATAGCCTTGGATGGCAACTGGTCTACTGCAGAAAGAAATGTTAACCTACTGCGGGAAAAAAATCTGCCTCGTCAGTCATGTATCAAAAGATACATTATCGCCTAAGCGTGTATCACGCATGGCGCATAACTGACTGATGTTATACACACACACACACACGCACACACACACACACACACATATATATATATATATATATATATAATAGCTCACAAAAGATGTGAAAGAGAAAATTGTATTTACGTTTGTAAGAATAGTTAAAAAAAAGGAAAGGAAACATTTGTGTGTGTGTATCCACCTGGTTTGTTTGAAATTAACTAGTCGGTTTACCGGCAGACAGAAGTCCTGTTGATTTCGCTACAACATTCCAGAGAATAAAAGAGAAATAGAGGGCTTTATCTGCTTTCTTTTATAGTCCTGAAACCATGTTAGCTAACAGGCGCTTTGGCAGACAAGGTGGAGTAATCTCCACACATAATACGGATATATTGATTCACCCACTGCTCTATTATTGGGTCTATATTTACAAACGAACCCATTTTCACAGAACGAAATCCAGTGGAAAATACTGGTGAAGTCTCAACGTGTTTTTTTTTCTGCTCCCCACCCCCTCCGGGCTTTTACCTTAAAAAAAGAAAAGAAAACGTGTGACCCTTTCTTGATTTAGAAAGATTAGAATGATTATCTCAGGAAACAAAAACGAATTTAGTTGAATAAATCATTAAAAGTTTTATTGAAATATGTATAGTTATTACGCTTTTCTTTGTACTTTCTATAATTCGGAGATGAATTATTATTCATACTGGATAAATATTAGATAAGTATGAATATTATTTTTATTAGATAAGATATTATCATTTCAAGAAATTTTACGATTAATGATTTTGTTGTTTTTGGTGCTTTCGTTATTACATATATTAGTCTACGAGATTCTTCTCTCATGGGGAGGGTGCACCTGTTAGGGGGGTCCAGCTAGGGGAAAATAGTGAATCTCCAAGCAAAAACAAAACACTATGAAAGCATAAAAATACATATTTATAGTAAAAAAAAATACCAGCAATACGTTTTATATATTTTATATTCCGTGCTAATAGAAATATGGAATGGACAAACACGGTGGACAAATAGTAACAGGTTTATTGTAGAAACCAGTAAAACAAGCAAAGAAGTAATAGTTATGCGCACGGTCGTCGCAAGTCAGTACAGTTGTGTGCGTGCTGCTAATGGAAGGCCGCTAATTCTCGCAGATCCCAGCTCGATGCTATATAGCAACTGCCCCACGCAGTCACATGTGGCACAAGGCCGAATTTAATGTGGGGTTCCTGAGCACGTAGGCCCGGCCAAAAAATTCCCGTGGACCCTGCATAAACAGGATCGGGTCTGTCTACCTCCCTGGACGAAACTCTGCCCTTCGGCATAGCTTTGTCCGGGTTCCTCTCTGCCCGAAGGCAGAGAGTTCGACTAGCGCAGCTGGGAAAGATCCCACCTCGATTCTCCTGTCCGTTGTCCTAACGGATACTTATAGGTGGTTACCACCTATAGTGCCGCCACTCATGGGGGTTGCAGGTTATTCCATTACATCAATATAAAAAAGAACTAACAATAGATATTTATAGTAAAATGACCAACAATACATTTTATCTGAAGTTGAAAATATGCAAGTGCTTTCAAAATATATTTAGTTGAAGCCATAAAATTGTATTCAGATTATTAAGAATTTGGCATTCAATAACCCATAGGGTAAGATATGCTGCTAAGCAAAACCAACCAACCAATTTTCGAAAGAAACTTTGTATAATAATGTATGTATGTATATATGTGGCTGAGTGGTTAGAACGTTTGCATTCTGACCGGGTTCGAATCTCACCATGGTCGATTTGTCAGGGAGAAGATTCCTGATGTTATAGGAATGGATCAAGGTTGATCCCAGCGTGCAGTACCTTTGGAAAGTCCCTGAAAACCATACCACGGGTTGATCCAAGCCTTGTGATTAAAATTGGGTAGACTGAACCCTTGGGACCGTCGATAGCTGTGCTAGCACGAAGTCACAAGTCATCGTGACCGAGGGCTTGAGTGTGCTGGCGTTGTTCAAATTGCTGATCACGCTAGATAACACGCTCTTTCCCAGAAACTGTAACTAAGGTCTGCTCAGCATAGTTTCAGTATAAACCACAGGTGGGATCTGTGGGTGTTGAATAAACACAAGTGCGCCTGAGCAAGCGTCTGCAACAGGGTTTGGCTAGTCGCCCTAGTAGACGGGTATCCTCGAATAGGAGTTGCCAGATATACATGTATGTATGTAAATTCTATAAACTTTACTGTAGGGTATAGAACCACAGACTCACTACGCTAAGCATTACTGCTATGGTTTCTGTAGTAAGTGATGTTTTTACCGTAAGACGGAGTTTCTAGGCCTGCGATTTTGAAATCATCTTAGACTAGTTTTCAAGCAAGGTTAGAGATCAAAGTCTACCCTACTGTTAACCCCTAGACGAGGGTGGGCAGAGATGGATTCATGACTTTCCAGTGGTATTTGAGCGAAAGTGAACGCAACGGCGTCGGCTTTAATTTGAACACGGCCCGCCAATTTCACTTTCCTCGTCGATGGCCGTTGCGTCATGCGCACATCCTTATATAAAAATACCAATTGGCATTGCAAGAATCATGTTCGATTATATGGGACCAGTAGTTCCCTGTTCGATCTTGTAAGTATTTTGCCAGAAATGTTCACCTTCACATTAATTTCTCTTTGCACTCACCACAGGTCCTAGGGTACGAACACAGCATGAATCTTAACAACAGGTACGCCTTACTCTGCTTGTATTATTTGCGGTAAGTAAAACCACCGAGATATTTAATATTTATAAACTGACGTGAACGTGTTCAGTGCACCAAGGATTTTAGGTGTACGGATTTGTACTCTCTGACTTATTTCAACTTCCGTTTTGGTTTCTGGATGATACCTGCCACGCTTGTATTGGGCATTGAACCGTAGCACTAGTTTTTCTACCGTAACTACTGCAGCTAGAAAGTTCGCATTCTGACCGGGTTCGAATCTCACCATGGTTGATTTGTCAGGAAGAAGACTTCCTGATGTTATCGGAATGGATCAAAGTCGATCCCAGCATGTGAAACCTTTGGAACGTGCCTGAAAACCATACCACGGGTTGAACCAAGTCTTGTGGGTAAAATTGGGTAAACGGAACCCTTGACTCCGTCAATAGCTGTAAGCCGTAACTACTGCAAATAGAAATGATTTGCAAACGTCAACAAGTATGTATTTGTTTAATAATAGAATTTTTCTTTGAAAATCGGAATAAATTAATGTACTTTTTAAATTTAATGGGACAAAACTATCTAAAGTGCTTTTAAATTTAATGGGAGAAAACTATCAAAAGTGCTTCCCCTATTACTAAGATCTAGTCGGGGGTCAACTTTTATCTATCCTATATATCCTCCTTTTATACCGTTACAACAGCCACATCTTGCAAGTCTCTATCTTGAATGAATAATAGTATTTGGCGAATAATAATATCCTGCAAACAGAAATGAATTCAGAATGTGACAATTGCAATAATATCGTGCAACCCACAAACGCAGGTGTTCCCCAAGGCTCTATCCTAGGCCCTACTTTGTTCCTTATCTTCATTAATGATCTTCCTGATGTCATAGGCTCCCAGGTAGGCATCTATGCGGACGACACTACTATTTACTCCTGCCTCAAAAAAAAAAAAAATCTAGTGTCGCCGACAAAACTAACCTGGCCGTCTGTCTCGAAAAGGACCTCCAATCAGTTGGGAACTGGGGCAGGAATTGGCTGGTTAACTTTAATGCCTCAAAAACAAAACTACTCTCTATTACTCACCACATAGAACCATCCTTGCCTCCGATGAGAATGTCTGACGCTCAACTCCAAGAGAGCATCGCTTTGCGACTGCTCGGTCTCACATTGTCCGCTGACCTGAGATGGAACAAATACATTGAGTCAATAGCTTCGTCCACCGCAAGAAAAGTTGGCTCCCTATGCCGCGCCAGGAAATTTTTCTCGCCGAAGTCGATCCTTCAAATCTGCAAATCAACCATTCGCTCTTGCATTGAGTATTGCTGCCATATATGGTCTGGAGCCCCTTCTAATTGTCTCAAGGTCCTTGATAAAATCCAAAGACGGATATGCAATGTAATTGGCCTTAATCTGGCATCTCGTCTGCAGTCGCTCTCTCACAGACGTGCCGTTGCCTCCCTCTGTCTTTTTTACAAATACTTTCATGGTAACTGCTCCGATGAGCTGCTTTCGCTAGTTCTCAGACTTCATGAATTTAAGCGCTCAACTCACCCTTTCACTGTCGAAACTGTTAAATGTAACCGTCTCTTCTACTCCAATAGCTTCATGTCTCCCACTTCTCGTCTGTGGAACTCCCTCCCCATTTTTTGTTTGCATGATAATTATAATCATTAACTATTCAAATGTAATGTCTCCAGATGCCCTGATCTATCCCCTAACCGTCTCTTCATCCTTTCCTCTATTACTCCTCTTTGTTCTCGCTCCTAATCTGAAACCCTTTGCGTGCTAGTGGCTTCCCGCCTTGCTTGGGGTTGAATGCTTAAAAAAGAAGAAGAAATGATTGCAGATTGTGACAATTGTAGTTTTGCAAAGGTTAACCTTGTACATATTAAGAAGTATTTTTTTTAAATTGTATTTTCAAGCTTGTTATAAACAGTAAAGATCCTCGGCTATGTTTGAAAGCTGATCTGAGCTTGTCTATAGACGAAATAAATCCTAATGTGCAACAGCGTTCTAATGCAAAAACGAATAATATTGAGGAGATCATAGTTAAGATGAAAGAAAGTGTAAGGAAATTTGGTGTCATGCCTTCCTGAAGGGAATTAGAAGCTAACCTAGTTCCACGATTCTATTGTCATGATTTATAAATATGGCTTCATATCTGACCTTTACAAGTAAATTACATGAAGGTAATTTAATTAAAGTGTGTGATCATAATTTAAATACATAATTATTTAGATAGATCATTATTATAAAAATTTGTATTTGTTACAGTAGATAGTAATTACATATAAATCTACAGATTATTTTTATTTTTTAACAGAGAGGTTCACCGTGTACAAATCCCGAGAGCAACTCGAGGTAGAGGATTACAATAAAAGGTAGTTTATGCGGATAGGCGGAGAAGATAACGCTTAACCCTAGACTTCTAAAAGGTTAAGATTGTAGTGATCGAGGAAACATCCTTCCAGGAGTCCGTTCCACAGTGCAGTGCAGTGCAATGAAGAAGCTGTTTGAGTGGAACTTAGTTCTTACCAGTGGAATACGGAAAGAATGTGGGTGGTTTACTACAATGTGAGTTGCGTGGCGGGTACTGGCGTGATGATTAGAACTGGCGGAACCAAGGAATGCAATCCGGCCGAGCACTTTCCATGGAAGTAGCGACAGGGCAGTGAGGGCCTTCCGACATCCCGCTTATGATAGAGAGGTTAGTGCATGGAAAATAATTTGTCACCCACAAGGACTCTGAGATACCTTTGGACACTCTCGAGACGAGACTGGAAAGTGAGAATTGGTCAGCTTCAGCTCAAATATGACGAGATTACTCCATTTTAGGCCTAATTTGGCTCTTTTAAATGTAGAAGACAAGCACGAGGAATAAGGTTACTTACTGGAGCGATACAGTGAGCCCACCATTTTTAATTGAATATATATATATAGATATATATATATATATATATTATAGTAGAAAACAAAAGTACAGTAACACAATCCGGTGTTCTTATTGATATTTTTATTTTTACAAAACAGTGGTGAATGTAAATCTACAGAGTATAAATCTGTATGTATACAACTACGAATTTAACGAATAATATGCCGAAACTTTTTTTGCCGTAGATAAAAAAAACAGACGACATGCGTTGAACGGATGTCATAATTCGTTGAAAAAGGCACCCCTACCCTACCTAGACTTAACCTCTTTTTGAATATAATTCATAATTACTACAATAATAGTGAATAAAAAAGAACACGCTACCGCCCCTGTCTAAATGATCGGATTTCTCTGTATCCTTGGAAACTAAAATTATGAATGTATGTGCTTTTAAAACTCAGTAAATTTCAAAATAAGTTATTCCAAAATTCGCTTGAAGATGAAACAGAACCAATGTTTCTAATTTAATTATATAATTGAATTTGAAGTTTTTAGTTTCTGTTTTTGAAACATGGTAATTCCTGTGTAGCGATGAAACCATATTTTTAAATCAGTTAATTATATATATATATATATATATATATATATATATATATATATATGTGTGTGTGTGTGTGTGTGTGTGAACATGTTTAGTTGAATAATATCGACAAGTTATGGCCATTCCATTTTGTATTAACTTCAAAATTCCGAATTTATATATTCGAGTATCCTGCGACTTTTGAAGATCTAATTTTGAAGTTAATTTTAAGGGGGTCGCATCATACACGTGATATAAAATTAGTGTATGTACAGCTGGCTCTGGCTACGCTGTTAAGCAAACTATATATCCATTTACTATAGTCAAATTAGCTTCAAAATTAGGACTTCAATGGTTGCATGATAAGCAACTATATACCTTAGTTATTTTATATAATCGGTAAATTTACCAAAGTTCATTTTTATTTTTTAGTTTCCCGCGAATATACTTTCGAATGTTACTACATTCGTTTTAAGGATTGTGTTTTGTGTATGTTTACATAACTGTTTGTCGTTAATTTCAAAGACTCAACTATTTGGAATCAGCCAACATTAAATAAGGTATCAGATTGTATATTGAAGTGTCAATAAAAAAAAAAAGAAATTAAATAAAATACACATAACAATTCTGTTTATAAATGACGTCACCTTGAATTGTTTGTAATTGGTTCCAGCAAAAAATTAACTAAAAACAGTTACATAAACATACACAATTACAGAAACATATACAGTTCCAAAAACATACACAATTACATAAACATACACAGTTACATAAGCATACACAATTACATAAATATACACAATTCTTGAAAGATTTAAAGTACTTTGATAGTGGCAAGCGTAACTTGATCTGTCGGACTTGTTGTGCCCTTATAGAAACGGAAGATTAATTATTTATGTTATTATATACAAGTATATATTATTATATAAGTAAAGTAAATTTTCAGGGTTGTGTCATTTTGTTATAGTGGAACACACCTATTCTATAGTTAATAGACTCTCCCACCTATAATAAGTAGGAGTAGTAAGAGTAACGAGGGAGTGAGTCAGTCAGTCAGTGAGTCGATGTCGGACGAGAGTTAGTCGTATACGAAAGTATCAGCGACCACCACTAGTTTACTCTGCGTAATGCCTGTTATATCAAGTTCCTAACGTTTTGTACGTCGAACCTATTTTAGGACCGACTTAGTACAAATACAAGCCTCCACTGTGAAGTCACTCCATAACACATTTGGAATTGCTATCGTTATTGCTATGGAGATCTTCATGGTGGTAACAATAATAATACCAAATGACAAAATCTCGAAAAACATATTCCCACATTTTAAAAACCCTGACATCTCCTAAACGAAAATATCAAAGTCCTGAAATCCACTATTCCCATAAATAAAAACTAAATAAAAAGGACAAAATGCCGAATTGTTAATTGGTAATTTACATTATTCGGACTGTTATCCTCCTCGTCATTGCCATATTCACAATGGCCTTCTTCGTGTGATTGGAATTTCGAACCGAATCCTGGCCCAGTTGATAAAGACTTTGGTTAGATCCAGATACAAGACCCAAAGAGTTATGAGTTCAATACCAGGCCACAGCAGTGGTGAACCAAACTTGGAGAGTTGGGGAAATAACTGAGACATCCGGAAGAGGCGTGGCATGTGGAACTAGAACAACCAGCCACGATGGACGAAATAAAGTGTTCGGTTTGAAAATCCAATCATCTGATGAAGGCCGGAACGTACAACGGCCGAAACGTTGTGAATATGGCAATGAAGATGATGATAACAGTCCGAAAAATGCAAGTAATCATAATACCTCATCTCAGAGATATAGACAGGTGTTAATTGGTAGGTATTATCTTTGTTCATACACTTTATCGCTATGGTCGCTGTCAGGGGATTAGATTTAGAAATGTAGATAATGATCATGAAAACCGCCCAACTCCTACAAGAGGTTGTGAATGAAAGCGAGAAGAAAGGACTAAACATCAATTTTAAGAAGACAGAATGTGGGAATTTCGGCAAAAGTAACTGCCCAAGATGCGAACCATGAATTGCAAACGCTAAAATTAATCAAGTAAATAAATATCTAGGAAGTATTTCAATAGAGGGCTGAAAACACGACATAGCAAAAGTTATCCAAAGTTAAGTATTAAGAATCAGGGAAAGTTTCGTTAGAAAAGAGTATTGAATTGTTATATAATATTGGTCCTCCTATATGGCAATGAATGTTGGACAAATCTCCTCACAGATGGAGAAGGAACTTGAAGCAACAGAAACGTGGTTCCATAGAAAGATGCTTAGAATGCTATGGATTGAACGTGTGAGTCATGAGTTTTAGGGAAAATGAAAAGAAAAAGGACACTTACATATAGAATCAGAAAATACACGAAATTTCTAGGGCACATAATGAGAACATAGGAATTGGAACATTTTATTTGAACAAGACATACTGAGGGTAGCCGAGGTAGAAGAAAACAACGTATAACCTATCCAGCGAGCCTGTGTAAATGGTTGGCAGAACCGCGATTAAAAAAGATAGCAAAAAGACAAACTTTACTAAGGAGAGCCATGATCCTCCACGCCCTGAATGGAAACGGCGCGTAAAAGAATACGCATAGGTCACTTCGATATCGTGTAATGGTTAGCAAGCTTGCCTCTCTAGAGTGAATAGTGAGTTCGATTTTCACTAGGTGCTCCACACTTTCGGCCTTGTGCCACATCTAAGTTACGCTTAGAAAATCGTTTCTGGGCACTTCGACGTGGTGTAATGGTTAGCAGGCTTGTCTAGCTAGATCAATTACGACTGAAAAGTGAATACGATCCTCACTAGGTGCTCCATACATTTGGCCTTGTGCCACATCTAAGCTACGCTTAGAAAATCACCATAAAAGAATACACGTTTTCGTCGTTGCCTTGACCTTGGGTGATGGTTGATGAGGTTGTTCTGGTTGATCATGATTAGTGAGTTCGAGCTTCACTGGGTGCTTCATACACAATTACACATAAAATTCGACATTAAATAACCCAATAAAGGAGATATGTGTAATGTAATGGATAATCATGGATTTGTCTCCTTTCGCCCCAGATATGGGTTAAATAGGAGGGTAGACTGAGTTCTCCAGCGTTGGATGGCAACCAGTCGAAGAGAAGGAAAACTCTGAATTCCAAACCGCAGAGAAGTCAACGTTTAAACTCTCCATTATCTTTCCAAAGAATGGAGAGTAATTCACAGTAAAAGAAACTGTGGATGACCATGAACGCCTACGTCATGAAGTGATATGGCATTTTAAGAAACCTAACAAGAGTTGAAGTATCTCAAAAACCTTGGAGAGTGTTTTTCGGTTTGTAACTTATTTATTTTGATTTTCCGGATTTTAACATTCGGGGTTATGGAATTCGGGATTATGGCTTTCGGAATTATGGCATTGTGGTTTATAATCCAAATCCCTGTCGAAGTTTCATTGTTTATGGTTACTTCCTAAGCCAAGTGTAATCTGATGCAAGGTGATGCCAGGATAGAATTGACATTCGATATTATACCTGACCATTACCAGAACCAGGTGAAGAGTTGATCTGAGATGAAATCCCGACCGCCAGATGCAGAATAACGTGATCTGACGGCTGCATACGCGTTTGTAAGCGAGGGAACAAGCAAGCCAGAGTTAGATATAAACACTCGCCACAGCAATGAATTTGCAGTCCCTCACACATCGCAAATGAGAATATAAGGTCTATGTCTGGATCAGTGCTCCAGGGGCCACACCACACCCTGACGAAGAAATAAAATGTAATGCCAAATATGAGAAATAAGTTTCTTGGTCAGCATCTCTGTTTTATTACACTGGCACTAAACCACTGTAGTAAAGGCACCTAGTGAAAATCAAACTCATTACCATGGAAAATTGGTCTGTGAGATATGTTTGCTAAGTGTTCGCACAAGAGTAGGCGCCCTTTCTTATAACTTGGCCCATAGGTGAATGAGATGACGAATGATTTACTATTAAGATGATTTACTAATTAATTAGTTGGAAATTAATTAGTAATTAATATTTAATAATAATAATAATAATAATAATAATAATAAGAGATTGATGTAGTCGTGATTGTATACACATTGTGAAGTCTTTGATCACGCCGATAGCTGCATAATATGTACTACGGGGTTACATATGGTTTTGAATTCAGACGTGTCCGTCCCCTAGACTGGATGCCAGTCTCGGCTAGAGATTCCAGTCTTCTCTGTTGTTTAACCCATAGGTATTATTTAGAAGAGATGGATTCATTCCATTTGAAGGGTATTTGCGTGAAAGTGAATGTAACCAACTCGACTAGAATTCGAACCCGGTCACTAACCATTACACCACCTTCATATCGCTAGTATTTGATATTTAAGTATTTCATATGATCTTCTTCTAATCGTTTGTTTCCTCATTCTACTTTCAAATCTGTTTAATAAGTTGGGCAAATAATTACAACTCTTTAAATCTAATTTACACTTCAGTAATCTATTTATTCGTTGATATTTACTAAGCTTCGTAAAGCACAGGGAGTTGAAGAGCCTAATCATCCAAGAGGGTAGCTACCAGCTTAGAAAATCAAAACTTTCATCGCTTGTTTTTATCTGGGGGCGAGTACGAATCTCGCCCATCGTTTGAAAATGGGTAGCTTTTAGTTTGTGCCAGAAATAATTTCTGCTTTTTTTTTTATATCACCTTTATTCTTTAAATTTATCTAATTACACATTCGCCATTATGGCTTCCTGTCACTTATCAGGCAGCTCTTCAGTATCTTTTGGGGGAAAACTGCGCAGCGAAAAATATTTCGGCAAACTCCTGTAATGTTTGTAATAGAGAAAGTTTTCCTCATCAAAGTATTTTGCTGCTCGGAAAAGGTAATAATCGGTTGATGCAAGGTCGGGTAGAACAGACCAACCGAGTTCCCAAATGTTTTCCTGTGTTCTTTTTTTTTATGCGACTTTGCGTTATCATGGAAGAGAACAACATTTTTAACTATTGACGAGCGCAGGTCGCTTTATGGAGGTGTAAATGTGCATTTAGTGTTTCATTGCGTTTTAAAAACTGTAAATGCGATTACGATGCGCGCAAAACATTATCCTTCTTACAAGAGGGTCGTTTGTTGAGATTTATCTTTATCAATTTACTGTCATTTGCGTTGAACATTGTGGTATACAACCCATATTTCATCACTTCTTATATATTTAAGAAACGGTTAATTAGGATGATGCCTTCATCATTATGTTTCACCCAAATTACTTGTAATTCATTCTAATCTTTAAGCCGGGGGGGGGGGGGAGCCACTAATCTTTTTTGACGCAAGATACACCATACATTACCAATATCACAGAACAAATATTTAGAAAAAAAACAAAATTTAATATGACTTTCTTGTAGCCTTTGAGGAGTGGCTTACTTTACAGACAGCTTTACAGAAGTAATAAATTATATTCTTTTTTCCATTTCCCCTGGCAAACAGTAATTAGTTAACGACTTCGTCCTGCTGGGAATTACTAGTATATTGTTTTGATCCTTGAGGGAACACTTACTAGTAGTGACACACACAATTAGTATTCGTGTCCCGTGTTTAACGATCATATCAATAATGTTTTCCATATGTAATTGACGTGTAAGGTCACACTAAGTATTTACTCTGTCTCCCCACGAAGACGAGTTGTAACACAAGGTCAGCTTTTAAGGTAGGGGCCCGAGCGCGTACACCCGGGCTAGGAACAAAAATTGTCCGCAGCCCCCGCAACCGTCGATTGCGCTGGCTTCAGTGCGAGGACCGATCCGTCTCTCTGGTGCATTTAGAGGGCGCGGCCTCGGGCAGCTGTTCCCCAGGGCTGGGCACCTCTCAGTATAATTTTCCTCAGTTGCATCTCTGTCTTTAGGCAGAGTGCGCCCAGGAGCAGCTCCGTCAAAGGTCAAAGTAAATGTAGTATGATAGTTGAACTTGGTTTCAAACTGGGTAACATGGAGAGCTCTATTGAGCTTTAATACTCAGAGTATCGGGAATGGGATATGTTGAGTTGTTGGGAGTGTTCCCCGCGTGTGTGTATTCGAATAAAGACAAACACAGTTGTAGGGATAAATACTGGTATATTTGTAAGAGGTAATTAACAACAGAGTGATTAGTAATAAGGAACGCCGGTTAGTAAGTAACAATAGTAAAAGTCTACAGTCCAACACTACATAACTACTCTCTCTAGCACTGACTTATATCGTAGAGGGATAAGTCCATTATCAGTCAGAAGGTGGGTGCGCCCCAATAGGATAGAATGCATGTACAAAAATATTTTATGGAATTAAATAGAGAGGCAATACAAAGACATGTTTTATGCAGAGGTTAAGATAATGTTAAATTTGAAATTTCTCATGGAAACACAAATATATGAGATAGAACTTACCGAGAATTTAAAATCAAATGAAACTAGATAGCCAATTCAATTCAAAATATTTTCTTGGTAAATAGGAAAATGTGGATTTGTTAAATCCCCCCTTCTTAATAGTTGATTTTTTGCTTCCTTCAAACTAGTTTTAAATTCAATTAGTTTGTGTGAAATTAAAATCGACTTATTTTGATACAACAACGTAAGTTTGGTCCAATCGAATCTGCATTTTGGTATTAATAGAAGCTGTTTGACCAATTATTTTTGAAAACATCTTCCGCATTCTTTTTGGCAGTATGGAATCGGTTTTTTTTTATGTCCTTAACCTGCTTTCTAACTTTGTCCGACTTTAGGTTGGATATTTCTATTTTTCACCATTCAATCAGCGATTGACGATAAATTGCAAAAAAAAAAAAAATAAAAAATAAAAAAAATAAACGCACTTTAAAATTTTTATATTTCCTATCCTTTCAGGTGTAGAATGATCACGGCTCTCCACAGATTCCTTTTTTTATTATCTGTGAATTGCCATGGATATCCTGCTATTTAACCCATAACTAAGAGAGAGAAACGAAATGGATGTATACCTTTCCCAAGGCTATTAGTACGATACTAGGCTAGAACTAAAGCTCAGCTCGCACAGCTTCCTCTCCTTGCCGACAATCATTACGTAATCCACACAACCTGATGCCAAATAAACCGGCAACAGTAAAGTCTAATATTAGAAGGAATCGTCTTCGAATCTCTTAGGTGAAGCATTGTCAATTTGTTATATTCCGTGCTAAGGGAATAAACACATAACACTAGGTGGATACTAGAAGAAAGTTTTATTGTATACAACAAGTACAATATGAAATACGGTACAGTTATACACTACAGGTCAATCTAGTAGTGAGTGCCACTAATTGGAAGGTCAGGCATTTCTTGCGTCGTCTTGATCATTCTCCTTCCTCTTTCTCTCTCCTAGACGGTTGCCTTTATAGGTACTTAATACCTATAGTGTAATCATTCATAGGGGTGACTGGTTATTCCATTACATCACAATTATTATTAATTTTTTTTCATTAGTCATTCTTTTATTATTATTTCTCTTACTTATGGCAACTCTCAGATCGTTATTCTACGACCAATAAGAATGCACATAGACGCTTACTCTTTGTTTCCAATCCATGCTACTTGTAAAACGGCCGTAAAATAACGTCCGGGGATTTGCGATAAAAAACAACAGAAATAAGATAAAAGGCTAATCAGTCAGGAATTAATAATATTCTGTGAGTGATGTTCGCTGATACTGTCTGCTGCCTTAATCAACTGCAAACATTTCGAGGATCATGAAAAATTATCATGTTTTCTACGCTTGTAGCTATTAACGAGCCATCATTTCTAATGGAAATGAACAAAAAAAAAATTAGAATATAGAAGAAAAAGAAACCGTGTCCAATTTGTAGAAAAAAGCAAAAGAAATAACAGGACCTTCCCAAGAACTGAAAAGGCTGCGAAGAATAATGGATTAGTCTTCATAATAATTGGCACATTGGGGAAAATACCAAATACGCATTTGAAGATTTATCCGCTCATTCTCAAACGACAACCACCAGACACCTCGAATGACGATTTAAAAATATGAAAGAATTACCAAAATGCTTTGGAGAGTCCTGGATAATAAAAAGACCTGTCATTTGTTTTATAGTGAAGGCCAGCAAACACGGTGGGAAAAAATTAGTAGAGTGATAATATTGAAATAATTTCACCTGAATTTTAATTGCATTGTCGTTATACAATAAAAAAATATCAATTTCACTGAGAATTGTCACAAAGTCTCTGGAAGCGAGTTTCGAGTAATTGGATCTGCAAGAAATAGTCGTTGCGTCAGTAAGGGTTTTGAAAACTAGAGATTTCAGTACACTTGCCGTCAGTACGAACGACATCTATCGAATGAAAATCAAAGGGCAGATAATGAGGCACGGCGTCACAGAAAATGTCGGGGGATTAAACCAGATGATTAAAGTTGGGAGAGAGTCAAAGGTTAAGTTTTAAAGATTCTTGATTCTATATTTTGTTTTTATCTGATCCTTAAGCCCCCATCCCCTCAGTTTTCCCTATGGCGCTGTGAATAATAATAATAATAATAATAATAATAATAATAATAATAATAATATTGACTTTGAAATCGAAATCTCAAAAATGTCTTATATGAGGTCATCAACAATTCCAGTTGTAGTTGGAGGCCTCCGATTGGCTGGAAAAGATTCCGATAGACTTATTGAAGAGATTCCTGGTGGTCCAGGCCTTAAAGAAAAAAATTGTTTCACAAATACAGGCCACATCTTACGAAGGGTTTTATCTATATAAAATGTGTGTGATCTTAGGGTTGTTTTTTTTTCTTTCCTCAAGAAATTATCAGTGGAAAATGTCATGGTGCCATTTCTGACCTTTGGTTACTGGTTGGGATCCGGAAAGAAATGTGTATACACCAGAAATGAAAGGAAATAAAATGATGATAATATTAATAGCAAAATTATAATAATGATGAGGGTGAAAAAAGAGAAAAGTACAAAGACTTCACTTGAGCATCGCAATAACTCTGGATCATGAGGAATGATATCTATAAGAATTTCTGAACTAGAAAGTATTCCAAAGACGATATAACAGAAAGCTGCCAGCCCATGGTAATGTTAAAAGACTGTCAATAAGATTGGTCTGAGAAGATTTGCTGTCACATGACCCCAAGCGACAATGCCTAGGTTCTTCGAATGTGAAGTCGAAAACCCATAATCAATGATACAATTCTAATGAAATGGCTTGTTCCTACTTAGATTCTTGATGTACGTCTGCTAAAAGTCATTTATATATTGTCTATGCAATGTGAGTGTGCGTGCTTTTTTCTTTGCATTTATTCTCGTGAGAATTCGAAATTCTCGTGGGTCGTCGGCGAAAAACGCCGATACCTTTTTTGGCATATATTGGCTGTGGAACTTTTTGGTAATGATTAGATTTCGAGTCCGAGTAAAAAAAAAAAAAAGACACGATTTGATCGATTGAAAGGACTGGGAAAATCTCTGATACCAGATATTTGAAATAAGTCAGTATTTACAGATACACTGTTAAATATTTTAAATATCTTACTATTATCAGCATTTGCGTAAAAACACAGAAGTTTATAAGTCACCCATTATTTTGTCTATACGCGCAACACGTGAGTAAATTTTAAATGCTTAAGTTTCTTTGCACCATTTATTTCAAAATATAGCTTGTTTTCTCAAAAGCCAGCATTGTCTTTTCGGTAATTTCATGCACTTTTTGATAATATTAGCAAAATAACTCTTATAATTATTCAAATAGGTGATCTCATTTGACCGAACGTGGCCAGGGAGATGACTTTGGCTTTACTAAATTTAATATTTGTATTATACTCTTTGCTTGAATGACTGCATATTTTGAAAATTGACGGATTACATCCAAAACTGCAACTAATTTAGGTGATACATTGACTTCTTGAAAAACATCAGTAATTTATCATAGTTGCCAGTATGGAATGATACTTACCATTATAATATATATATATATATATATATATATATATATATATATATATATATATATATGAATAAGGTATATGTATGCAGCAAACGTCCAAACAAGATTTAATTAAAAGGAACCCATAACGTTTGCCTGTTTAAATTTGTACATATATATATATATATATATATTGTACACACACACACACATATATATATATATATATATATATATATACGAGGCAAATCTCAAATCACTACTGAAGTTTTACGCTCTCGCGATGTTCAGGCGACATTTTTTTTTGTTTTGTCTGGGTAGTCTACGCGTTGATCACTAATTTCCTACGGAGTTAGATGTTTACCATTTGCTCTTCTTTTTTTTTCTTTAGTATTTCTTTCCTTTTAGGGATTTTTTCTTGTCTAAAATTTGAGGTCATTTTACAAGTTTTCTGTTGGCCGCACCAATATTATTGGATTATATATATATATAATTTTATTCAGGCGTCCACTTTTATATTTACATACGCTCTACCCCTGATATTGAGCACTTTAACCCATACATATAGCATACCTTAAAAATAAAATATTTTGGTCATACACACAATCACACACACACACACACAGATATATATACAGATATATATATATATATATATATATATGATGCAAATTTTCTGTGTATAAGTTGTCTAAAATTTGTATATATGTAAGTTTCGATTAACACCTGCACTATATATATATATATATATATATATATATATATATATATATATATTATAGTTAATAAATCCATTGGTATATAATCTGAGTGAATCCTAGTAATATACAATATTAAAATGATCCATAAAAATGCTTACAGTGCAAATAAATAAATAGTAGTAAACCAAAAAATCCCAAATTACATGATATGGAGTATAGACCTTTTTCAACCGACGAAATCTTCACCAGTCTTATCCTGTATTTCAGTCTATATAACGGAGTTGCATAAGCCTTACGCAGTTTTCCTCGGTTGAAATAGGTTTATTCCCCATATGAAGTAATTTTGTATTTTATTGTTTAATACTCTCTCTCTCTCTATATATATATATATATATTAAGAAATGGACAAGGTCCGACAATTTATTTATTAAAGACATTTTTTTATGTTTAACGTTGTTATTTATAGATACAAGTATTTAAGCAAATAAACAAAAAAAATGTCTTTAATAAATATATATATATATATATATATATATATATATATATATATATATATATGTTTAATTATTTTATGACTGTCTCTACTCCAAGAATTGCTGAATTACATCCACTCTTCAGAAGACTTGATTGTAAGTGATGAAGAGTGGGTGTAATTGTAAAACTCAAATTATGACAGTTATTTTATTAATTCTTCTTCTTCTTCTTCTTCTTCTTCTTCTTCTTCTTATTATTATTATTATTATTATTATTATTATTAGTGCTCTATCGCATGTTCTCAAGCACTATAATTTCAAAGACTACTTCCCTTAAAAAGCGTTATCGTTCAGGATTATGGTCGACCTTTTTTGAAAATTACAATTATTGTCATTATTCGCACACACACACGCATGCGCACACATCCACCCCCCACCACATATATATATAGTATGAGTGTTATAGGTTTCTATGGAATCTTCATAAACCTTCATTATTTTCTCTATATATAAATATATTACAACTTCAAATGTACTTTGACGTGATGTAATGGTTAGAAAGTTTGTCTCAATAGCTGGTTTATGACTGAGTATTGAGTTTAATTCTTACTGGGTGCTCCATACTTTTGGCCCTGTGCCACATTTAAGTTACGCTTATTAAATTGTTATATAAACTCGTTCGCCGAAGACTTAATTTGCCTACTATTATATGTTTTTTAAAGAAATATTTTTAAAAATTCAACAAAAAAATGAAAAAAAATTGGAATTTAATTTCTTGTATATACGAAATCTATCCAAATTTGAGTGTATGAGATAAAAAAAAAAAATGGAAAATTTTTTGAAAAAAATTTTAAATTATTGTAAAAATTTGCAAAATATGAGATGATTATATACTAAGACAAGCTTCTAATTAGAAGGCAAATTGTGGTTGATTGTTTTGGTTTAGTTTCTATTACGGCATATCAACACCTAAATGAGTTATTTAATGGCAACAAAATTTTTATTACTGGTAATATTGTTTTGTCAAAAATCTATTACTGGTAAAAGTTTTTTTCAAAATGTGTTACTGGCAATAATTTTTTCAAAAAACTTATTACTGGTAATATTTTTTTCCTGAAAAATGTATAGCTGGCAATAGTGTTTTCAAAAATATATTGCTGGCAATATTTTTTTTCTTCAAATATTTATTGATGCAAATAATTTTTTACAAAGTATTTCTGGAATAAGACCTATTTTTACACTTTCACAGTGTTTTTTACCCCAGTTTCTGGGTTAACTATTTGCCCATCGCCGGGATCCTAACAGCAATGAAGAGGTGGTTGCACGCTCCTCAAAACCTCCTGATCAGAAGTCTTGCTTTTAGACATAGTTTATAGTCTTACCCAGGACGCGTATGCAGTTTATTGTCATACCCAGGACTGCAAATTGTGGTTGAAGACAGGAATGGAAGGATTGTGATATGCGTATATATTCAAAAAATGGAAAGTTACTTACCTTGAAACTCAGTATGAAGACTGGCTCTTATAGAACGAGTGCGAAATATGTTTCAGTCAGATGTTAGATTTTAGATGCTGGGTGTAAAGGCAAATTTTTATAAGCGTATAGTATCAAAGAAAGTAAAGAACATTATCTAAGTAATAAACTGATAACGTTAAGTGTGACACAGAGATCCAAAGATGCATAGAAATAGTGATTTATATCTTCCAGAAAATAAGCAAAATATTAAGAATAACGTATTGAACTGAAATGTAATAGCTAATCAATATAGCAGTAAATGCTAGACATTTCTCAGAATTGAAGTGATTTCAAACGACAGAGATGTTGTTCTAACAAAGAACGCTATGAATACTATGGACAGTGTCATATAAACAGCGAAGAAGTTTTAAGAAGATTAAGAACTACAAGGGTATATATTTACAATCAGAAAGAGATAATGTGACACAGGAATACGAAGGCATACAGAAATTTAAAGAAGCCTTACAGAAACTAAGTAAAGTATTAAGAGATAGGAAGATGTCCTTACAGGCAAAAAGAATGCTGAACTGCTATGTAATATCTAATTACTTATATGACAGCGAATGTTGGACAATATTCTCATAGATAAAGAGAAAAGTTGAATCAACGGAGATGTGGCTTTACCAGTAAATGCTGAGAATACCATGAACAGAGCACGTGGGCAGTGAGGAAGTTTTGATGAAAATAGGAACAACAAGGATATTTATACTTACAGTCAGAATGAAACAACGTGACGCAGATATTCAGAGGTTTATAGAAATGTAAAGACGCCTTTCAGAAACTAAGTAAAGTATCAAGGGATAGAAAAGTGTCATTAGAAACGAAAAAAAGACCTTTGAAATGTTGTGCAATATCTAAGTTTCTTAATGGCAGTCGATGCTGGACAATCTTCTCACAGATGAAGAAGTAACTTCGAGTAACAGAGATGTGATTCCTCCGATGAATGGACAGATCATAGGACCAATAAGGAAAGTTTTTTTTTATGATCTCACCCCAAGTAAGGCAAATAGAGCCACTAAGACGCGAAAGGTTACTGAGTATGAAAGATTTTGAGAGAGAGAAAAAGAAAAAATAAAGCGAGAAGACGATAAAAGAACAATTAAGAAGACAGAAAATGATGATTGATATTGCATTTAAATGTCTGAAGATCAATTTTTATCGAAAAAAAAACCCCGAAGAGATTTCCACAAGCGAGAAGTGCAAGAGAAGAAACTTAGCATAGAACTAACGGTTACACGTCACTATTTCAACAGTACCAGGATGGGACCTAGCTGCCAAACTAGTACTGCACTTAAATTCATAAAGTCGACGTACCAAAAAAAGAAAGTTCATCAGAACAATTACCGTGAAATTATTTATAGAAAAGGCACAGGCAAGCTACGTTACGGTGGTGAGAAATGGACTGAAGCCTAGATATCCGGTTAGGACCTATAACATTGCAGATTCTTCTTTGCGTAATACCAAGAATCATTAAATACACAGCAGCAGCACCAAACCAGAAGTGGCAGCAAGATTCAAATCATGGGCGAATGATAGACTTATAAATATGTAAGATTGTTTCTAGAGAAAAAAAAATATCTGGCACGACTTTTCTAGCTACAAACTTGGCAATTGATTCAATATAATCTTCCCACTTCATGCCAGCGGAAAACGTTAGTCGTCCGGGAAGGCGCAACAAATCACTTTCCTGGAGGTTAGCATCAGCCTTTCTGATGAAAGGCAAATACGATTCTCTAAGACGAGGAAAGAGAGCAGTTTCATTTCGGACGAGTTAAAACTAACAAGTCATTTCCAGCATCAACGGATTGAATGACATTTTTTTTCTTTAAATCAGCTGCCATTTTGATCTTATCGAACCAATCTAACTTACCATTAAGACAGGAATAAATATTTGATTCATCGTCGAAGATATCGATCGAGTTAAGAACAGACGCCATCGGGAAGATTTTAAGGAAAACATTCTTTTTAAGTAAACAGGATTAGAGAAAACATTTTATTCTCGGTGTGACTACGTTTTGTATTTTATTTAACTCCATCAAGCTACTTAACGTAAATTTCTATGTATAAGACGCATTTTTTCTAAAAAGTAATAAACATAATCAGGGGTACGTATTATGCAGAGCTACAAAAATCTTTAAAAAATTGCCGTTGCATAGGTCGATTTCAGTTGCGAAATGAATACTCACCACAAACATACGACAATTTGACACTAACATTCGGCGATTGCAATCCCATAAGGATATCAAATGCAATCATATGTACCTAACAATACTTACAAATGTAAAATAAGAATTATCATAAAACTAAATTAGAATAATTTTATTCTATGTTTAAAACCATTTTTTATAAGAGTAGGTAGGAAACGCTGGCTGTAATGAAATTGGAGACGTACAATTTATAGGGTTTGATTACCAAACAAGGGGTGCGTATTATGCATGAGTAGAAGCATTTTCCCATATTTTCAGCACAAATTTAAGGGTGCGTATTATGAAGGATGAAGGTGTATTATATATGGGGAATTACGGTATTTGATATGATAATCGACCTCCCTCATCCTTTTCCTAAAAAGAAGCTGAATCAGCCACATTTGAGCTAAACAATAGCTTCTTTCATATTTTCGCTTATATGTAGATTAGTCTGCTATTTTGTTTCTTGACAAACATTCCTCGTTTCCACGCCTAACAGATTGTTATGGGATGCTGGACCGTGAGGACCTTGATGCTGGACCGTGAGGACTTTGATGCTGGACCGTGAGGACCTTGATGCTCGACCGTGAGGACCTTGATGCTCGACCGTGAGGACCTTGATGCTCGACCGTAAGGACCTTGATGCTGGACCGTGAGGACTTTGATGCTCGATCGTGAGGACTTTGATACTCGACCGTGAGGACTTTGATACTCGACCGTGAGGACCTTGATGCTCGACCGTAAGGACCTTGATGCTGGACCGTGATGGAATCATGAAAGCCCGATCTAGCTCGATCGAATAAATAATAATAGTTAACCTGTCAGTTAGTACATTAAACACAACTTGTCAGTATGTGATAGACTCCTACAAACTATGTGTAATAGAATAGCATAAACGATTTTTTTAATGTCGTCTCTCTTCAGGACATATGCGATCATGGCTCTCTACAGATTACATTTCTTTATTCCCTGTGCATTACTATGCGTTTTTAGGAAACATCGTCAGGTGTTTTGCCCGCCGTTTTCTGCACAGTTTTCATTTCCGAGTTCTCATTCTCTTATACTCGTTGTTGCCCAAGGCTGGAGAGCCGTGTGTACTCTGTTGATTAACCCGCAACTGGCGTTAGGGAGAAGAGGTAGATTCATGCGCTTCCTAATAGCATTCTTGAAAAAGTGACCGCAACTGACTAACATGGCATTTCAACTCAGCTCGCTGAATCCACTTTCTGCGACGATATCCGTACCGTGCAAAGGATAAGCGCTCAAATACAGTAAGTAACTATTATTATTTATTCGATCGAGCTAGCTCGGACACTCATGAGACCATCACGGTCCAGCATTAAGGTCCTCACTGTCCAGCATCAAGGTCCTCACGGTCCAGCATCAAGGTCATTAGGGTAGCATTCTGTGTCATAACATAGCTGCTCAATGTATGTTGTTACTGGGCGACTAACCGGTCTTGCTCAATATCTAGGTGTCCAGAGCAGTAGACCCCTCACAAGTTCTTGTTTTACTCGACAGCGTTCGAGTGAAATTGTAGAAATATCAGGGATGGGTCCATCAAGATTGTGATATAGTTGGATATTGTCTCCAAGAGATGTTAAGTATAACTCTCAGCATCCGAGTACAGGTTCCATCAAGCTTAGACTCTAGACTTTTAGTTAATGTCTAAGCAGGGGCACCATACTTAAAAACCGCCTCTACGGTGTCGGAAAGAATCTCTATTTGAGGTTGTTTGGTAGATTAAATTTCCAGATTACATCCATTTTATTCAATGAGGGCCAGGCGTTAGCTATGCGAATTGCCACATCCTTTACAGTAGAATTTATTTCGCTTCCTAGGTATGTAAAAGATTCGACATATTTTATTGATTCATCTGAGACATTTTTTTTATTGAGCCTTGTTGGTTGAAGCCTATGAATTCAGATTTAGTGTTAGTAACTACTTAGATTTTAATACTACTTGAGAATAATTACGTATTTCTTATCAGTATTAGTGGTCGATATTCGGACCCAAGTAAGAGCTAAGATTTTAAATACTGATTTTCAAAGCCGGCATTCATTCATTGTCTTTAATGTTTAGTACAACAGCTTTCTCCGCACCATACCAGCCAAGTCATATAGACTTTGTGCAGAGCTAAAATAAGGTTAAATAATACTACTTCTGTCCTACCATAGTTGTTTAGTATATGAAATATGCATTTATATGTCACAATTATTAAAGGACAGAGTTCGAATCTCTTTTGATCTATATGGTCGATGTAAGAGTGACACAGTTTTACGTTTCTTGTCGTTTCATTCTTCAAATCTTAAAAATACAAGGCTACTTCATAGACCGCTTTATTATATGAGGAAGAGTAGTTGTAGGGGTCTTTTTTTATATGAGGACTCGAGATGGAGAGAAAGATGCTCGTGACGAATCAAGTCAACTCATTGGCTAGAACTTCATCGCCACGTGTTGGGTTACTCGCTAAGGAATCTTGTGTTGACACTTAATTCTTGCAGACGTCTCGGTCTAATTCTTTTTGTTTCTCTATCGAAACCTAAACAAAGGCAAGTCATCACTGTCAGAATTCCACTTCTACTGGGTTCACCCCACACACACCGCCACCACCACCACCCAGTTCGCGTCACCAGTGTTACGACCAGCAGTTTGTTACTTTGGGCCAGTCTACGCATACTGTAACAGTATTCTCCATACGCGCCACTGGTTGGTGTGCGAGCTCGGATCAAAACCAGAAATATAAATGCTGATTTTAAAAGTAGTCGATATCTTCCCATTTAAAATATTGGCGCTTCACAATCTTCTGACATACTATTTCTTTCTCGTTTGCTCTGTGCCATACTAAACTAATCTTAGCCAATTTTACCTTAGATCCCTAAGCCTGCTTCCATCGAAAGCGAATAAGTTAAACGATATTCAGATCTTGCAAACTATGCAAAGCCAGGTTCAGAATCAATCGATATTGATCGATACCGATGGCATAGAGAGACGTAAAGGGAGGATGAGCGTCGATAAAAAGGCTTAAATCCTCACAGGTCCGTTCCTGGTGTGACATTATCGATATTCAATAGCAATCAATGGCGGGAATTTTCGCTCAGTTAACAATCTTAGCGTTTGTCCGTTGGGAATTATTTTATTTTTTGCCAAGCTTTCAATATCGTTATTGATTTACGGATTCTGGCGTTTAATCTTAATGCTGCTTTATTATTTGTCGACTGACTTTCCTATTTCGCTTTCTTTAAAAATAGGAAACATCCGTTTTGAGATACATCTATCTATTCTAGCGTAATTATATCTATATACATTTCGATACCACTCTATCTATCTATCTATCTATCTATCTATCTATCTATCTATCTATCTATCTATCTATCTATCTATCTATCTAAAGTCTATTCATTATCTATCTATCTATCTATCTATCTATCTATCTATCTATCTATCTATCTATCTATCTCAAGTCTGTTCATTATTATCTATCTATCTATCTATCTATCTCAAGTCTATTCATTATCTATCTATCTATCTATCTAGATAGATAGATCTATCTAACTATCTCAAGATAGATGTTATTTATCTATCTATCTAATAGATAGACAAATCTGTTCATTATCTATCTATCTATCTAATCTCAAGTCTGTTCATTCATCTATCTATCTATCTAGATAGATAGATAGATGAAATGAACAGACTTGATATCTGTTCATTATCTATCTATCTATCTATCTATCTATCTATCTCAAGTCTGTTCATATCTATCTATTCATTCCGCTATCTATCTTTCTATCTTAAATATGTTCATATCTATCTGCCTAATTCTGATCACATCTATCTATCTATCTATCTATCTATCTATCTATCTATCTATCTATCTATCTATCTATCTATCTATCTATCTATCCCAGTTTCTTCTAATTACTATAAAGCTAAAACAGTGTGAATTTGATGCATACATATACAGACCACTTATTTTCATGGTTAAAGTCTTGTAACAATTCGAATTACTTATCTTCATAATTTTTTTTTCGAAATCCCATGATAAAAACATATAAACTTTAAATGTTTCTTCCTAAATTTCTTACCACAATAACAAAAATATTGTTTTATTCAGTTGCTTTTTGATTACCAATTTAAATATTTTCTTTATATTATGCAATTTTATTATTACATATATTTTCAGGAGTTTTCTTAACTTAAATCTACTATGAAAGTAGCAGTTATTCCAGGAGTAAACAGGACACGACAAAATGAAGTCTCTTAAAAGTAAACTCAATTAAAACAAAATTGACAGTAATGTTACACGGTTTTAAATTAGCTTAATCTCTTTGGGGTTCTTTTATCAGAATATCGTCGATATTTTTGGCCTATTTTTATAGATTTCAGTCAACTTACTAATGTGCTGTTTGTTTAAATTACTTTGATATCCAAATGCTCACATTTTTCAATTAAAGCACTATTTAAAAAAAAACATTGTTATATAGGATCTCAGTATCTGTGCTTTTTTTCAATTCGTCGAACTCACTATTTAAGGAAAAAAACATTGTTAGTATCTTACACCAAATAGTTTAGATGTTTCTTAATTGGACAAACATTAAAAAATAAATCTCTTTGATAAATCATCTTCCAAATAGTTTTGTTCTTAATTGGACCTATTAATTCCTTTGAATTCCAATACTTCTTCTTTCTTCTTCTTCTTCTTCTTCTTCTTCTTCTTATTATTATTATTATTATTATTATTATCATTATTATTATTATTATTATTATTATTATTACTACTACAACTACTACTACCACTACTACTACTGCTGCTGCTTTGATTTCTGTTGAATACACATTTCCTTTCGAGTTCCAACGAGAGACCTAAGGTCAGAAATGGCTTCCTTACATTTTCCACTGGTCATTTTTGTAAAAAAAACAAAAACAAAATGCCCTAAGATCACACTCATTTTACATAGATGAAACTCTTTATAATGTGTGAGCTTTACTTGTGAGTAAAATTTTTGTATTTCTTTTAAGCTATGGGCTACCAGGAATCCCTTCAGTGACTCGATCGGAACGATTCCCAATCAATCCGAGGGCTCCAACTACAACTGGAATTATTGATGTCCTCATGTGCCACATATTTTAGATTCTTCTTCTTCTTCTTCTTCTTCTTCTTCTTCTTAGAGGGAAGCGAAGGATATCATGAACCGAGCATGTGAGCAACGATGAGGTTTTGGAAAGGATGCAAACAAGGAGGAAGCTTATACTTAACATCAGGAAGAGGCAGATGAAGTTTCTGAGAAAGGAGGGCCTGGAGAATCTGATACTCAAAGAGAGATAGAAGGAAAGAGAGACAAGGGAAAGCAACGCATGCCTGGCGGGCTTAAGTGGATGACAGAATATGGTCTGGGGGAGGTGTCAGAAAGACGAATCTTATACTTAGTATATATATATATACTTAGCTACAGGGGATAGGGAGAAGTGGAGAGACATGATCGCCTACGCCCTGAAAGGAAGTCTCCGATGTTTCAGGTTTCTCCTTCATCTCTTGCTAACCAAATCACTGCGCGGATATTTGTTAGAATTGCAGTGCGCTAATAATGGAGTGTAGAATTAATTTCAACTTCACTCACCGCGACGCGAATGAGTCCGAACTTTTATTGTCGATAACTCCAAAACGGTAGATTTTATCAAAATTTCTTTGTTATTTTCGAATTAAGCATCTACATTTACACCTAAATGGAACTATTCGGGAATTTTTTATTAGAAACTGAGTGCGCGGCTTGAAATGCAAATTACCCTTTTGAGGTTCCAAGTTGTAATTAGTTATGTCACCACTAATAATGATAGAAAAGACTGTCACCTGATTAATATTAATTATTGTTATTTCTAATTTCTCCTTCTTTATCTCTCCCCCCTCACTCTCTATCTATCTTTCAGCTTTTCCTCGAATCACAAGCACTTCTCTCGTTCATCGGTCGAATTAGTTTTCACGACTTCCTCTCAAGATGCAATGCGTAAAGTAAAAATTATGTTCGAGCGTTTCTTTTTTATTTCCTATTTTCGTTGCTTTGAAAATGATAGCAGAACGATTCATAAAAAATGATAGTAGAACGATTCATAAAAAATAATAGAACGATTCATAAAAAATGATAGTAGGATACACTGGCTGTTAACAAAATACATCATTTGTTTTCATTCAAGTTTTCTGTAAAAAGCAAAATGAAAAAGGAATTTTCTGAAAAAATATCGAGTCTCGAGATTAAAAATGAAATCAAAGAATGTCAAATCAATGAATAAGAAAGTAAATTGGCATCGAAGAGGAAAGGCTTTTTGAGACAGCTGCAAAGCTTAGAGAGAGCATCTCAGCAAAGAATCGCTCTCCTTTTCTCTTTATCAAAAGTAAATGAAAGGTAATTTATTTCTAGTAAAATGGCTTAATTGCTCTCCATTTTATGTTACTCTCCTTTCTTTTCTTCTCGCATCACCTTTCTTTTAATTCGTCAATTCGATTTTACTTTTGTTTTCTTTTTCTTTTCGTTCTTTCTTTCTTTCTTTCTTTTAATTCGATTGTACGTTTATTTCCTTTTTCTCCTTTTTCACTTCCTTTTTTTTTTTTTTTGTTCTTTTTTCTTTTGTTCTTTTTTCTTTCTTTCTTTAATTCGATTGTGTCTATTTCTTTTTTTTCCCTTTTCTTTCTTCCTTTTAATTCGTCAATTCGATTGTACATTTATTTTCTTTTTCCCCTTTTTCTTTTCACTTTTCTTTTTTGTTTCTTACTTTTTTTTTTTTCTTTTGTTCTCTTTTCTTTCTTTCTTTAATTCACTTGTATTTCCTTTGACTCATCTTTTCCTTTAATTCGATTGTACATTTGATTCCTTTTTCTTCTTCCACAACTTCTCTTTCTATTTTACGTTATTCATCTCATTCAATGAGAATAATTAGGAAATATTTTTTATTCGATAGACATCGATCAGATAGATTTTATGGTACTAGTGTATTTAAAAAAAAAAAAAAAAAAAGAAAAGAACAAGCCAATTCTTTTTCGAAATCCCAGCCCAACAAAAAATGAAAAAAAAAAATTCCCCTTGGATCTATCAGTTGACATGATGCGAATCCATTTCGTAAAATTTATCCATTTTCTATTTTCTCATTTAAAAAAAATCGACATTGTGTCATGAAGATTTTCTTTAAGCGTCTTCAGGGAAAAATTCGAATGTTGAATGCTGGGCGTGGAAGTGATAATTATTTGGTTGACTTAAATTTCATTTTACAAACAAAAACGGAACACGAGCTTCGTTAACATTTCTTCATTGTAGGAGGTTTTTTTACTCAATTTTTCTCCCTATTTTCCTCTCTAATTCCCTTCATTCTCTCTCACTTTCCCTCTCACTCACCTCTCTCTCTCTCCCTCTCTCTCTCTCTCTCTCTCTCTCTATATATATATATATATATATATATATATATATATATATATATATATGTAGTTATATTGCAGTCTAAGCGTATGTATGTGTGTTGGCAGAGAATTTAATCTAATGTGTAACGAATGTGTAACGTATCCTTCTAAGTAAGATAGACCACACAAAAATTGAAAGTTGAAAGATCACCAAAATATTAATGTAGCAACTACTGCAACCAAAGAGGCACCCAAAGTTGCCACATCAATACAAAAGAATCTAAGACCCCAGCAAGACTAAAAAGACACATCCGCGCTGCCTATATTTGAGAATAAATCAAATTATGGCTTCGGCTGAAATTGAGTCCCTGTCATAATATCATGTATGTATGTATAATCGTATCTATCTATCTATCTATCTATATGTATGTATCTATCTATCTATCTATCTTTCTCAATATATACATATATATCTATCTAGTTATCTCATTCTAATTGTATTTATCAATATATTTATACCTCTATCTATCTTATGGATCATCGGTCAGTCAGTTATACACGCTTAGGCAATCATTAGGCGAGGCAGATTTTTTCTCGCTGTAGGTTGCCATTTCTTTCTGCGGTTGACCAGTTGTCAGCTAAGGCTATAGAACCCAGTCTGTCCTGCTATTTACCCATAACTGGCGGGAGAAGAAGAGGATTCATGCCTTTCACAAGTGGTATTAGCATGTAAGTGAATGTAATAGATTCTACTGGATTTCAAACTCGAGTCTCCAGTAGGTGGCCCATTTGACCTAACGATTAGCTTAAAAAGCAAACGTCGTAATGTACCAATCTGCTCCAGATTAACCCTACGCTGAGCCAAGATAAGGCAAGATATGGCAAACTGTGGGAAATTCGGGTATTTAGGTAATTATGGTAAATATTATTAATAGTGAAATCTTTCTCCGAATCAAGGATGCTAACAATTCATTCGGAAAACTGGATGGACGCATGGAATTTCTATTGAGACAAAGTTGAAGGTTTACAATACTCGTGTTTTGTATTCATTGTTATATGCATGTAAGACTTGGGTCACTTACTGGCGCCACGGGAAAAGCATAGAGCCTGGGCTGGATTAACTATTAAGCAAAATAAGCCCGTGCTTAGCGCATCAAGGGAAGGGGGACCACAGAAATTGTAATGATATGTTGTGCACATCTAAAGAAATAAGTCGAACACGATTAACATTTGAATCAACAGGACGCCATTATGAAGGCGGGGCAACTGATCTGCATCGAATCTTTATTGACATTCTGATTGGTTAATAAGGGAATGAGCTAAGGGAGATAATGAGGATTGTATTTACTCAATACAATACATCTCTTTTGAATACGTTACTATTATTAATTAACTTAATGAAATTTAATTTTGTGAACAGAAATAGACTGCCTACATGTTTGCTTGGCATTATTCGAGCCATATTTGTATGTGATTCTGAAACACGCTGGTTTTTTGATGACACGTCCACTTCTGGTCACGGTTCTGTTAGAATCTGGTCGTGGTTCATTTGACAGTGGCTGCACAGCTCTGATTGATTCTTTCCTGGTTGGCTTTTGTTCTGGGTTGGAACTAATGGTATGCCTCTCTCGATGGTCGTATCTTGCCTTCGTTTCATTCTATATTTATTTCCAGCTAGCGTTTCCACGATGCACATTCTCGGTTGATAGCCTTCATTTATTTGCACTCCTTACCAAGACGCCATGCTAGCATACTTAACTCGCAGGTGTATGGGGCCGCCAAAATCTTTTAAGTGTTTAGGGCCTCTGCATGGAGCATTGCTAACAACAGTCTCTCCGCCGTATAGTGGGCATCCGATGGCAAATGTATGTGAGAGATGTTGATATTTTGGAAGGCAATCAGAGTCTCCCAGTACAGAGTCTTTGGTACTTCAGCATCGGTTTTAAATGAATGGTCAGCGGGTCTGGATGAAAGACGACCGGATCCCCAAGCAGTTTCTGTGAGGTGAGTTGACCGATGGAAAAAGACCAGCGCACATCCTGAAATTGAAGTAGAAATATTTTTCAAGAACATACTGCAGAAAACCAACATCATGCAAAATGACAAGGATAACCTCGCTCTAGATGGTTCATCGTAGAGGAAAGCAGTGCACAGTGGTAAGAGAGATTTTGAACACAAACGACTGAAAGAGGCACCCAACATTGCCACATCTCCATATGAGAATATATGTCCCTACCAGGACTAAAATGCCACACCTCCGCTGCCCATATCTTAGGATAAATCAAGCGATGGCTTTGCTGGAAACTAAATAGCAGTCGTAATCTATCTATCTATCTATCTATCTATCTATCTATCTATCTATCTATCTATCTCAGTTTGTTCATATCTATCTATCTATCTATCTATCTATCTATCTATCTATCTATCTAGGCGCCACGGCCTGAGGTAATGGTTAACGAGGGTTGTCTGGTTGACCATTACTAATGAGTAGTCAGTTCGATCCTTACTGGATGCCCGATATAAAATTCGACATTCAAGAATCCCTCAAATGTTAAAATGTAAAAACAACCAACTTAACCGTATCTGTCTGTCTATCTATCTGTTTAGCTATCTCTGAAATGAAGTGCATTATGAGCCGTATTTAACTGAATTTTAACAAAGCCTATTCATCATAGTTTTGATGATTACCACAGAACTGAAACCAAATTTTCCTGAATCCTAATTAATCATACTGTTGTCTGTTTCCCTCAAAACTATACCCTTGCCTTTTCCTCAACATTACTTTCTTCTTATTTCCATTATTCTCTTTTTGTCTTTAAATAAATATTATTTTATTGATTTTGACTAAAGATCATAAGACGAAAAATCTCCAGCACTTTCTTCAGTATCGTAACAATCGTCTGGATGGTGTTGATTCTTCCTCGGATTTCCAGTTCTTTTAACCTCTTTACAGGGATTTTCAAAACTACTCCACGTTGATAATAAGTCTCATGTTCTACAATTATTGCGCTTTTCTAGAAAGGTCCACCCCCCCACACATATATATATATATATATATATATTTATATATATATATATATATATATCTGTTGTGACCAAGTAATGCTTAAGAAATAACACAACAAGAGGTTGCAGATAAATAGCGTATTGAACATTAATACAACAGAAGTGTGTTACACGACTTGGGAGTGTGTGTCGGTTGACCAGCGTTCAGTCTATATCACTGTTAATATTTAGCAGCACCCACCATGAGGGATATATGTGGCACAAGGCCGAGTTTAACGTGGGTCATCCAGGCCCGCATAAACGGGTTCGGGTCTGTTTACCTCCCCGTATGAAATTCTGCCCTTCGGCACAGCCTCGTCCGTGTTTCTCTCTGCTCAAGGCAGAGAGTTCGACAGGTGCTGGGAACAGCCCCAGTAAAACAGTCTATATCACGGTTATATTTAACGGCCCCACCCACGTGGGTCGTATGTGGCACAAGGCCGGTTTAGCGTGGGTTCTCCGAGCCCGTAGGCTCGGCCAAAAATATTCCCTTAGAACCCGCGTAAACAGGTTCAGGGCCTGTCTACCTCCCCGGACGAAACCTTGCCCTTCGTCAAAGCCTCGTCCGGGTTTCTCTCCGCCGAGGCGAAGAGATCGACAGTAATGAACGGTCTATATCACTGTTTTCCCCGAGGCTTACTTTCCTACTACTTTATAGTAAGTGGAAGAGTCCACAATAACCTCATTAGAGGGAAAACACCACAACAATATCTTTTCTCCTTTTTTTTTTTGGTTTTACTCTGGGGTCTGATCCAAATCCCCTTTCAGTCAGAAGTTCTTTTCTTCACAGTGACGAGATTTCGTTTTCTGGATTAAGTTAGTGATTTGAAATTGAATGTCCTGCAACATTTTTTTTTTTTTGTTGAGACGAAATTTGTGACGAATTTCTCTGCTCATCCGTTATTCACTGTACCTGTGATGACATCCAAGGTCGACTGTGTCTGCATATACACCCGACTCGCTGTATTCACAGATTTGTCTCCTTAGCCGTGGTCGTATCCAACAAAAAATAAAACAATTCATTTTCAAAGCTCTCTGGTTGAGAAATAGCAACAATACGAATTCTCTCTTAGCTGGCTGTTTTCTTTCAGCTAAACTGCTATCTCTTGCTGGTCCCTTCGTCCCTTGCCGCTTGGCAGCTACTCACTTGTTACCTACCTACGTCTCTGACTGCTGAAACCCTTTTCCTTCGACTTCCTGCCTCTCTCTGCTTATATGGATGATGGCTGGGGTTCCATCTCCCTATCCATTCACTTGTGTTCCGGAAGGTTTGAGACCACCTGAAAGCCAGATGCTTGGTCAAACCTTTAAAAGGCTCTAATTTTTTTTATTATCTCAAATCGTTAACAACATTTTATATTTGCCAATTCAAAGGCAGGCTGGAGAGAGAATTCCCGAAAGCACTGACACTTAAGTTGACTCAAAGATGGACTGGAGACGAATTTGCTAAGAAAAATCAGATAACTAAGTGGTCTTAAAAGGAAATAGAATTTATCTACTTATCTTCTAAGGATGTATGAGAAATCGTATTGTTACACTGTTTCTAAGTCGTTTTCTTCGTTATCGTTTTACCGTTTGCTTGCATTTAGTAATTATTTTTTAGTTTAAGTATAACTGAATTTTTTAGTTTAAGTATAACTGAATTTTTTAGTTTAAGTATAACTGAATTTTTTTTGCTGTATTTTTAAAAATGCTTAAGTACAATGAAGAATGTGCAGGAAATGAGGCGAAATAAACATTTATAGAAGTATTTATTTTTGCCTAGTCGGAAGTAAATCTCCTTTTCTCTTAAACACACGCACGCACAGAGACACATTCACACACACACATACACATTTTAAAATATCTGTGTTTTAAATAGAAGCGATTGTATTTTGAAATTGAAAACCGTGAAACTTTCACTGTCAATTCGCACGGCTTAATTGGTTATTTTATATAGAAAATATGATCGTTACTCTCCAATTTAGCCAACTCTTCTTTATTTTCGCTTTTCTTTAGATTTTTTCTTTCATTTTGTCGTTCTGATCTTTCTTTTGGTATTTTTTCTTCTGTTATTTCTGTTTTTCTTTCTTTCTTTCTTTCTTTCTTTCTTTCTTTGTATCTTTCTTTCTTTGTATCTTTCTTTCTTTCTTTTTGAGTCCCAATAAAAATATAGTAAACTTTTTTTTATTATTTATAAGAATATATCTTGAATAATCTTTTCTTTTCTTTTCTTGCCTTTATTTATTTCGGAATAAATTTGCATTTTTCTTTTATCCAAATGAGATTAGATAAAAAAAAAGTTTGTGTTTTTGAAAAACTTATTAACTTTCTATTGTTTTTCTTTGGAATTTTATTATTATTTTATCTCTGAAAATCAATACAATTGTTTAAATCTCGTTAGCTACATTCGAGATGTATTTTTTATGACTATTTTACTTGTTTTTATCATTTGCATCTTCACATTGGGAATTTCTCGTTGGGAACACCGGGGACTGAAGGACAACAAGTTCCTTTAAATCTCAAGTTCCTTATTTGGTATTTTCTTTTGCTTTCATTGTTGATATTATTAATCTTCTTCTTCTTCTTCTTCTTCTCCTTCTTCTTCTTCTTCTTCTTCTTCTTCTTCTACTACTACTACTACTACTACTACTAATAATAATAATAATATTCATTGATTATTCATACCAGAAATGGTCCACTCCATGGATTAAGGGACAGCACGTCTGCAGTGTAGAACACTATCTGCTACAAGGATGCATACTCAATGAATTTACTATTTTATTTTATTTACTACTACTACTACTACTACTACTACTACTACTACTACTACTACTACTAGAAGAGTACGATTTTCAGAAAAGACACAATGTTTAGCAACAATATTTCAACAGTATATATGTTTTCTTTATTTCAATGTAGTGTCAAAATATTATTGTTTTTGTCTGGAAACCACACTTTTCTGGATCTGCTTCAAAATACTGGAAGAATTACGTCAATCATTATTATTGTTATTATTATTATTGTTATTTTTATTTTCTTTGATTTCTGGCGTTTACACATTTCTTTCCGGGTCCCGCCCAGGGACCTAAGATCAGAAATGGCATCATGACACTTTCCACTGACAAAAAAAAAAATTACATAGTTAAAGCCCTTCGTAAAGTGTGGGCTGTACTTGTCAGAACAATTTTTTGTATCTCCTTGAGGCATGGACTTCCAGGAATCCCTTCAATTAGTCTACTGCAATCTTTTCCAACCAATCCTAGGGCTCCAACTACAACAGGGATTGTTGATGTTCCCATATGCCACATTTTCGAGATTTCTATTTCAAGGTCCTTGTATTTTTTTGAATATCTTCAAAGATACATTGTAGTCAGCAGGGACTGCCATATCAATAAGGAGGCACTTTTTTTGTTTGTGGTCTTTATTATTATTATTATTTTTATTATTATTACTATTATTATTATTATTATTATTATTATTTGTACTGGACGCATTTTGGTAAAATTCATTCAAATTTACAATTTTAAATTCATGTTTTACGGTTTACGGTAGGTGACTTTTTTTTATTTTATTTTAACAATTTTGATGTCTGATATTAATATATGGGGTCACTTACAATTATTATTTCTTTTACATTTTAAATTACAGTTTTGTTATAATGTAAAAGATCTTCTTTGCTATAAAATTCTAATGATTTTACGCTTGCGATGGCAAATTAAAAATGGTTTCCTTTTTTGCTTTTTTTTTTGCCTTTTAAAGATCAATATTAAAAGAAATATTCACACTTTTTATTTATTATGTTGGTCTGAAGGGGCACTGATCAATTTCAACGTCAACTCTATTATTATTATTATTATTATTATTATTATTATTACCACCTAAAGAATACTATTTTGCATGTGTGTATGTAACATCTGAAGGTGGATCAGTGCATTAAAGGCATAATTATTGAATTAAGATGCCCCTAAAGCATGTGAACGTATTGCAAAAATAAATAAATAAAAAACAAAAACTAAAAAAAAACAAAAAAAAAAACAAGAAAACAAAACAAAACAAAGCAAGGGATTTGCAATTGAATAATGGGGTATATATACGCGCTGAACTAAAAAAGCATTCTATAAGGGAGATACCTACACAACGCTAATTATACAGTACGTTCTCTTATTTACCTTTTGTGTATGACTAAATATATATATATATATATATATATATATATATATATATATATATATATATATAAAAAAAAAAAAAAAACATTATTTTCTGTACGCTTCTATTTTGCGTCTCATTAAACAGAAGGCAACGTAGTCAAAAAAAGGGGTGATTTCAATGATAATCTTTTTACTATCCTAAGTTTTTTCAACGGTCACAGGGTTTTCTAGTTATTATCATTATTATTATAATGCTGACAGTAATAAGACTTATTTTCATCATACATAGAATTATTATTACAAGGATATATTTACACCGGCAGTGTCTAGAGATCATGTAACAACAGGGTTCCTCAAGACTTCAAGACTTGTAGTAGTTCTGCCAATTTTCGTAATGTTGTCGGGTTAGTTTCCAAAACTGCTTCGACAAAAGACTTCTTGAGATCGGCAAGAATACCATGGAGATTGACGATATACAAAGAAAACTTGCTGTTTCTTGATCTCTAGTGGAATCACCAGATACTACGGATTTTCTTTTCCTACAAATATTTCATTTCTTTGCGCGTTCTTTGTTAAACTTATTGACTCAATATGTATTTCATTTTAATTTACTCATCAATAGCAGACAAATTCTTGTTTGCAAAAAGAAAAAAATTAATATTTTTTTTTTATCTGGATTTGAATCTTTTCTAAGATTACAAATATTAGTCATTGTTTTTGAATTTCATTGTTGATTTTCCAATGTTCATTGGATTGTATTTTCTTGTCAGTCAATTTTTACTGTTGTTGCTGATTGCTGTTAAAATTGTTAGTTGCGTAATAATAATAACTTATCTGCCTTTGTACAAAAATATGAAGACATGTCATTTAAAATTCAATAAACATTTCAGATTAATGCATAAAATATTATTTCTACTCAATAAATGTACGTTTAGATTGTCTGCTTTTTTCGTTGTTTATTAAAGTTTTACTTGTCTCCTTTCACTGGAGAGCAACAGTCCTTTGGAAGTATGTTGTCGAGTAAGATTATCGCGGTTATTATTGGCTTAACATATCACAGGACGATTATCGTGGATTATCATCCTCGCGATTATTGCTTAAAACTTAAAACTTCGGAAATATTGTCGCGATATTAGTGTCAGCCGATATATTGTTAAATGACAACACCTGTAAGATGTTACAGAAATTGTTTCGACAGTTATTTTCCTAATGATTATCAGCTAAGTGCAGTGGACCTCACAAGAACCATGTCAAACGAATCTGATAAAAAAGGTCACTCAGTAGAGCCAGACCATGGGTTTTTGATAAATAGAGATCGCTATTCTCTACACGACAGTAGTCATCAGCAGCCGAAAACAGAGAGACCCACAGAGAGCGGACAGAGAGAGACAGACCGCTTGCAGCGACGCGAAAAGGAAGACACGCCATTTAGACTGTCCGCTCCCTCAACCAGCCTCATCCCGCTCGTCTACAGCAGAAGGTTACAACTGAATAAAATTCACCTACTGCTACAGTTTCGACTCATGGCTTTATTTCGTGGGTAATGATCTGGCCAAAGAGTTATTTTTTAAGCCAAATGCGTTTGAATGGAAGAAGCTGCACCCAGAGAATGAACATGGTGTCTGGTGTGAGCTGCAACGCTATTTATTATTGGTGTCGTGACTAAGATGAAATGCTGGTGGCCTGTTGCATCACAGAATAAACTTTGACAAAATCCCGTGAAGCCGGAAATGGCTAATCAATAATGGAAAAGAAAAGGATATTATAAATATTTCTTTTCTGTTGAACCAACTCTGTTATGAACGCTGGACTTATAAAATGCAAATATGGAAAAATATATAAAGGAGACATCAGCCATATACTGAAAGTCGGAGTTAAAGTTCGGTTTGGTTTGTTTTACATCATATCACCCTTTTCAAGATTGTTTAATGTCGACTTCTAACATTTTGAGAAGCAAAAGCTTGATAAATATGGGACGATTTATATGAGAATCAAAACATAGACATAGGTCCGGTTTGCAAGGGAGTCAAAAAAAGGTAGGCATAAATTTAGTTTGTATGAGAGTTAAAAAAGGTAGACGTAGGTCCGGTTTGCCCCTGGAGTCAATCTTGAGCAAAAAGAAGAAAAAAAAAAAAGAAAGTAAAACAGGTTCAGTTTAACTGAGAATCAAAAAATTAAGTCCGGTTTGACCGAGAGTCAGAAAATTAAAAAAAAAAATAAAAAGGTAGAAATAGGTTCGTTTTGACCGAGAGTCAAAAAAACAAAAAAAAAAACAAAAACAAAAAAAACAATCAATAAATAAATAAATAAATAAATAAGAATAAAAATAAATTAAAAAAAATAAAAAAAAATGTTAGAAATAGGTTCAGTTTAAGCGGGAATCAAAAAATTAAATAAAAGGTAGAAATAGATCCGGTTTGACCGAGAGTCAAAAAAAAAAAATAAAATAAACAAGGTAAAAAAGGTACATTTTTAACCATTAGTGAGGCCGACATATCACCCCCCATTGGTCAAGATCAAATTATTTGAGACAGTTGTTTAACCACGTCTACTTGTATGACGATAAGAAAGACTGAATTCTGTTTTTTTTGTTTGTTTTTCTCACGCTAGTTTTATCTAATCAAAAACGACTTCCTTATTTAGTTTACCATCTGACCTTAAAGGTCAGCCTCGGAAGGTCTGAGCCAAAATACACTGCAACTAAAAAATAATAGTCTGAAACTATTATTTAATACATTCTTTTGTTCAACTGAGGAGAAATTGGGTAATCATCCAGCATATAAACCAGAAAGTATCGCCTGTGTTACACTGGTTGCTCGGAATGGAATGAGTTTAAGTGATCAGTATATTTTTCATTTGAGAAAAGACAGCAGAATGAATCAGCGAAAGTAGCGACAAAAACAACGAATGAATGAACAAATCGGGAATATCACTATCACTAATAATGTATCTTCTCTCTGAAACTTATAGAAGAAATCAACTGGGATCCTATGCTCAGATGGTCCAGCTAGTAAACTAATACTATATTAGTTACTATATGGGAGGCTTTACACTGAAAAGGAGTGTCATACAGATATAGCGATATGTTGATAGATAAAAATAATTTCTCGGAAATCGCGATTTCAGTTCCTGTGCAGATAAGAGACAGTATATCAGTTATAGATTTGAAAATCTTAACGTGGCAGAACTAGTGTTAGGTACTTAGCATTTGATAAAACGAATTCAACTGAAGAAGCTCAAATGTTACAGCTGCTTAAATATTATCCGAAAATGTAAGAATCACTGTAGCATTATTTTTTTTAAATCGAATTTACCTCAAGCAAGGCAATAAAGCTACTAAGACACAAGAGCTTACTTGGTGTGAAAGAATTAGAAAGCAGAAACATTACTAAGAAGTGGGGAACATTATAAGAGTAATCAGGAAGACAGTAAATAGTAATTGATATTGTATTATATTTTTTAAAGATTAAAATTGACTGTAAGCCATGCTGCCGAAAGAGAGTACCATAAACGAGAAAAGAAACTGTTACCATAAAACTTACGTCTACACAAAGTCAATTCAACTATAAATTGGTGAGAACCAGTTGCCAGTTTAGTACTGCGCTTAAATTCGTGAAGTCTAGCTACCATATCAATGAGTTTATCCAAACAGTTGCCATGAAAGTATTATTTAAGCAAATCACCCCAAGCAAGGCGAAAGTGCCACTATCACGATAAAGAGTGAGAGTAAGAATAAAGAGGCGTGTTTGGGAAAAGGATAAAGAGAAGGTCAGGGATCAAGGTCAAGGCATCGGAAGATGTCGATTGATATTACATTTGAATATTTGAAGATTATAAATATCAGGAAGGTGATAGGAAAAGAGTTCCACTGACGAGAAGTGCGAGATAAGAAGCTGTTGGAGTAGAAGAGATGGCTACATTTAGTTGTTTCAACAGTGAAAAGGTGGGAAGGAAATGCCAACCTAGTAGTTCGTTTAAATTCATGCAGCTTGGGAACCAGTGAAAGTAGCTCATCGGAGCAGTTGTCATGAAAATACTTGTAGAAAAGACAGAGGGAAGCTACAGGATGTCTGTGAGAAAGTGACTGTAGACGGGATGCCAGATCAGGACCAATCACGTTGCATATCCATCTTTGGATTTTGTCGAAGACCTCGAGATGAACAGTGGGAGCACCAAACCATATATGGCAGTAGTATTCCATGCAAGGACGAACCTTGTAGCGGTAGGGAAGTCACTGAAGCCGATCCACCATGTCTGGACCAATAATATTGCTGATTCTTCTCTGGATTTTATCAGGAATCTCTAAATGTGTGTGTAAGGTTATTGAATAATGGAAAGACAACTATAATAGCTGAGAAAAAAGACGAAGAACGGAGATCATAGAACATTAAAAGAAAAAAAACAATTTTGACAAGATAAGAACCAGAAAAAATGTCACTGGCTTTACAAATGTATACAAGAAGTACTGAGAAAACTTAAGATGTTAATAAGCAATAAAAGTGAATCAATCAATAAGGAAATATTTTGTAGAAAAAAAGTTGATGTTGCAAATGTAAACAGAGAGAAAAGACGTAGAATATTAAGAACGTTGGTCAAAGACACACAAGTAGGTAACATTACGAGCTTTAAGTAAATATCTCGAAGAGAAATCTATAAGTTGAGTGAAAACCTACATGAAATCTGATTTCTCAACAGTAATTTTGGTGATGAATAGAGAGCTACATTGGATGGTCGTTATGGATGTGCTAGAGGTTAGTACTTTCATAGCTTGGAAATAGTCAAACACGACTTAGGAAACAACAGTAGGGGTGGGAATAAAGTAATTTTTGTCGTGAGTAGTATTATAGGCAGTACAATTGTAACTTCCTTCAAAGTTGATGTGAGGTCACCATAAATAAAAAGAATTATAATAAGTATTAGTATTTTTTTGTTTAAAAATATGAATATATGTATATGTTAATAAGTTGTGTGTGTGCATATATATATATATATATATATATATATATATATAGATAGATAGATAGATAGATAGATAGATAGATAGATAGATAGATATGCATACACATAAGCTTTACATAAATATGTATATGTTAGATGGGAAGACATTATAGATGAAAATTGCATGTTCAGTGTTATTGGTTATTTCATTCGAAGCCTGTCTATCTTGGGGTCACCATAGACCGACCTCTTACATACAAGGGCCACATTGCAAAGACTGAAGCCAAGGTCGGATCAAGAAACAATATCCTAAAGAAACTGGCTAACACCAATCCGCACCAGAGCCTTAGCCCTTTGCTACTCCACAACAGAATATGCCTCACCAGTGTGGAGCAGATCATCAGATGCAAAGAAAATCGGCCATGTCTTAAACGCCTCTTTCAGCTCAATCATTGGGTGTTTCACGCCAACCAAAGTAGATGACCTCTACTGGCTTAGTGGTATCGTTCACCCTTACTTCAGAAGGACAGTCCACTCAAAACTTGAGAAGTTGAAGCCGGGAATTGACCTTCGTCATCCATATCCACGGGTGTGAACCAATAACAAAGAGGCGCCACAAGTCAAGAAACAAAGCTTTCTACATTCAATCGAACCACTAAACTACAGAGGCCCTAGTCGGCATCTGACCCTGTGGCGCAGTCATCTTAACAATGCGGATCACAAGCTCTCTCTCAACCCTACAGAATCCCTTCCCCCAAGCTCCAGTAGTGTCTGGCCCTTCTGGTCCTGCCTGAATCGCCTCCGTACAGCTGTTGGTCGCTGTAAAGCCAACCTTCAGAAATGGGGATATGCCACCGATGATGATCCTAAATATTGGAAAATACAAACTATAGAGCATTTTTTAGTTTGCCCCAATTTTGAAGATTCATGCACAATTAACCACCATGAAACCTTAACACCTCAGGCAAGGCTCTGGGTACAACAGTAGACGGATGTGGTGTAGCGACTCAATAAGAAGATCTGGATTAAATAATAAATAGAAATTCACGTTGAACTCAGTTTGTATAATAAAATCAAACATTCACAAAACAAGTTATTAAATATTACTTATAAATGAGGATAAGTATAAGCTAAAAATTGCATAAATATTTTCATGATGTCTAGTCTATTCTCTATTACTATATGGGTCGTTATTTTTACTCTATCCTTTATTACTATTCGGATTGTTATTTCTAATCTATCCTCTATGGATATTCGGATCGCTATTTCTAGTCTATCCTCTATACTACACAGATCACCATTTCTAGTCTGTCCTCTATTACTATACGGGCATGTAGAATGAGCAGCGAACGCCTTCCATGGACCATCGCCCACGCCTGCGCCCTGGAGAGGTCAGTATAGTTTCACCACCAAAGGACTGAATTTTGATCAGACATGGCACTACCTTTATCTCGCGAGATAGACAGATGTTCATTCTGCCATTGTGTTTGGGCAGCAAACATTCTGTTGTTCAAACGCTTGGCTGTTATCTTTGACCTTACCCAAATGTCTATTCGGCGCATTACACGGAAATAGGGCTCAACTATTGCTGAGACAAATACCATCAAATTATAACTTTTTATCAACATATCTTGGACATAAGCTACACATAATTCTTTTGAAAATAATTTTAATAAGATGACATTTCAAAATACCTATTTCCACTTATTTTAATTGAGCGTGCATCGTTGCTTCCATGTAAGAAGTCAGTGGGGGCAGCTGTCCCCGTATTTCCTGCGCTCCTAGACACAAATATGTTAGTACGATTTATAAATCAAGTTTATGCCGAATTGGAGATGCTCCTTTTAGCAGAAAAAACTGTTGATTATTATTATTGTTTTTTGTTTTGTTTTGTTTTTGGTAGCTGCAACATCCATATAAAATTATTTCTTATTGCTATAAACGTTATTACTAGTGGGTAGAGAAATTGATAACAATCGGCTGAAATTAATAAGTCCTATTAACAAAAATGCATTTTCTTGACAGGAATGAAAATTACCTCAACATTACCTGTTTTTTTTTTTTTAATTTTAGGGAAATCATTTCTTAATGCCAAAAGCGTGCCTCTAGCATTTGGGCCAAAAAATAACCTGAATGACAAAAATCAGAAAATTTTCCATCCTAATGAAATCATGTTTTTTTTTTTCTTATTAATTTCTACGAATATAAATATCTGCTAGCTTCAGTTTTTGATATGAAACGAAGAAGGAAAACTAATTTTTGTAAGGATTTTTTTTTTCCCCAAGTGGGAGGTTCTTTTCCTATAAACGTTATTTTAATGGGTGCACATATCTGAGTTGTTCTCCCTTTTATTCTTTATTTTTTTTTAAAAAAAAATTTCTTTTATTTTTTTATTTTATAAAAAAATGATTATTGACACATGGTCTCCCTGGATAGTCCGACTCTTAAAAAATGCAATCATTAGAAGACTTCATTAGGACTTGTAAAAAAAAAATTCCAGTTATTATAAAATATATTGTTTAAGAATGTTTATACGTTCTTTTTATGATAAAAATATCAAACGCGTTAACCCACTAATAACAACGTGTATAGTAATAAGGAACAATTTCAGATAGAAAATTCTTTCAAAAATATAATCGTCGACAGAAATGAACTGTATGCAATAGGGAACCTTGATTCTGATTCAGAGTTATTGCGCCTTAGAAGCGTTTTGAGCATTTATTCACACAGCTTTTTTTAAATTAGACATTTAATATGATTTTCTCTCCGTAATAATGGTACTCACCCATATATAATATTTTGGAAAAATAATAATAATAATAAAATAAATAAATAAATGATCCAACTTTCTCAGCTCTTATTCCAATCTCTTCCCGTTTATTAATTGTCTTGGAAACTTAAGAAAAAATTAAATACTAAGGAAATGATTATTTTGAATTGCGAAACTGATTTTATACTCCAATGTGTTTAATAAAAATGGGAGGGGTTTTATTTGTGGGAACTCAACAGAATGTTTCTCAATATGAAATAAACAGTAGTTTAATAATATTGGGGTCAGTTTTTTTTTTTAAATTAAAAAGTCCGTAACTAATAAACGTGATTGTCTTAATAAATTCGTGGTGCGGTCAAAACATTCCCTTAATAAAAATTCCCTTAATAAAATGAAATTAAAAATAAATAAATAAAATATATAAAAACTCCCCACGTCTATTAGGGACCAAAAAGGACAGATTCAAAAACACAAATTTAAAAAAAAAAAAGTCGAACTATCCTTCTATTGTAACAACGATACTATGATGAATTATTATCGAAATTATACAAATATATATATATTATTTATAAGTTATATAATAAAAAGACAATCCGGTTTCTAATACTCTGGATTGAGCGACTTGTTGAGGGAAGTTGTTGCTCTTGGGGGCCAGTTCTGTGGAAATGAATTTATTAAAATGAGTAATCACCATGAAGCTGCGCTATATTGTGAATTTAGTAAACTTAGTTTCGTCATTTTTCAACTGAAAATTATCGTAACGGTCCGGGTTCGGTTCTCAAATCGGTTGTTTTTGATGATTTCGAAAAAGGATTCAACCATTTTTTTTTTCATTTTTTCTACAGTTGTGTATGTTTGTATGGAGAGTAATAATAGGTCTAGACACGATTAATTATTGCAAAAATTATATAAATTATATATATATATATATATATATATATATATATATATATATTGTCACGTAGCAACGATTTCATTAACCATATAGGCGTTAGGCTAAAGTAAAATCTTAAATAAAGAGAAAATTAGTTAGATATAAAAGAAAGATAAATAAATAGATAAAAACAGAAATTTAATCCAATGCTTCCGATTCGCGAGCGAATATATTCTATGATCAGCCATACCCCCCTCTTCTCTTCACAAATTCTTTCTCTCCTTATCCTCTCTTCCACCCGCCAGCCAAGGGCCCGTGAACTTAGAAGTGACCCGACGCGAGGATGACCTGGTTCTAAGATTTCGCGTTTGACCATGAGTAAACTCCAGACACCATCAGGGTCTCATGCTGCGATTCACGTGATCGGGACGTACGGAGCATGCGTTGAACTTTTGGCCATCACACAAACACTGCGTGATTTGCGCCCTATTCTCCTGCGTACCCGGTCAAGGACGAAGGGAACCCACGTGACTGTCTGTGGGGACAGCGAAAACCAAAGAAGGATTTTTCAGTTTCCCTCTGACCAGCGGCAGTTGAACATCGCTGGGCAAAAATCGTCAGACCGCCCACTGAGATGAGGAAGACCACGAAGTCTATCGACTAGTGATTGAACGGCTGCTATGGACTGATCAACCCAACCAAATGCCTGTATGAAATGCTGGGGACCCACGAACACTTGCGAAAAGAAGAAGAATCCAGGAACATTGTCGGCCGGCCAAGATACTGATTTATCATCAGAACTCTCGCTTCGGCGAATCAAAACTTTATGTGAAGATACCAGCCCGACTGCAAGATAAGTTGGTTCTTTTGGCTCGATCTATTTTCATATATGTATGTATTCGCTCGCGCCTTCTATTCTTTAATGATGTCCTCCCCCTTTGTTAAATGAATGTTCTTTTTTTTTTCTTTCTTTGTTTCGTTATATATATATTTATAAATAAATGTTTAATTTTGAAATCCATCGTCTTGTGTCTGTTCTTCGTTGATTCCCTTGTGTCGCTTCCATTTCTGAGTGAAGACCGAGAAAAGAAACCACGTTTTCCTTTTTTTTTTTTAGAACCCGTGGTTCATCTATATGCTACAAGTTCGTAACATATAAAATTGGGGGCTCGTTCCGAGAATCTTTTCTCCCTGTTTTTTTTCACTCAGTAAGAATCGCACAACTTCAGGGTATCGGCGAACTACAGGCCAAGATGTCGGTTATAGATAGTTTTCTCGCATCGCCCTCTATGGAAAAATTATGTAAGCTTAAGAAGGATGATATAGTTGAAATAGGGAAGGAATTAGAACTAGAGGTAACGAAGTCTATGAGAAAAACTCAGCTAGTCAGGATAGTCTGTGAGCATATGGTAGATAACGACGTTTTCGACGTAGAAGAATTAAGTAAATTATCACTAGACACGTCGGAACTTTCGCAGGCACAACTCGAGCTCGAGAAAGTGAAAATTGAGGCCGAGGCTAAGGTCAGAGCCGAAGCTGAAAGAGCAAAGGCTGAAATAGCAAAAGCTAGAATCGAGCAAGAAACTAGATTTCGGGAGTTAGACGAAAAGCGGGAACTTCACGAAGCTAGAAGTAGTGAGTTCGACTTAGCGAAGCAAGTCCGACTCGTACCGCAGTTTAACGAGGCTGACGTCGACAAATATTTTCAGCATTTCGAAAAGGTCGCCTCAAACCTAGCATGGCCCATAGAAACGTGGCCAATTTTACTGCAGACCGCACTAAAAAGGCAAAGCTCAAGAAGCGTATGCCGCGCTCTCAGTAGCAGATTGCGCTGAATATAGCATTGTGAAATCGGCCATTTTAAAGTCGTATGAGCTTGTGCCGGAGGCATACCGGCAAAAAATTTAGAGCCTGCCGAAAGGGAGACAAACAGACTTATGTAGAATTTTCTAGACAAAAAGAAACCTATTTCGATAGATGGAGTTTATCGAAAAACATCGAGGCAGATCACGATAGGCTAAGGCAAATGATACTGATAGAGGAGTTCAAAGAATGTGTCCCTGATAATTTGAAAACCTACCTCGATGAAAAAAAAGGGTAGATACTTTATATGAGATGGCCACCCTCGCTGACGAATACGCGTTAACACATAAGCGGGGTACGTTCAATCATAACAACCCATCCGAATTTGGAAGCGGTCCACACCCAAGACGTGGATCTGGTTCTGGTCCGAATTCGAAGTTTGGTCGATCGGTTAGTTCAGGCCAACTACCCAGTCCGAGAGATACCAAATCTCAAAATCCTAGTTCTCCGTCACCGGTTTATCGGCAGACGAATAGAGAGAGGAAACTCCCCGATGTGCCACTACTGCAATAAAGTAGGACACCTCGTGTCGAATTGTTGGACGAAGCGGAATGCCGAGTCCAGAGCCCTAAGTCAAGAGAGACCCCAAGGGCTAATTTCTTCCGACAGCGTTACCCTAAATAGGAAACCGAATGAAGATGTGAGGGAGGAGTATAGGCCATTTGTGTCTAATGGTGCTGTATCCCCGTTGATAACCCCACGAAGAAGAAATCCGTGAAGATCTTGCGGGACACTGGGGCCACCTCAGTCCCTGATTGTGGAGAGCTTCGTGCCGTGTGGATCGGATTCGGCCACTGGCGAATTTGTTATCATACAGGGTGTTAGCAGCAACTTTGTTAGCGTTCCCCTTCATCGAATCCACCTCACGTCTGGGTTAGTTTCTGGCCCTGTCGAGGTCGGAGTAGTTCCTAGTTTGCCTATGAAAGGCATATCCATGCTGTTAGGAAACGAATTGGCGGGTGGTAGGGTGATACCCCACCCTAAAGTAGTTCGGAACCGGTTGCTTCGGTAGACACCGAAGATATCGAGGAAGAGAATCTCGATATATTTCCCTCGTGTGCAGTGACCAGAGCACAGGCCAGAAAGAAGGCCGATGAAAAGACAAACGAGATAATCGATAGGACAGAGGACGAAGTGATAGACCTATCGCAGACGTTTATAAATCCTGATGTGGGATTAAATTATCCTCCCGATAGTAACCCAACTGGAAATAGCGATGGTATTGTTGAGCCCGCTATGGACATTCCATTATCGAGGAGAGCACTTATAACAGAGCAGGGGAGTGATTCTGAGCTCACCCCACTCTTCCGTCACGTATTGCCCGAGGATGAGTTGGAGAAAGTTCCAACTGGATACTTTATTAAGAATGAGGTACTAATGAGGAAGTGGAGACCCCGCACATCTCCGCCTCAGAAGACTGGTCGACAGTCCACCAAATAGTACTCCCTAAACGGTACAGACCGGAGGTCATGAGGACAGCTCATGAGATCCCATTGGGGGGTCACCTTGGCGTTAACAAGACGCACGATAAGATCGTCAGATACTTTTACTGGCCGGGTATCCGAAGGGACGTGTCTGAACATTGCCGGACTTGCCACATCTGCCAGGTTGTAGGGAAGCCGAACCAGAAAATCCCCATCGCACCCCTACATCCCATTCCTGCCTTCGAGGAGCCATTTTGTCGCATTATCGTAGACTGTGTTGGTCCGTTACCCAAAACTAAGTTAGGGAACCAATACCTGCTAACGATCATGTGCGCCTCGACCAGGTTTCCCGAAGCGATACCCATGAGAAATCTATCCGCCAGGAAAATAGTAAAGGCCCTTGTTAGTTTTTTTTTTTTTCACCATGGTCGGCTTACCCAGGGTGATACAGTCAGACCAGGGATCCAACTTCATGTCAGGGGGTGTTTCAACAAGTTACGAGAAGTTTGGGTATAAAATCCATTAAGTCAAGCGCCTATCACCCCCCAGTCCCAAGGTGCCTTGGAGAGGTTCCCTCCACCTTGAAGAGCATGATGAGAACATATTGCCTGGACCACCAACACGATTGGGACGAAGGTATCCCATTCCTAATGTTCGCCGCTCGCGAATCCGTACAGGAATCGTTGGGGTTCAGCCCATTTGAATTAATATTTGGGCATTCAGTCCGCGGTCCTTTAAAGGTACTGAGGGAAGGTTTGTTGCGGGAAGACCCAGTAACAGAAAATTTGCTGGAATATGTTTCACGTTTCCGAACCCGACTAGCAGAAGCATGTGAACTGGCCCGCGAGAACCTCCGGTCGGTTCAGCATAAAATGAAAGATCGATACGACCGAGACACAGTCGAACGAAATTTCAGTGTCGGGGATAAAGTACTAGTGTTATTACCCTTGCCCGGACATCCTCTCAAAGCTCGATTCCATGGCCCTTATGAAGTGGTCAGGAAGGCCGGTGACCTCAACTACGTCGTAAGAACCCCTGATCGCAGGAAGTCGACGCAGATGTGTCACATTAACATGCTTAAGCCTTACTATGAACGGGGAAAGACCGACCCTGTGTTAGTAATCAGTGGGCCTAACACTATGCCCGAGCCCACGGAGATCCGAGGAGAAGTTATGGAAAGGGGTGACCACCCACCAAACTTTACAACTCTGAGGTACTAGCTGACCTAAGTGCGAAGCTGTCGCATTTAGCCCTTGAGGAGAGGAAGGATTTAGCCTCCCTTATCGAGGATTTCAGGGGCCTGTTCCCTGACGTACCCAACCAAACCACCGTTACTTATCATGATGTGGAAGTAGGAGATGCCACCCCATTAAACAGCATCCCTACCGAGTCAACCCACGGAAAGCCGAAATCCTACGTGGAGAAATAGCCTACATGCTAGAGAACGGCATTATCGAGCGTAGCCAAAGCAGTTGGTCCTCCCCTGCGTGCTAGTGGACAAACCTGACGGCTCAGTTCGGTTTTAAACCGACTACCGAAAGGTGAACTTCGTCACTAAGACGGACTCGTACCCCATTCCCAGGATGGACGACTGTATTGATAAAAGGCAAGGCTACTTATATTACGAAGCTCGATTTGTTGAAGGGTTATTGGTGTGTGCCCCTAACCGAGCGCGCTAAGGAGATATCTGCTTTCGCGACTCCGGATGGCCTGTATCAATACCGCGTGATGCCTTTTGGGATGAAAAAATTCCCAGGCCACCTTCCAGCGAATGATGAACCATTGCCTGCGAGATCTGGCTGGTGTAGAGACGTACATCGATGACATAGTCGTGTACAATAACACCTGGGCCGAACACATGATATCTCTACGAAAAGTCTTCGATCGGTTGAAGCATGCCAATCTCACCATTAACCTTGCGAAAAGTGATTTCTGCCAGGCAGAAGTGACGTATCTCGGACACGTTGTCGGCCATGGGCGGATAACTCCGATCGAGGCAAAAATACAAAGTATAGTTAAGTACCCAGCCCCGACCAATGTAAAAGGCCTGAGGAGATTTCTCGTAATGGCGGGTTACTATCGCAAGTTCTGTAAGAATTTCTCTGATATAGCCTCACCGCTTACCCAACTGTTGAGGAGGAAAGCCAAATTTGATTGGACACCCGACTGTCAGAGATCCTGTTTGTTCAGTATTCCTATTAATTACTTTAGAATGAAATAGTCTAATCTGATGGTCAATGATGTAGTTTGGAAAGCCATTGTTAATTAGCGTCTGTTTCACATTATTGAGTACTTTAAGGCAAAGGGGACAAGGGGATGAATTCTCGTATGCTCTCTTGAGGACATTTTTATAACTACTATTATATATCTAAGTGAGCATTCACTCTTAAAATTAAGATGACAAATGTTTCTGCTAGTGGATTTTTTCTATAAAGAATTGGTGAATGTGTTATTACTGAATTCTTCGAGAACGTCTAAGAGTAGGAGTTTATTTTTTGATTACGTTCATAGATAAAGTTAAGGAAGGAGGTTTTTTTTTTTTTCGAAAGTGGTTTTGAGATTACCAATTTCTTTTTTGTTTTCGCTTAAACAAAAATATCTTCTACATAGCGGGCGTATACTTTGAGTTTAATAACGTTATTTAAATATCATGTTTTCTACGCGAGACATGTAGTAATCGGAAAAACACAGACCGACTGATTTTTCCATATTAACACCATTAGTTTGGGTATAGATATTGCAATTATGGTCGTAGAAGGGGAATTTAGTCATGCAATAATATTTTGAGAATATTAGGTTTGATGGATGGAGGTAAAATGGAATGCTAATCTATAAAAAACAGTCAATGTGAGTAGTGCATATAGTCATCCACAGACAGACTGTTTCGCTGTATCACAGCTCATCAGTGTGGATAGACCTGTGATTGCTATTAGCTTACGTAGCGGAGAAAGGTAATTTTTAGCGCATTATATACGTGATATAAGCAATACCGGCTACCCGAGTCTCAATTAATAGCGAAGAGCTTTGAGCGTTAATTAGTAGCAGCTCATAAATTCCCTTTCTTCTAAAGTGCTCAACGGTTGACATAGCTAATCTGATCCACGATCCATTCATTGATTATAATTTGATCATTCACCACAAGAATCCATCCGTCACTATTCAATACTACATATACCACAATACCACAAATTAACAGGGAACCTAAAAAACAATCCATTACATAAAATTTCAATATGTACAAATAGCCAAATATCTCTTTTTCATATTTATATATATATATATATATATATATATATATATATATGACTGATATTGATTGTTCTTTTATAGAACAAGCCATGACATTTGTCAAAAGTGAAAAATATTGATTGTTTGTGTCATTTTAGAAAAGGAGTCCTGAATACAGTGACAAATAGATCCTTGAGTTGTTAAAAAGTCATCTATACTTTGTATTTATTGTCAAATGTCACGTATGAAACTGTTTCCGTCATTGGTATCTCTATGGTATTGACATTGTCCATTTTTCCAAATTCATAATCGGACGTCTCTGAGACTCAGGTAAATTATCATACATACACAGCAATATCAGACTGAGGTGTTTTTTTTTTTATGTCAGCGGTCGCGTAATATTTAGCATCGATTGTTTTAATGCTTTTTTCAGTTGAAAAACACATTAATTTGAAAATTCTTGCAAAAATCAAATAATTGTCGAATTTTAATGAAACTTTCAGAAATTATTAAAAAATGAATGAAATTATTTTAGAAATGTTATTTTTAGAAAGTCATTGTAAACATCTTTTTTTTTTTACATCTGTTACATCCACTTTACTTAATTTTATGAAAAATTGAAAACTCGAATATGTTCATCTCTGTAATTTTTTAATTAAATGCAGAATACTTTGAAGAATATAAATTATAGATATTTTTTGTGTATCGAGAAGCGTTTTTACCCAAACTTTAGCTCTGAATTGTAAAATACAAAACCCAATAAAACTAAGACATTATTTATTTTTTTAATTGAATAATGTCTTAACAGCTTTTAATGGCTTTTATGAATAATATATATTAAGGACAATTTTGTTTAAAGCCAAAATATCTTTTTGATGAAAAATTAATTTTTACAAGAATTGTTTTCTTTTTTTCAATTTTAAATACAAAATGTGATAAAGTTGTTAAATATTTTAAAATTAAGTTTGAATATGTGCATCTCTGGACATGCTGTTCTTAAAAGATCTATTTTTCCAGAACTTAAATATGAAAGCTTATTACAATCTGCGAAGCGTTTCTATTTTAACAATAATTTAATATGCAAAAAAAAAAAAAAAAAAAAAAAAAAAAAAAGTATTAAAAACGTTTCCGGCAAAACTACGGAGGGACAATTCAGAAATAATGTCCCGTGTTTTAAAAGTTGTTTCTCCTGAAATTGCGTTGATTTCGTATGAAATTCTCTGACTGACCGACCATCATCGTCGCATTTGTTTGGGTATCAATCAAATGGGCTCAGTAGAAACAAAAAATATCCGTGCGCCGCCAACACTAAGTTCAATCGCAGATCTTTTGTAAATAGTCCAGCAGGCAACGTAGTTACAAAAACGGGGTTAGAAATCTAACCTTCACTTCGTAACAATAGAAACGAACTATCGCTCACTAAGCTCAAAAATAGTTCTGTCCTCGGTATGCAAAAAAGCAACAGTCTTTATTCACCGAGTGATTTTTCTGATTGGCCATGCCAGACAGGGAGGAAAAAACATGAGCACAGTTTCTTTGATATTTAAAGTAGCAGTTTTTTTTTTTTTTTTGCTAACAATTTTTCTTAAAATTTCCCTTTAGCAGACCACACACAAAACAAACTCTTTTTTGTGGTAAGTGATTTTCTCTTTCGTTACAGCATTTTCAAAAGTTTTAATTTTTTTTTTACATATTTTTTTTTTTTCATTTGTTAAATATTATCAGTTGTTTTCTTTTTCAGTGTTATACTACAATTACAATTTTTCTTTTTTAGAATCAATTTTAGGTACGGAAACAGGCTTTGGACATTATCTTCGTTAAAAAAGTAGAGAAAAAATAAAATATTAAACTTTTGAAAGTATTTAATTTTTAAGAAATACTTTATAGTTAAATAAACTGGCTCACTTAAAATTCGAAAATACTGTCACTTCTGGCCTTCCGTTCGATAAATTGCCCTAACGTTCGTTGTCGATACATTGACGTAAATGTCAATTCGCACCTCCAAAACCAATCACCACAGTTAGACATGCTTCTCTTATTACCAACGAAATTTTTTCCTATGAAAGTTAGGATGCTTGTTTCCGTTAGTAGTTGCATAATAAAAAGAACTTGTAGTTCCAACGAATGATTTATTTTATGGAAATATTTTGACTAGTCTTGTTCACTGCTTTAATTTGAGTAAAACAGTGCAAAGAAACTGGAAACGCTTAAGAATTCAAATCAAGGAAAAAAAAACTTAGTTGATGACGTTGACAACGTAAGATCATACTCTTTTTAGCGAGGTCCATGCCTTATTCGTATTTCCATGAAATAAATCATTCGTTGGAACTACAAGTTTTTCTTTAATTAATTTTTTCTGTTAAAAAATTAAGTAATGTTTATTTCAAATTACATTAAGTATACTTTAGATTTTCTAATTTTCCTAAAATACCTTTTGAAAAAAGTATAATTCAACTTTACAAGATTTTTAAACGGAGAATTTCACTTTTGTTTACAAAACTGTCAAAAATGGCTGACATGACCAATTTTATTTAAATTTTGGTGATTAAAAAAAAATACAAGATTTTTAACTAAAATTCAGTACGTGCCAGAAAAGATTAAAAAAATTTTAAAAAATATTTTAAAAAATACTTTGGTTTTTCCTCTTAATAATAAAATAAACATTTACACGGTAAAAAATTGTCTAATCAAGTTTTTTTTTCATCATGGTATGCTCTTTTTAAGCGAAGTATTGAACATACCTAAGTTTATGTGAATGGATGGCAGGGAGTGTGAGGAATTGGGAAAAGGCAAACATTGTTAATACCTGCATGAGATCAGATATTATAGAGAACCATGGTCACTCACGTATTGAAGGAACACGGTATCTAAAAGAAGAAGGATTTGGTTGGTGTCAGAGAAGTAGCTACCACATACACAAGTTTATAAGACTCATATTTATTGTAATAAATATAATTATGGCACAAGGCCGAAAAAGGGGTGGAGTTGAGTCTGGTCTTAACTAACTATCCTAATCCGATTCACAACCCATTCACTCATTACAATTTGCCCATTCACCACAAAAACTCATCCATCACCAATCAATCCTCCATACACCATAATACCGCATCCTTACAAGGAAGGGGGACCTACAAAATGCTCCCCAAACCATAAAAATATAATGATTATATATGTACACTTAGAAATTTATGGATGAATAAAATGAAAGGGGAGGGAGATGAACCCAATAAGAAACTAAAACGATACACAAAAGCAAATAAACATAGCTGATGTTAGTAGAGCCCTCAAAAATGAGAGGCCGCTGTATTCTGCCCATTTGGACAAAATCAAGAAGCTCTCTCGCTAAGGGAGTGGGAAAAGGATAAAAAAAAATTATACGACCTTGGGAAAATATAAAGCTGACCCAATCGAAATAAAGGGGCTAAAAACAAACTGGGGAGGTTGGGAATCTCAACTTGGATCATAACAAAAGATGCAGCCGGGAACAGGCTAGGGACAACATTTACTCACATTAACTAGGTACACAAAAGCTTGTCTAACGTAACCGGGGGGGCTCCACAGGAAACCACCCCGATGTGATATAGGTTTGACCTAAAAGAGAAAATCAAGATCCTGATGAGAAAGACGCATACCCCGTAAGACTTCCTCCTGTCGCGTCGTCCATATCACCATTATTAAGCTGACCCAGTCGAGGTAAAAAGGGGCCAAAAACAAACTGGGGAGTTTGGGAATCTCAGGCTGGATCATAACTAAAGACAGATCGGGAACAACACTTACTCACATTAACTAGGTACACAAAAGCTTGTCTAACCTAACCAAGGGGAGGGCTACACAGGGAACCACCCCAATTTGACGTAGGCTTGACCTAAAAGAGAAAATCAAGGCTAGCCCCGTTCAAACGAACCAAGCTCACCTCAGTCACCCACCTTTCGCTAAAGACTGTCGAATGCATGCGCTTTCTATCAGTTCTAATCTTCATCTTGAGCTGATGCTCAAAGAATCGGATCAGATCCTGATGAGAAAGACGGATGCCCCACAGGACTTCCTCCCGTCGCGTGTATAAGACTCTATATATAATACAACCCCGGATTTTTTTAGCATGAATTCTAACGCTTCCAGAAAAAAAAAAAAAAAAAAAAAAACTAACCGTGCATAGTGCAAAAGGTCACCAAAAATGCATGATTATTAATCTCTTTCAAAAAATTACCTGCGTTAGTTCAACCGTTTAGTGTTGGCACACGGATATTTTTTGTAAAAAATGATTATCAAAACACCATCTATACTCGCATATATACGACATTTATCTACTCAACACCTGAAACGGAATCTGACATAAGATCGTGTTTAAATTGGTTTGGAGCCCATGCGTACGCGAACTAGGGACAAAAATTATTCCAAACCCCTCGGTACTTGCACTTTTGGGTACGCCTCAGGCGCCAAGAAATGAACTTAACTCCCTAACGAAGGAGAAGTATTGCTTGGTGGTGGAATAGATATTTATTTGCACGAAGGTACAAAATGTGGCACAAGGCCAAAAAGGAGATTGCGGAAAAGGACAGTCTTAATTCTAAACTCAGCTAACCATAAACACTGACTCAAACGTACCAACAATAGTCCTAACATCAAAACAACACATTCTCTTCTACCTTTCTTACATTCACCATAATACCTCAATGTCTCTATGAAATCCTAACTAGTCCCCATATGTACATTTCAAAGGCTGTGGGTGGGGGGAGAGAATAAAACAACAATTTAAAAACTCCAATGATTATTTACAATATGAATTAATACTATTTACATGAAACCAAAACAAAATAAGGTTAGTAATAAAAACCCCCACAATCCCTAAATGTGGCACTAAACATCAGTTAACTGGACGAAATAATTGCGGGATTATAACAGTATAAAAACAATCATCCTTCCAAAAACTCACACAGACACGCACTCATTCAGTTACAACAACAAATACGAAAACACACACGAAACGAAAGGCATCCCGCAACAACCAGAGAACTGACATTACTGACCACCCAACGAGGGAGGGGATGGGGAATTAGACTAAAGAAAAACAGGGACAGAAATAAAAGGGGCCAATGAGCATACATACCCTAGCTAAGTTAACCTGAAAAAGGAAAACTAAAGATTCAAACTGAACCTAAACTAGCCTAATATCGGAACAGGTTGGCTCTGTTCAACCCAGGAAGGACAAAATCCCGTACCTAACCGACATCAAAGTTTCACTCCAGGTCAGCCCCTTTCACTCTACACAGTCGCGCAAGATTTACCCACCTTTTGCCAAATTCTGATGAAGAGAGTCGCCGCCTTTCCGTCCTAATCTTGACTTTAAGCTGATGCCTTAAGTACAAGATCAGTTGGAAAGAGATGAACTTCTCACCTCCATAGAATCCCTTCTGACGTGTCGACCAAATCACGACTCTCATAACTCCTAGCAAGCAGTGGAACACATAAAGTTCAGCCTTCGTCAACGGCGGCGCGACATTGCTACAAACAGAAGAGGCCTCAAGGACAAATAACTTCCCCTGCAACATGCGAACCATGAGGCCTTCACAACGGTGCTACCAACTTCCAATGAAAGAAGACGTGACCAAGGGTCTCGACTTCCCCATCACAGCGTCCGCAGTTTGGAGATTTCTGCAAGCCTGCTGCGCAAAGTTTTTTGGCGACTCAGAGGGCCCCACGCATCACCAGCCAGGTGAGGGATGCCTCATCGTTATTGTGACATTTCAACCCGGCGTCCAAGGCCAGATCGAGCGAGCCTCCTGCTTCGTAAGACCGAGCTCTTCAATAAGATTATCATGAACGGGCCCCCTGACTAACACTTGATATAATGCCCTACGAGACAACGTCTGGATGTTGGAGAGACCATCCGACGCCCGTAAGAGGTGTTTCAGAGCAAGACGACATTCATGGTAGAAGGAGCATTCGGCTCGGGGTAAACGGTGGGCCTCCACCTCGCACAAGTGCACACTTCTCAAGGATGGGAAATTTCTACGGGCGTCTTCCTTCCAGAAGGCGCTCTCCTCATCCGATTCGCGACACAAACGATCTAGGAACCTGATGCGAAGCATATCAAGACGAATCTCAATGCTAGGCATACCTAGACCGCCTTCAGATGGATGAAGGCAACAGATCTCCTGAGATATCCTAGCGGCTTTGCCCCTCCACAAGAAAGAGAGCAAGAGCTTTGATGGTGGGATAATTATATTGTACAAGAGAAGTCACTTTATATTTGAGAATAACAGGTGACGTCATTTTCTTATGTGACGTCATAAGGGAATCGTATGTGCGCTAAGTTTCATTATATAAAATCGTGTCTTTGTTTATTGTTAGAGCGAGATTTCATCAACAGGTAATTTTACGCTGAGTTTCTGGCTATATTTTCTTTCCGTCTTATTGTCATTGCTTTTTAAATCGTCGCACTCACGTCATCTATCCCTTCTAGCGGCATTAGACGAAAAAGAAAAAGAAAGGTTTAGATCTCGACTCGCATCCTGCTATGATTAGCATTTAAATAAGTCAATTATTATTGTGGCTTGGGAAATAGAAAATATTGATTTTGCGGATATTCTTAGCTTTAAGGATATGTAGGTGACGTAGCGGTTATCGGCGTAAAAGAAGTGGAATCAGTAAGGGACTTCCCTAGCTGTAACTGTTGCGGCATTCACCCGGTCGGTTGAGCCGGTTCCATCAAACGAACCCCAGGCATCCGAACGAAAGCCGATCAAGCGTAGCAGAGGCTGTATTCGGACGTTCAAATCCATAACATGAGTTTCAGTAGTGATTTGGATTCACAAGCGGTTACCAGCCGCATGTATACCCATTTTAGGATATTGCAATCCGGCTTTGAATTCAGGGTTTCCTTCTCCTAGACTGGTTGCTACCCAGCCTGCCCTGCTATTTTATCCATAGAAGGGAGAGAAGAGATGGATTCAAAGGTATTAGCAGGTAAGTGAATGTAATGAACTCGTTTGGAATTCGATCTCGGTTCTCCGCTTTATCGATCCGAGCCGCTAACCATTACTCCACCGTGTGTCTGAGTTCAAATTCTAACCAAGTCTGTTACATTTACTTTCATACTAATGCCCTTGGAAAAGGCATGATTTATTCTCTATTCAAGTTAAGGGTTAAATCTCGTGGAAGACTATATGTTCTTTGATAGGGTAACAAGTTAAGGGCAATAAAATTCTAAATTCGAAACCTTCTTGAAGAATAGGGTTAGGTCAGGCTATATTTCTCTAAATACAGCCACTGATGTTACCGATAGAGTAAGTGTGTTGTCACTATGAGCCTAAATGTTTTATGGGCTTCATGATCGAAATGATTTTATGACACACGTTAAAGAAACACTGATTTGTATATTAACATCCCTAACAATTTCCTTTTAAAACAATTAAATTTCTCTAATTTTAATTCATGACTTGGCTTCACGCAAAAAGATTTAGGTCGGTTTCCCTATTGCAGTTGGCCAACGAAACCCACTCTGAAGATGCAGGCCTTTAAAAGTTTACTGTAGCAGAAGGTATAGCATTCAGGGAAACTCCTCATCGTGAGGTGCCGCCTATTTTATTTTTGTTTTGTGATTTGCTTGGGGTAAAAAGTGGTTGCCTGGTAAACATTGTGTTGTCAAGTTTCGTTGCCATCAGCCTCTACTGTCTACAAACGGTAGCGGTTTCCACAAGAGACGAGGTTCCTTTTTAATGAGTTCTTGATTTTTTTTTTCAATTCCCACTCACAAATATTTCGTTCACTGACTTTTTTCTCTTATAGACCGCATCCCTTCAGGATATAGGCGACTATGGCTCTCCCCAACTTCCTATCTTGTGTGGCTCTTAGTAGTTTTTCTCTCTTTGCTAAGGCTTCCGCTATCCATTCACACAAGCTGATTAGGTAAGTGGCTCGCTGCTTTACCCTATCTCTCTTTCTCTCAATATACCCTGTGAGGGTTAAGTTTTCCCAGCCCTTCTTCCTCATTATGTGTCTTTTCCTAAATCTGAGTATAAATGTTCTTTCTGATGTCATTTTCTTTAAAATTTCCTTCTTGCTTACTTGGCCCGTCCATGGAATTTTCAATTAGTTCCATTCTAAACGTGATTGTTTTTAACGTCTGTCTTTCAGATGGAATAATATTCAACCACTTAGGTTATGGGGCACATGCTAAAGACATAATTTCAAATGCTAATAATGGTCTCCAAAAATGAGTTGCTATTATTATTCTATAGTAAGACACCCAAAAGGCATTTGACAGGGTTTGGTATGCAAGTCTTCTTCACAAGTTAAAAGATTATGATATTACTGGTGGGACTTTGAACTAATTCAGTCTTTCTATTTAAATCCCGAAATGAAACTCACCCGAAAATGCCACTCTTCTATATATATATATATATATATATATATATATATATATTGTTAATGAAGTAAAAATGTTGCCGTAAATGCAGGTGTTCCCCAGTGCTCTATCCATGGACTTAATGTTGTTCCTAATTTTCATCGATCCTGATGGCTTCATTCAGTTCTCAACTCGGTATCTATGCTGAAGACACAACTATTTCCTATAGTTTGAAGGGAAAGTCTGATCGGATCAATATGGTCAAATTGGCAGCTGATCTCAAAAATGACTTACAATCTGTTATTAACTGGGACAAGGAATGACTTGTGAATTTTAACACCTCCAAATAAAAACTGTTTTCTGTTAATCATCTGAGAAAACCCTTTCTGCCCTCCACCAGCATGGCTGATGTTAACCTCCAGAAGTGTGACAAGTGACGACTTCTCAAACCAACGTTCTTTGCTGACATGGTGTCTGTCATAGGTTTGCTGCTAGGAAAGTTGGTTCACTGTATCTTGCCAGACAATTTTTATCTCTAGAATCGATCTTACATATTTATACGTCTACCATTCGTTCATACTTCCAATATTGCTACCACATATGGTGCTCCTGTTATATATTTAGAGATTTGTGATAAAATTCAAAGAAGAATCTGCAATATTATTAATACTGATCTGGTATATCGGCTTCACTAACTTTTCCACTGCCTTAGTGTAGTTTTCTCTTGCTTTTTCTATAAATACTTTCACGGTAATTGTTCTGATGAGCTTTACTCTATGGTACGTAGACTTTATGAATTTTAGCGCAGTACTAGATTGGGGGTTAGGTCTCATCGTTTTACAATTGAATTGGCTAGATGTAACGATATGTTTTTTGCTAACAGTTTCTTTTCTCGTACTTTTTGCCTGTTGAAATCTCTTCCGGATTCTTGCTTTACAGACAACATTAATCTTCACAAAAGCAATGCCAATCATTATCTACTGTCTTCTTAATTCCTTTTTTTGTTTATTGTTGTCGCTCCTTAATAATGTTTTTCTTATTCTACTAACATTCGGACTATTGTCCTCATCTTTGTCGCCATATCACAACGTTTCGGCCGTTGTACGCTCCGGCCTTCTTCCTGTGGTTGGAATGCCGAAATGGGGTAAACAAAGATGTGGACAATAGTCTGAATAATGTAAATAGTGTACATAATACCTCATCTCAGAAATATAGAGAGGTTTTTCTTATTCTTTCACACACAGTAAATCCTTGTGTCTTCGTGGCTTTATTGCCTTTCACGGGGAGAAATTATTTAAATAAAAGCTTATTTTGTCAGACACAAGTCTGTAGATATTAGTCACTTAATCAGAATAGAAATTAAAAAAGTAGTAATGGTTTTCAAAATGAATAGCACCATAACAATGGGTGAAGTATTAGATTGGTATACAAATACGTTCGTTTTTTTTATAATTTATTTTAATACTTATTATTTACTAACAGTTCTGATGAATCATTCAATAATGTATTTCCAATCATTGTTTACGACCTCCAATAATTGCCTCGACGATAGAAATCATTTGGTTTGACTCGAAAAAATCATCACATCATGTTTTAAGCTCCACATCGTTGCTGAACGAAACACTCTTCCAATTATTAGAACGCAACAGAAAAATGTGGTAGTCTGAAAGAACTAAATCAGGAGATTATGGTGGGTGTTGCAGAATTTTCCAACCAAGCTCTTTCTGCCTTTGTATCCACAAGTCGCCAGGTGTCGAGCGAGTAAACTGGAGCCAGTTGATGATCGCTGGCGTTTGTTTCTTTTGGCCAATACATGTGGAATCCATACGCCGTGTTTCTGGACCCATTGAGCGAAGATGACAAGCGACAGTAACATCACAGCTTGCCATCTTCTGAGCCAATTGCCTTGGGGTCTTGCGCGGTTCCTCTTTAATCAACGCGTGCAATTGGTTCTCATCAAACTGAACAGGTCGGCCAGAACACAGAGTCTGTGAGTTCGAACTCCCTCACCTTGGAACGGGGAAAAAACATTTCTATGCCATTCCGTCGGCAATGAAGCCATCTCTGCACACAACACAAATATCTCGAGCAGCTTTGACAGTTTTGTGATCTTGATTAAAATCAAAGAGAAGAATTTATCGAACATGCTTATTCTTGGTTTGGTTTGTTTATTTTATGGCATATCAACACCTCAATGGGTTATTTAATGCCGACAAGGTTTTTATTGCTGGTAATTTTTTTTTCCAAAAATATATTGCTGGTAATAATTTTTTTCCCAAAAATTTATTGCTAGTAATATTTTTTTTTTTTGCAAAATGTATTGCTGGTAATATTTTTCCTTTTCAAAAATGTACTGCTGGTAATATTTAAAAAAAAAGTATTTCTAGTATTAAAACATATTTTTATACTTTCATAGTGTTTTAACCCTAGTTTGCTGGTTAACTATTTACCCATAGCTGGGACCCTGACAAGTGATACCACCCCGGCTGGAATACTGGGAACACCAGCAATTAAAAGGTGGTTCCATGCTCCTCAAAACATCCTGATCATTTTTTTTACTTTAACCATTCCCAGTTTTCATCTATGGTAGCCTATATGTGGCATTATTATGAAAAGGTCACATGTTATAAGAGTTGTCCTCCTTTTTCAGAATAATTCGCTTGTCTGCAATTCGTTATTCATTGCATGTTTCCTTCTCAACTTTAAAATAAAAAAAATAAACTTTAAACATATAAATTAATAATAAATAAAATACCATAACATTCCATAAATTATTGAGATACCTCTGTCATAGTATTTCATTTCAGTTATTAAATTTTAAGAAAATTTTATTATTTTTTTCAGAAAGCATCTTCAAAGGTAATTAAAAGTCAATAAAATATTTGATAATTGCTGAAAATATGTTAATTTGTAAAAATTACTAGATAGTTAAAAAAAAAATGCGTCAATTCTGGTCATCCATACTAGATGTCAACACTTAGGAGCTCATCGATAACATCAATAAAATATAACAAAACAGGAGCCGTCGTTAAGAAATGCTTGTATGCTATTTTTATGGTATGTAATATTTCTTTCAAATCAAATTAATTAGCAAATTTAAAGTTAAATTAATGATTAATTTAACTTTAAATTTGCTAATTTTATTCAAATAATGTGTCACAAATATATATTTCATTTTTGGAAGATTTTTAAATCCCATAATTTTGTTTTGTAGACAAATTTCTTAGAAGTGAAAAAATGGCCGCTTGTAAGCAAGCATTCCAATCTACATAATTTCTATTTGGAATACACCAGAGTATTTTATCTACTGGGAATATTAAATTTAATCCTTTAGCTTTTAATTAAAGCTAAAAAGAAACCTTCAAAAATGCGTTTTCATTTTTAAAAATTCATTTTACACCTTAGGTATTGTAAATATATGGAATTAGTGGAGGTACTTAAAGTAATATATATAGAGAGAGTAGCGGAATAACCATTATTCCCTTCTACAGCATCCAACCTCTCGTAAAGATTTGCAAATTTTAGTTGATATTTTATTCCATTCTTCTTTGCATATGGCCTTCAGATCTGGGATGTTTGTTGGAGCTCTCGATTGGATATGAATTTTCAAATAACGTCACAGATTCTCGATTGGAGATATGGGGACTGACTTGGCCATTTCAGGATATTTACATTATTTTCAGCAGGCCATTTCTTCGTAGATTTTGTAATGTGCTTAGGATCATTAACTTGTTGGAAGATCAAATCAGGAAGAAGTTCAAGATTTTCAACCGAAATCATTAAATTTGCTTTTGATATGCTTCGGCATTTATTCTACCATCTATTACTGATATATTGCCAGTACCTTTTGCAGAAAAAAACTCCCCCCCAAACCATAATGCTGCCACCATCAAGTTTCACTGTTGGAACTGTGTTCTTTTGTTTGAAGGCATCGCCATCTTTCCTCCATACATTATTTCTAGAAATACGTCCAAACGATTTTGGTTTCACCTGTCCATAATACTCTTTCCTAATATGATTTTTCCATATGCTTGAAAAATCTAATGCACACAGGACAGATTGCAGTCAAGAGGGACTGAGGAAAGAAACGCATTACCTACCTGGAGAGCGGGAGTAAATCGATGGCGGAACAAATTTTGGGAGAGATAGCAAAAGACAAAATTAATTAAAAGCTACGAAGGATAGGAAATTGTGGAGAGCCATGACCGTCTACATCCTGAAGAGACACGCCGCATAAAGAAGGAGACTAAACTGGACTATTTAAACTTTGGTGGTTACTAATCTAAGAGAAAGAAAACTTTGCATTCGCCACGGTTTAGAATTCAAACTTTTTCAAGAATGTATGTTAATCCACATATAATGAAGAAAAGAACATTGTGGAGGGCCATGATCGCTTACGTTGTGAAAGAACATTGTATTAAAAAAAATAAAAGAATGTATTGATTGATTTATTTTTTACGGCTTAGTATTACGAAGTGATCATTCATCTAGGCACTGACCAGGCTCGACGTTGCTTAACTCTGGTAATCGTATGAGAACCGGTGTTTGTAATAATTTTTTGGAGATTATCATGATTTACTGATACACATCTTACTAATTAACCCATAGCTGGGGGACGGAGAAGAGTTGGATTTACACCTTCCCCAAAATTATTTTCGCGTAAGTAAATGGAACGAACCTAACTGGAATTGGAACTCGGCTCTCCGATTTCCAATTCCGGCTCGTTATCCATTACACCACCCACACATTCAAGCTTACAGCACGTGATATTCCCAAGCGATTACCCATCTAGGAACTGACCAGGCTCGACGTTGCTTAATTTTGGTCATCGTACAGGAACTGGTATTTCAACGTGATCTGGTCGTAAGCTGGTAAGAATTACAGTTTATGAGGATATGTGGGAAAGCTAATGAATAACCCTGGACTCAAACAAGTTAAAATTCTAGTGGCTAGAGAAGCATCCTCTTGGGAGTTGATTTCCCATAGTAATCACTGGTGGGGTCATTTGAATATATTTAGCTAGTGTGTAGGGTGAAAACAAGACTAATAATTTGAAATAAAAAAACTATTAATAAAATGATGCTTATAACTGTCTTCAGGTCCTGATGTCTAAAGTAAATTGTTACGTCGGAAAGGATTCTCTCGTTTTTGACGAAAAGTCAAACAAGGTAAGTGTACTGTGTTTTATTGATTATTATTTATATTTTAATATATTTTATTTAGAAATAGGACGTATCTTCAAATTAGCAGAAGAGGCGTTAAGAATCTTTATTATTATTATTATTATTATTATTTTTATCTGAATTTCTGGGATCAGGAGTCATCATTATGTACACTATTTATATTCGGACTATTGTTTTTATCACCTGTTTGAATTTCTGGAATCAGGAGTCATCATTATGTACACTATTTATATTCGGACTATTGTTTTTATCACCTGTTTGAATTTCTGGAATCAGGAGTCATCATTATGTACACTATTTATATTCGGACTATTGTTTTTATCACCTGTTTGAATTTCTGGGATCAGGAGTCATCATTATGTACACTATTTATATTCGGACTTTTGTTTTTATCACCTGTTTGAATTTCTGGAATCAGGAGTCATCATTATGTACACTATTTATATTCGGACTATTGTTTTTATCACCTGTTTGAATTTCTGGGATCAGGAGTCATCATTATGTACACTATTTATATTCGGACTATTGTTTTTATCACCTGTTTGAATTTCTGAAATCAGGAGTCATCATTGTGTACACTATTTATATTCGGACTTTTGTTTTTATCACCTGTTTGAATTTCTGGGATCAGGAGTCATCATTATGTACACTATTTATATTCGGACTTTTGTTTTTATCACCTGTTTGAATTTCTGGAATCAGGAGTCATCATTATGTACACTTTTTATATTCGGACTATTGTTTTTATCACCTGTTTGAATTTCTGAAATCAGGAGTCATCATTGTGTACACTTTTTATATTCGGATTATTGGGATCATCATTGTTGTTATTACAACGACTTTCTCAGGTGTATATCGATCTGTGTAACGTACAGGGAATCCTGAACTGAATCCTTTATTTAATCTACGGGAGTAGCCATTCCCCATTCCACTGCCCATTTCTAGGGATATCTTTATATTTATTTAATATTGTTCAGTTATTGATAGCCCGTTTGTTATATTTGACGACGAAATGTTCCCCCGGTAGAATCTACAGCCACGTGCCCATGATCAAGGCGAGAAGACTTGTTGTCTGACCTGGAAAAGGGATTGGCGCCTCTGGATCTATTTTGCCGAAGACATACCACTGTTCTTGTTTCTAGAGATATATTTATTTTTATTTAGTACTGTTCAATTATTGATCGTCCGTTTCCACAGAGTGCAAGTAACATTACCCGATCTAGGGATTGAACTCACAATATATAACTCATCAAATTCACAAACCATTGTCTGTAGTAAACTTAGTCTTAAACTTAAACTTGACTCCTGATTAGGTTGCAACTGTTGCTGTAGGCTGTCATGTTTTTATTGCTGCAAATGGCCATGTTTTGATTCCTGTTGCTGCTACGGTTGAAGAATCGCTATTATTTATCTTTCTTTCATTATTAGGGGCTCTGATATTGTATTTATTTCTACGCTAGATCTACTAAGGGGGTCCTCATAGCTTAACATATGCGCTGATTCTTTCTCTCCAGTATTTACAAGTCTTTCAACAGGGGCTGATGACTTTTTTTATAATGTTTATTTTTGCTATTTATTCTATATAATCGATTATTATCTATTCTGTAAACCTTAATTTAAACACTTGTTTTAGCAGCAACAACAACAGTAGCACCAAGAATAATATCAATGATAATTGTTATACTTGACGATATTTAACCCGGCAGAATCAACGGCCACGTGTCTCTGACCAAGGGTGAGCCTTCATGTCACAGGACATCAGCTGTGGTCTGAATCGGAGTGGGATGGGCGTGGCCGGGTCTACTTTGCCCAAGATACACTACGCATGAATGTATACATATCGAGATGTGTGAGTGAGTTAATCGGAGTTCAGTTGCGCAGCGACTATCATTTAGTGCTAGTTCATTTTGCTTTCGATTTGTTCTATGAGTGTCAGATTTTCCAAGCCGCCTTTCCTTACTATGCGCCCCCAAAATCTCAGCTGTCTCTTTCTGGTTCTGGGTAGACATGTTCTTTTTGTTTCCGTTTTGCTTAAGACTTTACGCGCATCGTCCAAATATTCTCGTCATCTTTCTGTAGATTCATATTTCTGATGCTTCCCATCTGAAGCTCTAGGTGACCTCATTATTTCACGATGAGGAGGCACGGTGGAGTAATGGGTAGCCGATCGGATTGAGGAATCGGAGAGCCGAGTTCGAATTCAAGTCGAATACATAACATTCACTTACGTGGGAAAGGTATGATTCGTCTTCTTCTCCTCCACCTCCAGCTATGGGTAAACAGCACAACAGACCGAGTTCTATAGCCTTGGGTGGCAACTGGCCTAGGAGAAGGAAAACTCTGAATTCAAATTCTGATCCTGACGTGCACTAGGCTAACAACCTACTCACTTAAAATTGTCTTGCTATAGAAACCGCAATGATATCTAAAGGCATAATATACACATTATTTCACGAATGGATGAAACTAGTGTCTTTATCTTCGTTGTCATTATCACGAAGCCTTTTTGGATAGTCTAAATATTTCAGATGGCGTATTGACACTATTGCATAAATTATTGAAACTTAATATTTTCATTCATTCATTTTTTTTTATCAACGGCTTTCTAATATTCTCTGCAGACATGAAGTGGAATGATTATATTCAATCAATTGCTAGCAATCAATTATTGGTTCATTACGAAGTGCAAGACAATTTTTCTCTCCGGAACCTACATCAAATATTTATATGTCTACCATTCGCCCATGCTTTGAATATTGCTGCCGCATATGGTTCAGTGCCCCTGTTATATATTTAGAGGTTCTTGATAAAATCCAGAAAAGAATCCGCAATATTATTGGTTTTGACCTGGCATCTTGGCTTCAGTCAATTTCCCACCGCCGTAATGCAGCTTTCCTGTGCCTCTTCTATAAATACTTCAATGTCAATCCTTATCTTCTAGTTTCTTAATTTTGACTTTTTATTTTTCTTGCTACTTAATAATGTTTTTTCTTCCTCATATTCTCTCACACTTAGTAACTCCTTGTGTCTTAGTGGCTTTATTGCCTTAATTGGCGTAAATTCATAAAGCAAAAAATATATATACTTCGGGCCATTCAGGCCTTGTTTTATTTGAATTTCCGAGATGAGGTATTGGCATTATTTCCGATTTAAAAGCGAGATACAGAAATAAAAATATATTAAAAATAAACTCTACATGTTAAAAAAATGTTTAATCTCAGGAAAAATTATATTTTTTTTACTGATAGTCCACCGAATGCACAGGCCAAGCGCCACTCAAGGTAGAGGGTTACTAAATAAGATTGTAAGGGAGGAAGAAGTATGAATATCATGAGGATGAGTAGGATAGATATCGATTGATCCTGGATTTGAAGAGACCAAGAATGAAGCTGTCGGAGAAGCCCTCTCTCGGAAGTTTAGTAACAGTTCCAAGGAAGAGACTAACTGAGTGGAATAGCGTTTTATCAAAAGGACACAAAAAGAATGGGAATAGTTTACCATGGCTTACTGGGTTCTAGCTGTGATGGTCCGAACTGGTTGCACTAAGTAATGTAACTTGTCATTGGACTGATAAAGATAGAGCAATGGCAACAGAAATTAGGTAGTTTCTGGAACGATACAATGAAGCGACTCTTCTTCCAGCATCTTCTTTGTGAACAAATTCTATAATGTCTGTTTCGTAATGTTTCCTCTCCATTTTTTGTCTTTCAGTATCTACTGTGTGGCGAAGAGCTACCGCAGAGTTGGCGGTCGGCTGGGTTCGAACCTATCAAAAAGAAAATTCAAGAAACTAACGCCCTGATTTTCGTGTGCAAAAATGGAGGCACATCGAAGGAATTCCGGAAAAAATATCAAGTAAGCAGGAAAACTTGTGAAGAATAAATTGTCGCTGGTGATCATGGTTGATTACTTACGGGTCGCTTTTTATCCCCCATATTTCTCGATTAATCTTTTCCATGCATAATTAATTCAGCTGTGGTGATAATTTTCTCATTCTTAGCGTATGAAACTTTCTATATGCCAAATTTCACACTGCGGTAATAAATTTACATGAACTTATTTACTGAAATACTACAGATAAAATAATACATTTTTGTACGTTAGGGATACTTATTTAATGATAGCTGGCCACTCGTATTCAAGGACACCCGTCTACTAGGGCGGCTAGCCAATCCCTATAGCAGACTCTCGCTCAGGCATATTTGGGTTCAACATTCACAGAGCCAACCTGTGGTTTATATTGCAACTAGGCTGAGCAGACCTTAGTTACACTTTCTGGGAGAGAGCGTGTTATCTAGAATGATCAACAATCTGAACACCACCAGCACGGTTAAACCCTCGGTCACGATGACTTGTGACTTTGTGCTAGCATAGCCATCGATGGCCCTAAGTGTTCCGTCTACCCAATTTTACTCACAAGGCTTGGGTCAACCCTTGGTATGGTTTTCAAACACTTTCCAAAGGTGCCGCACGCTGAGATCGTTCAAGTGCCTATGTTTGTACGTATATGTGTGAGTGTATGTGTGTGTGTATGTATGTATGTGTGTGTGTGTACTGGGTGAATATAATTTACTTAGACAAGGATATATTGAAAGCGTCACAGTCCCTAATGATTTATATACGACCGGGCAATATCAGTTCATCGCCATCTAAATTAGTGCTGTTATAATGTTGGTTAAGTAAACATTGAGAGAAAAAGAAAAAACATCCAAAATAATTAAAAAACACTCACTAAATACCGTATATACTTGTGTACAATGCGAGATTTTATGATCAGCTTTTTACACAAAATATTATAGTGGTGTACTATACACCGGTAAATTTTTATTTATTTATTTGGGTTAAATTATTTTGCATGTTTTTATTTATTTTTTATTTTTATAACCCAAATAAATAAACAAATAAACGACTGCTGGCAAAATAATCGCCAAAACAGACTACCCACAATGCACCATAGACCCGTATATATAATTAGCCGAGAAAAAAAGACAACACTTGTGGCCTGACGATTGCGTCTAGCATGAAACAGCCTGTCGCCTCTAAGTGTTGACTTCAATGTTCACTTTTATATTTACACACGCTCTATCTCTGATATTGAGCACTTTATCCCATAAATATAGCACACCTTATTTCCTCATATATATATATATATATATATATATATATATATATATATTTATTTTTTCCTGAACCTTGAATGATATTTCTTGGCAATTTTTTTTTTCTTTTCGATTGCCCTTTCAGATGTTAATGAAACAAAAGAAATCCGATGCCAAAGTCCTGGCCATTGATTTCCCGGTGTTTCAAAATCAAATCGATTCATCTGGTCAAATGGATGGATCCTCTGGTCTGGTGGGCCTAAGTCCTGTTAATGTGAATGGAAAAAAGATGACTTTTGCTGAAGCTGTTCGCGCCGTTATTATGCACAGAAGGTGTTCTAAAATCAAAGCAGTCGCCTTTTTGTCACAATTGCCGAAGTAAGAGAATTTTTGAATCTCTTTACTCATAGTAAATCAGCGAAAGCGTAGTATTGCATTGTGTCTCTCTAAGATTTATGACAGTGCTGGAGGCTGATAGTAAGGGTATAACAGTTGGATTTTTAGTTAAAAGTTTATCTTAGTTTGTCACGATGCTACAAATTTTGGATACAACTTTAAAAAAAAGAATTCCTTGCATGAAAGTGTCTTATTGCATTGTGCAATGAGGTGGAACGAAGAAGCGGAATGAGTCTTTGGTCGAGGTAATTTGATGATAATGTATTATCAATCCGATGATCAAGACCTCTGATGAATGTGGGATTGGGTTGTCGACGTCACTTTGCGGTGGGGTTAATCACTTCTACACCGTAACAGGTTTGGCATTGATGGTGACAGATCTTTTCTTGATGGCCAAAACTTGAAAAGGGGAAAAAACGGTGTCTGAATCCTAACACTGCCCCTACAACCATGAAACTGGGTTTAAATTTTGTCTAGACGATTTGCTACGTTCTGAGTCAATGTATTCTTTCTCCTTTTTCGTTTTTTTAACTGGGGTTAAAACGTGTAAAAATAGGTTTTATTACCAGCAATGAACTTTGGAAGAAAAAAATACTGCCAGCAATACATTATTGAAAAAAAATATTACTAGCAATAAAAAATCTTGTCGGCATTAAATAACCCATTGAGGTGTTGATATGCCGTAAACCCAAACCAACCTGTTCCGTTTTTTCCGTTTTTTTTTTCTTTTTCTTTTACTTTTTCATATTTCTCTCTTCTTTCTTGATTCTTTAAAGTATAACATTTTTAAGCTACCTTTTCATTTTATTTCCTAGCCCTTGGAATTAACAAATCCTGCAACGTAATTCTTGTTGGGTGAAATAGCTATACAAATGGGGAATTTTTGAATTTCTCTTATTTGAAATATATATATATATATATATATATATATATATATATATATATGCATTAGATATCATGTCCTTTCAGTACGTATGTACGATTATAGCTCTCCACAAATCCATTTTCCTTCTTATATTCAGAGATAGATTGATTTTATTATTTTATTATATTATTTTTAGTATCATATATTATATTATTTATTATTATTTCATTTATATCTCATACCTATGTAGGAGGAGAAAAGATTTACTACCATATAGAAGGACCGATATTAAATAGCAATTCAGTACTCTTACCAAAATAAATAAAATAAATCAATAAATAATACAAGTTATCTCCCCTTAGTATAGAGAGCGAAATGAGAACAATCTTGTGTATTAAATAAAACGTCCAAGGCTGGTACCTGAAGAAATCGGATACATTGGTCGAAAAGTTGTCAGTATAACAAGCAAAATGAAGAGAGCAGTTTTTTTTTTTTGGTTACGTTTAAGATTTCAATTTTTATAACTTCGATTTACGAGAAACTAACATCAATGTTTAATTTTTTTTTTTTTAATTTTCAGGGTGAAGAAAGAAAAAAAACTAACAGATTTACATCTCTTTCTTGATTCACTTGTCAACATTTTACAGGTTCTTTGCAACTTACGAGACAAGGATCTCCGGACCAAGGTTACAAAATCTCCTTAATAATAATGATAATAATTAATAATAATGATAATAATTAATAATAATGATAATAATATGGAACAGAGTCCCAAATTATTGAGAAGACTAACTACAACTGTATGACGTTTTTTTCGTATTTAGTTGTTCTTACACTTGTATTATTTCGAATTATTGTGTATAGAATGTTATTACAGACACAACGTTTCGATCAAGTACTCTCTGGACATCTTCAGGTGTCTATTGTTTCAGGATAGTGGCATAGTGAATACAGGAGTTGGTTATGCATGCATTACAATCATCTTATACTCGTGAGTTCGATCCCCAGACCAGGTAATAAAGCATCCGTTCAGCAGGAATGAACAACAACTAACATATCAGGGGAAAGTTTACTTAATCTGATTTGAAGCAAATATTACTTTTCGTTTAAAATATCACAGAAAAGCATTTGTTAACACAGAGGTAGTTGTTTTGATTCGGTGTTAATAGATTGACAAACAGAATTTTATCTAAGTTTTTTCTACGGAGGACATATCTGTACAAATTATTTGAGGTATATAACGCGAGCGCCGTTTTTATATAATTTTTAATTACATAGTAATGTTTAAAATTTATGGAAATATTCCCCGTAATGTAATGTTTCATTGAATTTTAGGAGCTACGGATTTAAATTTACTATCGTTAACACTTGTATTTTCTGATAATATCGTGTGTCGCTGAATTATAGTAAGCTTTTCCATTTACGATTAGTAAATGTAGTTTTTACTTAATAACAATATCACCTAAAAATTAATACAGAATTTTAAAAGATTTGACACTTTATAAAATGTTACAACTGAGATTTTTTAAAAATGAAAAAAATTCTGATGAAAATTTATTACTCATCGAAAAAATATTTTTTAAGACAGTGTCCATAATATTTCTTTTTCATAAAAGTAATTAAAAGCTTTTCTAATTAAATAATGTCTTAGTTTCATTGCATTTTTTATTTTATGTTCGGAGCAGATTTTTTTAATTAGTAGTACTGTTTTACAATAACTGATGAAGATTTAAATTATCCAAGCAGTTCTACGTATAATTAATATGAATATTAAGCGATCCAAAAATGAATTTCTCGAAATTTCATGACATTAAATAACAGATGTAAAAAAAAAAAAAAAAAAAAATGTTTTATCAAGATTTTCTAAAAAAGAAAATTTCTAAAATAATTTAATTCATTTCTTAATAAGATCTGAAACTTTCATTAAAATTCGACAATGATTAAATTTTTGCAAGAATTTCCAAATCAATGTGTTTTCTGCACAAAAAAGATAATTTCTTTATTAATCTTTGATCTTCCGCTGACGCAAGTAAAATAATATTTTTAACCAAAATTTCGAACGCTCTGAAAAAGATAAAAAGTATAATTTAATAATAATAATAAAATTCTTTGGTCCTTCCTCTTAATAATAGCGTAAAGATTTTGACAGTAAAACTTCGTTTTTGTTAAGTTTGGAGCATTTTTTTCATCATATATGCTCAATTTTTAGAGAATTTATGGAAGTACACACACACACACACACACACACACACACACATACATATATATATATATATGTATATATATATATATATATATATATATATATATATATATATATATATATATATATATATAGAATAAAATATATAGATAATAACATTAAATGTTCATTTATCTTTTCATACTTTTGTTTCTACCCTTCAGTAGATTAGACTGCAAATTCCAGGAATATCCTGGTCCACCAATTTTTGGTAAAATACACTCTGTTTTGACTATATTTCTGAGATGAGGAATTGTAATTATTTATACTATTTACAATGTTCGTTACACATGGCCCAGTGGATAAAATCGTTGAATGGATCCAGTGATTATTGTGACTTCAATACATGGTTACCTCAGCGGTGAACAAAAAGTTGGAGAGTTGAATTAAAGGGAGATAACTGAGACACCCGAAAGAGTCATGGCACGTAGAACTAGGGCAATCTTCCCCGGTGGCCGAAATAAAGGCTTCAGTTCGAAATTCCAATCACCTGAAGAGGGCCGGGGCGTACAACGGCCAAAACGTCATGAATATGGTTACAAAGATGAGAACAACAATGTAAATTGTGTAAATATATATATATATATATATATATATATATATATATATATATATATATATATATATATATATATTATTATTATTATTATTATTATTATTACTTTAATCGTTATATTTTGTGTATAAACGTGTTTCATTTTCTTTAAACAGTGTAAATTTACATCTACTGGCTTGTTCCTTCGAGGGTCTTAATAAAGAAAATATGCCTTCGCGCCATGAATTATGGACCTAAATGATTACAGCTCTCCACAACTTTCTGTGTTTTCTTCTTTTAAATAACTTTTAACTCTTTCCCATCCCTCTCTTCTGTCATTGATTCACACCAACTCATTAAATAGTTTACATGCTGTTTTCCACTGCTTCTCTTGCCTTCAATATGTCCTGTAAGTGTTGAATTCTCTACGCATTCTTTCCTCATTCTTACATATATTTATTTTTCAGGTGGTTCTTTCAAGGGGGTCTCTTAAACAGCTAAGACAAGAGAGCGGACAATTAACTGAACCACCTACGTAAGTGGAAAATCAATCATACAATCAATATGTATGCAAACAAAAGTTTTTATAAGAAATAATAAATTATAATTATAAGCAATGTAGAGAGTCCAAGAACTATCAGCTTATTCAATTTAGCTGTCAGAACCTGCTTCCAAAGACTCAGCAGGCATCTACAGATTTTTCGGGCATTTTCTAGGAGAAGGAAACAATAACAAAAAACCTACGGTTCGAGAACTTGCGCCTATCGCCTCAACTAAATGGACCATGTCATGTAAACCCTTAGTTTAAAAAACGAGATCAGTCATCTGGATGCTGCATTTAAAATTTCAATAGAGCTGATTTCAAGGGTATCTTACACTTCAGGAATAGAATTGTTTGATGACATAATGTATGTAGGTAGAAGAAAAGTGTGTTTTTTTTTTTCATTTTTTAAAATGCATTTTAAACTTTAGGTATCGCGTTTCTTTGGAGGTACCTACATGCCATCATTACACCTTTTAGCAGATCGAAAACCAAACTGGATTGTGAAAAGTTGACTTATATAAAATAATGGGAGCCTTGTTAATACAAAGTTCATTAATACTTTAACTATAAGGATCCAACTGAGATATCCGTGTGTGTGTGTGTGTGTGTGTGTGTGTGTGCTGTCTTGAGAGTTGCCTTTTTGTTTTCATAGTACATTAATGCATGATAAACTCCATTTTTGGAGGGATGCATTTCTGATTCCAGACTACATAAAATCGAGAAACCTGTTATTGAATTCAGGGAGAAAATAAGCTACGTTCAAAAGTCCAATATCAACGACTAGTGATGCATTATTATTCCTTAGTTTGAATAGCTTTTTTAATTTCTTCATCAGTAGGTCCATTATTGTTTATATTTGGAAACGGATTTCTAATGATTGGATGTATATTTGTATATGTTCTGTCTCTGCAGTCATCTTTAGTATTATATGTATAATGGACTCGCCCGTTGATTCGACGTGTCTTTTTAGTTCATTTGTGTGTGTGTGTGTGTGTGTGTTCATACCTTAAATGGCATTTCAAATGGCGTTTCCAGCTACTGATTTACACATTAGGTCGCATTTAGTGGAGATGAGAGGATTTTGAATGGAGCAGGTTGGAAGATTTGATCGAATCTTGGTGTTCGACCTATGATCACTAAAACGAACCATACAAAAAATTAGTCGCAAAAAATCACATAAAAAATCAGCGAAAAGAATCACAGTGATGAAAACTTGGGAATCCAGAATTTCAGGATTTCAGATCCGGATCTGGCCCAGAATGTTTTTAATTTCCTCACGGAATCAGCCTAATTCCAAAATGGTATGATATGTTGGGCTACGGACTCTAAGAGTAAAGTGGAAAAAGTGTGACACAGTGACCCACTGACATTGTCATTTATTATATAGAAGGAGATGAGCTATTGAGAGTTGTGTCCCTTTAATTGAAAAAGTGCGACACAGTGATATTGGCATTTGATATATGGATTATTTAAGCTTACAAATGCATTTAACTTTATTTTAATACTAGCTTTTTATGTAAATTTTAATAACATGGATAGGATTTATTTATTTATTAAATAAATAAATAATTATTATAATATTGATTTATTTAATAAATGCTCAATTAGTCGGATTTGGGGAATTGAATAGTATATTTACACACAAAGACACACACACACACACACACACACACACACACACACATATATATATATATATATATATATATATATATATATATATATATATATATATTGTTCACCAGGTGCAACATCAGCGGGATTGAGTAATGCAATCTCAAGTCAAGTGAGCTGGAATGACTGAGGACCGCACACCCAAGGCACTGATATACAATCAGCGTCAGGATGGTGCATGTAATGTAGGCAGACCCCCACTCAGATACAAACTGAATTCCACTCTTAATATGTCTGTCAGCTTTTTACTTCTTTTGAAGCCCTAGCTGATGCCCGGGGGAAATGGAGGACATTTTACCATGAAATGAAAATAATTCTTTGTACGGAGAGTAAGGACCTACGCACATCAAATTGTCTTTAAATTAAGTAGCAGCAGAAGTATCGCTGAACTTTTAAACGATAAGCTTAAATATCAATGCAATAGTGAGAGGCAGCGATCAATTTTGAGTTTTTCTGCAGTTTATTGTTGCCTATCGTATTTACTCCTCCCTACCTAATGCGATGAAGGCCCAATCAAGAACCCTTATAGCGAATGAAAATTTTGTCATATTTGTTTAAAAATCATACCCATTATATACGTAAGCCTTCGAGAAAATGAATGTTTTGATGAATTTATTTAATAAATCCTACCGGTTATTTTTGCACTTCATTGAGAAGCTGTAAGTTTTCATGTATTTATTTAATAAATCTTACCCGTTATAGATGTCATTTTTAGAGAAAATGAATGTTTTGGTGGATTTATTTAATAAATCCTACTCGTAATAGGTGTAATCCTTAGATAAAATTACCCACATTCAGTGCCCGTAATAGAACCTTTAGTTTAAGATAGAGTATTTGCTTTTGGGGTGGAGGTGTTAGTGGGTTTCAGATGCTGAGTGTAAAGGGAAATACCTTTATTTTTTAAAATAAACCTATAGTACAAGACCAAAAATGTGGCGCGCTTACTAAGGATCAGCCTCATCAGATAATAATAATAGGAATAATAATAATAATAATAATAATCATCATCTAAAAGTCATCTTTCTCTCTCTCCCTTTATTTCTCAATGTGTCTATGAATCTATCTATCTATCTATCTATCTATCTATCTATCTATCTATCTATCTATCTGAACTTCTATTTATCTGGACTTTCACCGTCCTCTGATTTGATCTAAATCATTTTTCTTTCAGAACATTGTGTCGCAGAAAAAGTACTTTGGTGTTCGAAGGAAAGGAGAAGTAAGTTTTCATTATTTTTCTCATTCGTTCATATTTTTTACGATTGTTTTTTTTTTTTTTCTGTTGACATCTTCTTATTGATATTTGCATTATTTACATGCGGACTAATTTCCTCGTCTTTGTTGTTGCTATCACAACGTTTCGGCCGTTCGCGCATCAGGTTTTCTTCTAATTAGGCATATCTCGATCCGGGTAACATACAAGAAATTCCGAACTGAACCCTTTCTTTAACCTACGGTGGGTAGATTTTTCACGTTCTACAACCCATGTCTATGGCTATCTCGTCTAGTTCTTATTTAATAATGCTCAGTTATTGCTCGTGTAACCCTTTATCGTTGACACATCAAACAACACCTATCACACTCTCAACTCACACACCATACTCTCCCGTCTCCGAGCTCTGTCTCTTCTTCTTCAGTGACTAGTTTCTTGCTCTTCTAGTTTTGTTGAGTGTGTCGTCTTGATAGGGTTGGTTCGGATTTTCCAAAAACCTACGGTATTGGTATTGACGGCGAAGTCTAGTGTGAACGCCTCTATGCACGTTATGTACCACAGACACAATTGCGGAATTCTTGCTCTTGGCCGTGGTGAACTTTTGTCTTTTTATGTCCGAGGGCAACTTCTGAATTAGGTTGGAATAAGAACTCCTTTAATAAAATTCTTCTGTCGCGGACGTGTCTGTGTTTTAGCTCCGGCTAGGGATTTGCGGGCGTGCTCTTTAGCAACGATTGTCTTACGACCGATCCCTGCGCCCTCCGAAATGACTTCCCCTTCAAAATTTGATATTTATATATATAATTTCTCCACCAGACTGTCTTACACTTAAGAGACCTTGTTAAAAAATATGGTACTTCATGCGTTTGTTTAAAATCTTTCTAGGTAGCTTTCTGTAAAGATAATTGTGTTCTTGGGTGATCAACATAAACAAACCTCAACACAAGACAGATGCTTAGTTCTTTGTCCATAAGAATATGTAAGAACACGCACATTCTGCACATGTGTAATGTAAGCAAACTTCCGAATTTTAATTTCTCAGGACCTAAGAAAATCAGACAACACATGAATTATTTCTTATCGTCAGGAAGTGAATAAGTTTGGGAATGTTGGTTTTGTTCAATTTCGCTGAATCTTGACTAGTTAATTCTGGGTTGGATTCTCCTTGGAACTGTTCTTAGTTTCATTTTGTTATTTTAAAACATAAATTTTAATGCGTTTCGTTTTTAATTTTCTTCTCAATCATTCAACTTACTCTCCTGAGAATTTTAACAATTATCATCCAGTTAGTATTCCCTCCAAACTACCATCCTGTAATTTCCTGCATTTAAATGTATAACCAGGGCCATCACCCTGCTGCATTATGTCAAAAGCTGTTTTTAAATGAAGTAAATGGATGTTTTGTTTACAATATACTAAGTTCTCAAAAACCCAAGGAATTTAGACAACACATTAATCATCTTTTACTTTACAGAAGTGGATAAGTTTGTGAATGTTGGCTTTGCTCAATTTCGCTGAATCTTGACTGGGTTGGATTCTCCTTGGAACTATTATTAATTTCATTTTGTTATTTTAAAACATAAATTTTAATGCGTTTCATTTTTAATTTTCTTCTCAATCATTCAACTTACTCTCCTGAGAATTTTAACAATTGTCATCCAGTTAGTAGTCACTCCAAAGCACCTTTTTGTAATTTCATGCAAATAAATCTATAAACAGGGTCAGTACTCTGTTACACTTGTCCTACGGGACAGTTGATTAAAGCGTTGGTTAGTGAATTTGCCGACATAGTAATTGTGAGTTCGATCCCTGGATCAGGCAATGTGTACTTAGATTCAGTGGAAAGGGGATGAGTTATAGCTGAGGAGTACCGAAAAAAAAGAATTATGCCTTGACATAAGGAGTGAGAACAGTCTATTTCTGTAGATTAAATAAAGGGTTCAGTTCGAGATTTCCTGCAGTTTACCCGGGGGATGTACGGAGGGCACAATGGTCGAAACGCTGTGATAACAACAACAAAGATGAGGATAATCATCTGCATCTAAATGAAGATAACTCCTAATTCCATAAAATTCAGAAAGAAAGTTTCTTATTGATTTAAAAATATCAAAAATGAATTTAATCATGATAATATTTTTTTATTTACAATAATTACAATCGGACTAAAGTCATCTCATTTGCTGTTGTTAAATCGGAAAGGAAAACTCATCATAAAAATAGCCATGAAAATATTTATAGAAAAGGTAAATGAAGCTACGTTATACCAGATCAGGACCTATAACATTGCAGATTCTTTGGATTTGGCAAGAATCCCTATACGCATAACAGAAGCATTACACCAAGTGTGGCAACAACATTCAGTGCCCGGACCAATAGCAAGCTTATAAATGTGCAAGATGGATTCTGGCAAGATCATTTGTCTAACACAGGGTTTCTCAACCTTTTTATTTCAGGGCGCACTTTTAGAATACCAAAAAAAAAAAAAAAACTCTGGGGAGCATTGTAAATTTTAAGGAAAAATTAGCCATGAAATTTGAAAATATTAAATTTTAGTTTAGCCTTCCCAGAGAAGATTAACAGTAGTTTTCAGTTAAATGGATTTATAAAGAATCTGCTATTTTTTTTGAAGAGATGCCGATAATGACTGATTTAAATCCCTTGAGGAAGACAAAAGAAAAAGGATTATCCACTGAATTTAGCATCCACTTTAATATGTCAAATGACAAAGTCTTCATTTTGACATGGAAGCCATACGCTTTCTGTCTCTAGCTTTTTAGGAAGAAATTTTTTTTTTAAATTTAAAAATAATTCATAAATTACTTTTCCGTTAATTTTGGGCGCATACCTGGTTACCTTTCAGTGCGCATTTGTACGCTTGGGTGCATAGGTTGAGAGATGCTGGTCTAAAAGGACACAGTGAAGCAACTTTCCTAGAATTAGTCTTGTCAAGTGACTAAATCTAATCGTTCCAATTCACATCAGTGGAAAACATTAGAGAGAGAAGATGCAATGAGTTACTCTTCTGGGGGTTAGCATCAGCCATGCAGTATGATGGAAAGAGAAAAAAAATTTCTACGACGATTAAAAGAGAACAGTTTAGTTTTGGAGGCGTTAAAATTAAGTCATTTTTTGCCCCAACTAACAACAGATTAGAGGTCATTTTTAATATCAGAGGTCAATTTGAGTTTATCAAAACTATCTGACTTACATTCAGTCAGGAGAAATTAGTTGAAATTAGAGAAAGTTGTAAATAGTTGAGATGAGAGAAGAAAATTTCATGAAATGTACTTTCTCAAATTGATAATAAAATTCCTTATTGTTGAAACTTGACTAATGCATGGAATAATAATGCAACACAAAATGTACTTAGAACAAAATGTATTGAAACAAGAAAGTGTACACAATATTTACATATAGTCTTTTGTATATTCTTGGGAAGACCGTTCCTGGAGAATGTGTTGACTTAGTCGCAGTCGGGCAGAGTCTCTGGATTGAATCTCTTGATTCCTCCCTCTCTTCCCGGTACCAACCATATTTATATGGTCGGTACTCCACTATGCAAATTAGGTGAATCCTACCACAACACTTATCAACTTGAATGTAACTTTTTTTTTTCACAAATTGATTCTAAATTATTTTCTCAAATTGAATTCTCGGATTGAATCTAAGATAATTTCTCAAATTGAATGTATATTCTCAAAGTTAATTTCAACGACATTCTCAAATCGAATCTTAATGACATTAAATTGAAGCCAATGTCTTTCTCAAGTTGAAACTCGAGTACTTTTTTACTTACGGACATATCACGTTGAGACACTGGTACACATTCGTTCATTGAAATTGAGCCTGGTCAGTAATTTGATATTTAAAAATGGATGCTAAAGTGCTTAATCTTTAAGGGGTGGATAATCCTTTCCCTTTTTCCTTATAACGGCTATTCCTTATCAGTTATTGCCGTTCTTCCTGAAAAGAAATAAAAAAATTTTCATAAATCTTTTTAAATGAAAACTTTAATGCTAATCTTTGGCGATGCGAAGCCAAACTTTCATATTTTCACATTTCATGACTACTTTTTCCTTATTAAAATTTAAAGTGCGCTCCAGACTTTTAACAGTGAAGCCCAGTAAAAAGTAAGGGGAGATAATTCTCGCTTAACTCTTTACTTAGACATTATCACTGAAGAACTTCTTACACACACACGCGCACATCACACCTAAGGACAGAGAAACACACACGATGCATCTAAAACGAAGCTGCTCTCTAGCAATCATTTTAGAAAACTTCCATCAGTATGGCTGATGCTAACCTCTAGGAGAGCAACTCACTGCACCTCCTTGGTTTCACGTTATCCACTGACATGAAATGAAATGATAATATTTAATCATTTGCTAGGTCTACTGCTAGGAGAGTTGGTTCACTATGTCATGGTAGACAATTTTTCTCACCAGAACCTCTCTTGCATATTTATAAGTCTACCATTCGTCTGTGTATCGAATATTGCTGCCACATCTGGTTTGGTTCTCTTTTATATCTAGAGATTCTTGCCAAACCATTATGACCTGACATCGCGACTTCAGTCACTTGTCCACCGTTGGAAGGAAGTTTCTCTGTGACTCTTCTGTAAATATTTTCAAGACATTTCTTTTGGTGAGCTTTCCTCTTTGGTACCTTGACTTCGTGAATTTAAGCTCTGTACTAGATTGGTAGCTAGGTCTCGTAATTTCATTGATGAAATTGCTAGTTGCAACCGTAAGTTCTATGCTAACAGTTTCTTTAGCGCTTCTTGCTTGTTGAACTCTCTTCCAGCTTCCTGTTAACTACGATTTTCAAAAATTTAAATGAAATCTCAATCACCAGCCTTTGTCTTTTTTTTTTTTTTTAAATGATGTTTTTATGCCGTCTTCTGTTTCTTTTCACTCTCGTCCCTTGCATCCTAGGCGCTTTTAATACCTTGCTCGGGGTAAAGTATTGAAAACAATCAAGAACAACAAAAAAAAAAAAACACTCTGCACATATATCCAAACACACACACACACACACACACACACACAAACATATCCCCCACATACGCATACAAGCACACACAGACTTCAACTGTCGATGCAAGTAGTGTTGAGTAGCTATTCAGACACATTAATTTGATGCATATATTTTATTGGGAGATAAGGTGATTTTTAATTCTTTTTATTACATTAAAAAGCAAAATAAAATTATTTTTTAATTGTATTACTACATTAAAAAGTAACACATTTCTCCAGTTCAGTTTGTCATTGATTCCGTAAAAACTACAAAAACGAATTTTTAGTCAGCTTCAATAAGAACTAGCGCATTCCAAACAATTAAAACAACTTTATAAAAGACAATTTTGGTTGTCTTGATTCCAATAAAAACCAGCATTTTTTCTATCTTTTCATATGCTTTATTTTTGTGTTTTAAAAACATGAATGATTCGTAAATTTTATTTAGTTATAAAAAGTAATTTTAATTGTGCTTCTATCTATTAGTATGAATTAAAAAATAGTTTATATTTCTAACCCATTCACAATGTGTCTGTCCCCTGAATATTTATGTTGAAAATTTTTCCAAACCTGTACATAATGACTAGAAGACTTTCATAAAAATATAAAATAAAGGAAAATTTTGAAAAAAACAACGCAGATTCGAAAACAATTTCAGTAAACAACAGATTCACGTTTAAAGCTTTATTTAGCTTAACATTCTGTGCTGAGTTACGTATATAGTTCTACTAAGGGGAGGTAATCGCTTCTGTTTCGTTTACTTAATTACTACACTTTATTGATAAAGACATTTTTCCTTTTAGTAATGAAGATGACACCGATTCAATGAAATCATGGGATGACCTGGTCAGTTTCAAGTCGAAAATGTGTATGGACGAGGGCGCTCATCAAGCATCCAGGTAAATAGCCCCGAAATCTTAGCGAAATGGGCACAAGTCAACACTTCGTCTCCAGAAATTTATTTGAATTCTAATATCAATTATGTTTGGTGTAAGATTATTGTCACTTTATCCTACATTTTTTGGCCGAATGTCCCTTGACACTCAAAGTAAGTAAAATAAAGACGCGACAAAGGACCAGCTTCCAATGTCACTTGAAATTGCATTCATCTTACATCGACGACGTCTTAATTCAATCACGGAGACATCATGATTAAATAAGTCTAAACCTGCTGCCATATTACTATTTTTTTCTTCTTCATCGATTCTTTATGCCGTACTGTTTGTTTGCTAACTTTATTGAAGAACTGAAGTAATGAAGAAAAAACAAACAACAAAAAAACTTCTCTTCTTGCTACTACTACTACTAGTAGCAGCAGGAAGAGGAGTGTTTTTTTTTCATTGCTTCAATTCTTCCATAAAGAACCTGTTTAATCTAGACACCTTGAAATCTAGCCATTCCCAATTCACATAAAAAGGCAGAAAGAGAAATTTAGTATTGTAAGCACCTATGTAAGTATCTGAATGTTTGCACCTTTGTAATGAAAACTGAGTCTAGTTCAATTTATGTGACTTTATTGAACGTAACTTAAGAGTCTTTCCTTTTTTGACTAAGCGTGACTTATTTATACAAATCATAAAACAGGGGAGGTAATCGAGCTGTCTTACCACATTCTCCCCGGTTTTGTTTTCTCCTAGTCCAACACAAAATCATCCAGGTGACTGGATTTCTTGACAATTCTCTGGGATCGTCTCGGTGGCAGCTGATTTGAGCTTTCAGGTGTTACGGAAACAGTCGGCTAGAAAAATGTTGTCTCATTGTTTTTATCTCCTTCTTGGAGTGCGGCGCTCTGATTCTGAAAGCTGATTATCAGAATCTGTGGTAGTATACACTCGTTTTGAGGGTGTTGTTCAGGTGTCGATCTCTGAATCGTCAATGTCGAGAATCCAATGCCATTGTGTCGTCGTGCCTATCAAGAGGGAGAGATATTGCTTCAGGGAGGAGCTGCTCCTCCCTTTTGTTAGATAACACGTCGGTAGGGGCCAAATCTCTGAGTGAAACAATCGATTGTCTCCCGTCGGAGTGCAGGGTGCGCGCATAGAGTGGGTTCGCCTCGAGCAGTTCCACATTACTCACAGGAAAATCATACTAATCATACTTGCTTTGACGAACAGGGTTTTTACTTAAAACGGGACCTGGCCGTGAGAGCCACGAAGGTAGGGAGATACCGGCTGAACTTCATCTTGGAAATTTCGTGAGGTGTTGCATTAGTTCTTGTACACAATAGTGTTCGTATAGCGTACAGAGCCTTGATTATTACGTCTTCCCAATGTCTAATTGTAAGGTTTTGGTTTTCAAATGCTAACTGTGCGGTCTTCTATGTTATGCCAATGTATCTCACGCACTGTCCATTCCCTTGAGGATTGTATGGGGTAGTCCGGTTTACGGCCAATCCCTATATTGTCCCGCGATCTGTATGAATACAAGCCGGGGCCTTGAATATTGAGACCAGTGAGCAAAGACAGCGAATGACTGTTGTGCACTTACATCTAAGACAGGGAAAGGAAATCGCGTGTACTTGTTAACAATAGTTAGTCGGTATTTATTTCGGGATTTAGATGGAACAGAGCCCATAATGTCCACACTCAGATATATAGATAGATGTGTAGCTTTTAGTCGGGTTCTCGGTTTGTATTTGTAGAACCATGATTTTATTCGAGCGCAAATCTGACAACCTTTTGTTATTCGTTTCCCGTTCTCAACTGAAAAAGGCAAATTCTAACTTCGAACCATATGCATCATCCTCATGATGCCTGCATGACAGAGATCGTTATGAACTTTTTGTAGATCTTTGCCGCTCTTTATTGATCCACACACATTTGACAGCCATTGCATTTTCTTTTCCCTACCGTCAAACGAAAAAAACAAAACATGAAACCTGTACCCTCCATCTCGCTATCTTTTCATTTTTTTTTTTGCTTGACGTCTTGGTATTAAACATAAAAGAGATGAACTTTTGATAAGTGATTAATTTAAAGCAGTTACCAATTAAGAATCGTCGCCATTTTTTAGTGTCTCGACTATGGCATATGCCTCCTTTTCAACAGTTGAATGTCTGTTCTCAGATTTTGACAATGTTCTGGAGAAGAATGCTAGAGGGCTTACGGATTATCTTAACGCGGCAGCTATGGCATGGTTGGAAGCGTCGGCCTCTAATTCTAGTGCAATGTCCGCATTTACCGAAGTAATGACTGAGTTGGCAATATTTCTTTTTAACTTCTCAAATGCTTTAAACTAAAGGAAATTTCGTAATTTTCATAAGTGGGGTATTTTTTCAGAAAAGGAGGTTATTGAAAATAATGAGCGAACATACCCATGATTCGTCACAAGACGGTTATGGTGTTGGGAATAGGTAGTGTTAGCCGTTCATGGTCGGGCTTCATGATTCCTTTATCCACAATCCAAGTAATCTGATGGTTGTCGATCCATAAGCACTCTTGATTGAGTGTAAGATTATATTTCTCGACAGCCGCTAAAAAACCGTTTTTAGGTTGCGATTGTGGTCGGCCCAGTCATGGCCACACTATCACATGTAGGCAAGGGTGCCTTGTAGTTTTTCATCAATAATTATTTTATCGAGGCCCCTCTGAAAACTGGAAACCCCATTAGTGACGCCAAGCGGAATCCGTTGGAACTGATAAAGTCATCCGCAGGATTCAAAAGCCATATAAGGCTTATCTTTAGGATCTATGACTACTTGGTGGTAAGCACTCCATAGACTAATGTGCTAAATATTCTGTATTTGGCGATCTCGTGTATGTTCACTTATTTTGTTTTCACTCTGAGTTTAGCTGAGATTACGTCCACTCATCAGGAGACTTGATTGTAAAAGAGATTTAAAAATGTTATCTTTCAGAAATATTTTGGTCGACTTTTTATATATATATATATATATATTTATAGATAAGAGTCATTGATAGATATTGAAGAATATGAGCTAAATCGACAGAAAAATACGATCAAAGATAAGTCGCTATAGAATAGAGTTAGCGAGCCTAAGAGAAATTCCGACTGCTTTAATATCTTCCATTAAAATTTCTTTCAGAAAACTTCCACCCTGGCAGCTTGTCGCCATGGAAGCGACAGACAGCAACAAGTAAGACATATTCATTTATTTCAGTTACTATCTAACTACCAGAATCTTTTAGGCTTACAGCCTTATCACATTGAAACAATGGCTCTCATGCAATCACCGAAGTTAAGCAACGCCGAGCCTGGTCAGTACCTAGATTGATGACCACTTGGGAATACCAGGTGCTATAAGCTTGGATGTGCAGATGGTGTAAAGGATAATGGCTCGGAATTGGAAATCAGAGAACTTAGTTCCAATTCAAGTCGGGTTCATTATATTCACTTATGCACAAATACCTTTGGGAAAGGTATGACTCCACCACTTGTCCCCTAACTACGGGTTAATTAGTAAGACTTGTATAGTAAATTATTATTATCTCTAAAAAATCTTCTTTTGGCTTTAAATAACAAGCAAAGGTTTATAAGCCTTAAGAATGAATCAATCAGTTTACAATCATGAATTATTTTTTAAGAACTTTTAAAATTAAATTTATTCTCCTTCTTCATGTCTTTTTAATAATAATAATAATAGTGATAAAAATATAAAAAATTTTGTTTATCGCTGTTACTTTTTTCTTTCCGTTTTTTAATGTCATATTAATTTAGGATCATGGCTCTCCATGGGTTCCTTATCGTTATGATCTTTGACTGACAATTTGTTTTCGGGAAAGATAGTAATATCGTTTCACGTTGGCTTCTCCATGGCTTGGAATACACAAGTCTTCTTCTTTTACTGATTGCCACTCAAGGCTAGAGAGCTCAGTCTACACTGCTATTTAACTCATATCTAATAAAAGAAGAAACGGATTCATGTCATACCCACATGAACTCAAAGACTTGATCGGGATTCGAACTCTACTCACCGATTTTATCTTCCGCGCCGATATCTGTACACTACCAACTCGTTGCGCTATTTAGTAAAATAACACAGGAGAAAAAAAATCCATGTCCGTGTGTAAATTCTGCTTTCTGAACAAGAACACCTGACATAGCCAAAGGGCTAGCTGAAATTAACTTGAAAAATAAGAATTTAAGATTATTTTAAGTTTTTTTTCTTTTTTTTATTGGAATTAGTCACTCTAATAAAAATCCAAACAAAATATTAAGTTAATAAATTCTTGTTTTTGAAAATCCTGGATCTGACGAGAAACTACATCCGGCAGCAAGGCCTCTGATCAAGAAACTGAAGGTTTTGAGGAGCGTGGAACCACCTCTTAATTACTGTTGTTTCCAGGTCCATCCTGACCTCAGGTGATCGCACCTGTTAGGGTCACAGATGTCTGGGAAGCGTATTAACAGCGGGCCGCAATTGTGACACCGAAATCCGAAGGCGTATTTGGATAACGAAAGATGCCTTCCAGAAGATGAGCAAAGTATTAAGAAACAGAACAAAATCGTTGGAAACAAAGAAATTAGTACTGAAATGTTATGTAATATCAGTCCTCCGATATGGTAGTTAATGTTAGAAAATTTCCTCACAGATGACAAAGAGACATGAGACAAAAGAAATCTGGTTCTACAGAAGGATGCTGAGGATACCATGGACCGGACACGTGAAAAATTGTCAGTTTTCTGCGTATCTCTGTTTCTTTTCTCTTTTCCAACTTATCTCTTTTTATTCATATCGTGTTTTTCATATCGCTCTTTCATTTTCTGTTTACTCCAATCCTTTTTTATTTCCTTCCTTCCTTCCTTCCTTCCTTCCTTCCTATCTTTTTTTTTTATCTCCCGCCCTTGACTTCTGGCTATCCCTCATTTTTCCATTTACCGTTGTATTTCTTCCTCCCTCCCTTCCTTTCTATCTTTCTTTCTTTCGTTCTTTCTTTTTTTCTTTCTTTCTTTCTTTTTTTCTTTCTTTCTTTCTTCTTATTATCTCTTGATGTTTTCCATCCTCTTTTTTTTTTTATAGAAATTGGTCTCGAGTCGGCCGACGTGCTGCCGAAGTAGATTGTAATATTAATGTCGTTGTGCGTATAACTAACGCTTGGAATTTGGTACGGGCCAGACAAGCTTATGAGTCCAAACATATGGTCAGGAATATTGAAAGGTGGGCAAAACTTTTCATTTCTATTTTCTTATTTAACCTCACTCTGCCGTCTTTTGTCTTCATATATCGATATTCAATTTTACCATACAAGGAACCACTAAATATTGGCGATATTTTCTATATCCATCAACTTAACAAATTATTTCCTGCTTTTAAATTCTGCTTCCAATTGCACGCTTTTTTTCTCTCCAGTTCATATAATTTGATGTTTGATTACCAAGTCGTTTACCTGCGTTCTGGGACAAAGGAAGATTTTCTTTAGACATTTATTGAACCTATTAGATTGGGAAAGATTCTCTGGCTACGTAAACCGTGCTCACGAGCCTAATCTACTTTTTTTTATTTCAGATAATGAGGCGTTTCCTCGGATTTTCTTAATGCATGTCTTCGTCATCTGTGTATTTTTTTCAATAATGTCTTTATCATTATTCTTTTTTAATCATTCCTACTTAACATCAGGCTTACGATCATATTACCTTGAAAGGTTTGGTATTCGTCTGATCACTGGAATTAAGCAACACCGAACCTGGTCAGTACCTATGCGGGTGACCGGTTGGTAATACGAGGTGCTGTAAACTTGGATGTGCAGGTGGTGTAATGTATAACGTCTCTGAATAAGAAATCAGAGAACCAAGTTCCAGTTCCAGTTGGGTTCGTTACATTCACTTCCGCGCAAATATTGTTGAGAAAGGTATGAATTCACGTTTCCCCCCAAGCTATGGGTTAATCAGTAGGAGTTGTATCAGTTAATATCTATTAGTATTTTTTTTACTATAAATAACCTGCAAAAAGTTCATAAACCGTAAATAACAAATCAATCAATATTTTACATCAGAAAGAGAGAGTTGAAGTTTCTAGATCACATAATGAGAAAAGAGTGCTGGAAAATTTGATACTCACAGGACTGATTGAAGGCAAGAGGGGCTGAGGAAAACAAAGCATAGCCTTCTTAGTGAGCTTCAGTAAATGGATGACAACATTTATTAAAAACTACAAAGGGCAGGAAATTGTGGAGAGCCATGGTCGTCAACATATTTAAGGGACACAACACACGGAAGAAGAAGAAAATAAAGAAGTGCTCCTATTGCAATTGTGGTTGTATTTTAATACAATCTTCTTGCAATTTAACTTATTATTATTATTATTATTTCATTGCATTTCTGTTGTATACACATTTCCTTCTGTGTCCCAACTAGAGATCTAATGTCAGAAATGGCTGCATGACATTTTCACTGAACGTTTAGAAAAGTAAAATAAAATAAAATACGTAAGATCAGATACATTTTATATTGATAAAGCCCTTCGTAAGATATGAGCTGAGCTTATAAGAACAGTTTATTTTTTATTTCTTTAAGGCATGGACCACCAGGGGTCCCTTCAATTTAATCCATCAGAACCTCTTTACAGTCAGATCGAGGGCTCCAACCAAAACTGGAATTATTGATGGTTTCATGCGCCCCATTCTTCAGATTTCCACTTCAAGATCCTTGTATTTTGATAATTTTTTAAGATCTTCAAAGATACACTACATTCTACGGGAACTTCCATGTCAATAAGAAGGCACGTTCTGTTTTTGATCATTTTTGTTAAACAAAAAAACAAAAAAAAAACAAAAAAAAAACTAAGATCAAACACATTTTACATAGATCTTCGTAATGTGTGTGCTATAATTGCGAGTACAACATTTTGTATTTCTTTAAGGTACGGGCTACCAGTAATATCTTCAATGAATCTATCTGAACATTTTCCAATCAATCCTAGGACTCCAACTTATAATTATCATTATTTTTGCTTTTTGCTTAGTACAATCACTTACCGGATTATTACGTGAGATCTTGGGAAAGACAAGGTATAAATATATGCCTTCTGTTTGCACAACTTCTGATGTTAAGTAATGCTTAACATTTACAGTGTTTCTATATATTTTTTAAACTGATGATACTTCCCTGGGTAGATGAACAGTTCCACATGGAGGAATGTTTTAGAATCTCTTTCGAACAAGCATCAAGATGTTATTAATATTCTTCTCTGTACCCTTTTTGATCGTACCCAGGCCTCCAGTTATAAAAGTTTGAAGGTTCCACATTTTCTTTTCAATTTTAACATCTTTATATTTATTTTTGCCATATCCTTTAACAATTTTATCTGATGGCGATGCTATATTTATCAGAAGGAATAGTCTTTGTTTGTATTCCTTTTATCACAGTGTTTGGTCTATAAACTTTTATATGTCCATCTGCTTTCTATGAGTGTTTCAAAGTACAGTTATGACCCCGCTTACGTCGTTTCGAGTTAAATCGTTCTCGATTATACGTCGTTTGTCAAATATATATATATATATATATATATGGAAAAATAAAAATCAAGTTATTTTATTTGACTTTATGTCTGTCCGCCACAAATATTGAAGTCGTAATATCATTAGAAAAGCATTAAAAGCACATAAAATCATGTTACTGTACAATAAATAAGAATAAAACTATATAAAATCATATTAAAATATGTACATTTACAGTAAAAGCTAATATAATCATCATAAATCTTAGTGAACGAAATATGAAAACATCTGTGACTCTGTATTGTCGTCTTATTTAGCGGTCTTTAAGAGCTCAATATTGGCGTTATCGATGTAGAGTAAACCACATTCACGAATAAAGAGTCCGAGATGTACTGTAAAGATCGCTAAATTGTGAACGTTTATATTTACAAGTGGTACGTACATGTATTCGTCAATTTAGATTACCTTTTTTTCTATATTATATTAAAATTTATTTGTTTGTAAGCTTAAAATAGATTCATATTGACCATATATTATTAAAAATGCATTTATAAATAAAATATAGAACTGGGAAAAGTTATTTGTGGTTTAGCCTAGTGACAAGTAAATTCGGAGACAATAAATTCATCTTAAGTCGTTTTTCGACTTAGGTCGCCTCTCCTGGAACAAATTACCGACGTAAGATGAGATATACCTGTAATGTTCATATCATTTTTTGTTTTGCATTTGGTGTACTCTATAGTGATTTTTAAGCGTAGGTTAGACGCGGCGCAAGGCGGAAAGTATGATCTATCCAGTGAGGATCGAACTCGCTACTCAGTTGTAATTGATCTAGTGAAACAAGCTTGCTATTACACCAAATCAAAATGCTCCATGTAACGCATGAATGATTGATTGATTGGGTTTTTACAGCTTATCAACCCTTTTCAGGTTATTTAAAGACAGAAAATATTTTTCGATTGCAAGATTTTTTTGGAGATATAGATGGTTTATTGATACAAGTACTACTTAATAACCTATAGCTGGGGGAGAAAAGGTGGATTTACACCTTACCCATAGGTTTTTGAGCGTAAGTGAATATAAGGAAGCCAACGGGAATTGGTACTCGGCTCTCCGATTAACAATTCCGAGCCATTATCCATTACACCATCCACACATCCAAGCTTACAGCACCTGTTACCCCAAGTGGGCACACATCTAGATACTGACCAGGTTCGAAGTTGCTTAACTTCGCTGATCGTACGGGAACTGGTGTTTCAACGTGATATGGCCGTAAGCCCCGTTTACTGTAATACTGGCATATCTTCCATCATTCTTCTTCTTATTGAATTAGAGAGCTGCATACTATAAAATGCCATTTCTGAATTTAATGTGTCGGTGAAGGGACGATATTTGCTTCACCACTCACCCCAGGTTAAGTTGTTACTCTTAGTATTATCCATAAGGCTATTGCAATTTTATATTTCGTCACTCTGTATACTCTTATCTTACATTAAATGTGTTATAAATGGTAGCACGAGAGAACAAACAAAACAGTAATTACCGCCAGTGAGGTGAAAGGAAAAGAAGACAAGAATTGTTAATATAAAATTCTTTGTATTGTCGCTACAAAGGATGTGAGTAGAAAGTCTCTTTGTGGGTAAGGGAAGCGATTTGGAGGAAGGATAGAAGATAAGAGTTGATGCGTCTGTCGGTCGGATATGCATTATATATTGGTGTATGTACTTTTAAGTTACAATTATTACTCCGTGTTATTACACACCATGTCACAGAGAGAAGTTGGACACGTGTTGCCCGTACCAAGGTTCGTGGTGAAGAGATTTAATTTAACGTATTTTGGCAGGATGTTCGCATTTCCGGTAGCAACAGTTTTTATTGCATGCTGCGAAAGTTTTTATTATTTTAAATTTTTATTTAATTTATTTTATACAACGTTTTTATGTTATTGTTTTATTTTATTTATAATTTTCATTCTTCTTCTTAATATTATTATTTTATATTTTATTTTTATTTATTTATTTATAATAATAATAATAATAATAATAATAATCCTAGAATAGTTTTACATATTAGGGTGTTCGAAATATTATTACCTTTTATCAGAAGGGATTAAAAAAATATATCAAAGTTAAAGTTTTTTGAATATTATTGATAAAAAATGTTATGACGTTCATTTTCCATGACTGCAGCCCAACGAGAGGCTCATTTTTTTTGATTCCACATTTAAGGAAATTTGAGTTTACTTTTTCACCGCAAAATTTTTGAAAGACTCTTTTCAACGTATTTATTTCTGAGTGGTTCTGTCACCACCATCCTAACGTTTTCAACTTTACTTGAGTTTGTTTTCCATTATCATTTTCGAGAATAACATATTTTAATCCTCATAGAGGACTTCTTTCTGCCTTCTATCAGCATGGCTGATGCTAACCTCCAGTAGAGCAACCCATTTCGCCAAGAATCTCACATTTTTCACTGATGGAGGATTATATTGAATCAACTGCTACGTCTGCTGCTAGGAAAGTTGGTTCACTGTGCCAGACAATCTTCTTTTTCGCCAGAATGTCTTGCACATTTATTAATTTAATATCCGTCATATTGCTGTCATATCTGGTCTGGTGCTCTTGATCTATATCTCAAAATTCTTTACAAAATTCGAAAAATGGTCTGTAATATAATAGATCCTGACCTGGCATCTCGACTTCAGTCACTTTCCTGACACCTTGAATTGGTTTACCTCTGTTTTTTTTTTCTATAAATGTTTTCATGTTTAATGAGCTTTTCTCCTTGGTACCTTGACCAAATGAATTTTAAGCGGCCTACTAGATTAGCAATTAGGTCTCATTGTTTTACTGTTGAAGTAGCTAGATATTATATTCTAATAGTTTTTTTTTTCTCTCCCTTCTCACCTGTGGAACTCTCTTCCGGTTTTCTCACCTGCTACTTACGATCTACAAAAATTTAAGTATTTACGCCAATCGCCATTTTCTGTCTTCTTGAAACTTGTGTTTTTATTGTCCTTTTTCTTCGCTAAAGTCTTCTCATTTTCTTTCCCTGTTTGGAGAGAAATGATAAAAAAACCCTCTTCTGTTTTTGTATTCAGTACACTTTCTGCGTAATGTTTTCTTAACCCGATCTAGATGCTGGGAATAAACAACAGAAGTGATTGCTCATGCATATTACAGAAGGACGACAAGGTAAAGTGACTTCTGTGGATGGAATCCTGGTTTTGGTGTTGGCACTGGTTTCTCGTTTTATGATAGTTTTTTCGTTTACTGCTGACATGCAAAATCCATTTTTCCTCGCCTATAACAATGTAACGTATAAAAATGGAAGGTCGACATTCCTGAACAAAAGTCTGTTGTGGGTGGTGGAATCTTGCGTTCAGTTCTCAAACGAAAGCTCATGAGGAATTTAAATACTCTTTTTGAAACTTTTCCCAATTCGCTTGAGATGTTATTCACAAAATCTCTGGTGTTCGTCAAGACGAATTAATTCAATAGACGCTTTCCATTTTTTTTTCCATTTAGAGTGGGTCGTCTCACAGAACGAAGCTTTTAGGAAATGTCCACAATCATTTTTTTTCAGCTTGACTCCCAGCTGGCAATACCGTGCTTTACTGCATCCATACACACTCTACAAGTGTTTTAAATGCCTCTACATCAGTGCTACCTTTTAAAATTCATAGTGTAAATAATATGTACTTTTTAAAAGTTTAATTCTGAAATGTGCTATGAACGGCTCACTGCCGGATAGAATAAATGAAAAACTGACTTCAGACGCTGGAGTAGATAGGTTCGCCTATCGTCCGGTTCACACTCCTTCCTGGGTTTTAGACAGGAATAGAAGTTTATCCCTTATTTCCTGCTCAGGATTGGGTTTCCAGTTTCTTCTAAAGTCTGCTTCTAACTCTGTACGTCTAATGTCTCCACCTGAATTCTGAAATTTTACTTACTAATAATTTTCATTTTTCTCTTTCTCAACAACGCCAAACAATACACCTCTACCTTGAGTGGCTCTTGGGTCTTGTATTGGGTGAACATTAGTAAAAAAAAACAAAACAAAACAAAGATTCATGCCATTCAAACTTAGTTCTGCCTTGATTGGTTGACTCTTCATTACTTTTTGAAAAATTCTTCTATATTTTATTTCCAATTATTCGTAAAAATATAAGACTATTTCTTCCTTCCTTTCAGTTGGAGTATTTTTCGACATTAAATAAAGAAGCAGCTTCGAGTAAGACTTGTAGTCGCCTCTGACAGCACAAACTTAGGAATTAGGCAACTGAAGGGTTTATGTCATCTCAGAAAGTTATTTAATATTAGGCAAATGTGTAAGGAATCAAAATTTCAAACAAGAGGTGTTTTCTTAGGCTTTGATTAAAAAAAGATCACTCAAGTCAAATCCCGTATGATGCCATCATTGGAGAGAGAAACCATTCAGTAGATTTTGATCATTTTCGTCTGGCAGCTCCGCCATCCAGATATCTACAAATTTCATGCGACCCCCTGCAGATTCGGTGGAGTCTTGTATAGATTCTACCAAAAGGAAGGCAAGATTGCAATAACTCTTATAAGAAGAATTCTACGGTTCTTTCTCCAACAGGATGGAACACATGCGAAATCGGATACATTTGGCAACACTGGATATGGGATTGAGTTGTGTGGAGAATTATCAGAAATTAGCCAGTGAAAATATGCCCAAATCTAATATAATTGACCTAAACGAGAAAGAAATCGAGAAAATGACTTGGTAAGTACATAAATTATCAAAAATATATATATATATATATATATATATATATATATATATATATATTTATATTATATATATATATATATAAAAAAGGCTCAAACTCTATGGTTCTAATTTATTACATCGGATTTGTAATTACGATCGAATTCATCAGACCTACAAATTTAAAAAGAAATTCGATCGTGAATCCGATGTATTAAATTAGAACCATGGAATATTAGTGTTTAAGCCTTTTATATTATATTCTTGATCTGTCCTGGAAAATTTAGCTCTACCTGGATTTTGTCCTCTTGAAATATATACATATATATATATATATATATATTGACTACTAATATTATCTCTCTCTCTCTCTCTCTCTATATATATATATATATATATATATATATATATATATATATATATATATATATATATATATTTAGTTGGATAGATGTGAGTTTGTGACCCTGGGTTTCACGCTTTAGCGATCCGTGAAACCCAGGGTCACAAACTCAATTTATCCAACCAAATATGTTAGCTCTATCTCTGATATTGAGCGCTTTCTAATAAGTACCGCATATAATATATAAATAATTATACATATATATATATTTATTTATATTCATCTTTTCATTTTATATATATATATATATATATATATATATATATATATATATATATATATATATATATATATGATAAAAACATTGTTTTTTAAGGTATGCTATATTTGTGGGTTAAAGTGCTTACTATCAGGAATAGAGCGTATGTAAATATCAAAGCATACATTGAGATCAAAACCCAACATTTTAATTGCTTTATTATTTACTATATTTGTTTAATTAGACTTTTTCTTGATTTTGTTTGTTTTTATTTGTTTTCGGGGGTTGGTTATCTTATTTGTTTAGTTTAAAGTATTGACAATTTATAAAGTATGTAACATTATCTGCAGTGTATATAGTGAATATATTTGCATATGACACGGTGATATTTTACAAGGTATTCGTTTCTGGTTTTCGATTTTTAGGCAACGTAGGAAAATTTGTTTGCGTGTCTGCATTTTGACATGAGTTTTGATTGTTTACTTAATTTTTGTTGGTCTGGGAAGGTGATTATAGCCATTTTTCTCCTCCACACAAAGTTTTTTTTTTTTTTTTTTTTATTTATTGTTGTAAGCTTTTTCCTTATCTCATATATATATTTAGAAAGCAGTGTGTTATTTCCGTATTTACTATTTGAAAAGTATGTTTTGTTTGCATAATTTTTCTGTTTTCAAGATCATTCAGTTACACTTATGCATATTTTTCTTCATTACCTGCAGCTTTTAGAATGACCTAGTATATTATATTGCATTGCAAACAATTGCTATTTAAAGGACAATCGTTCTTTTCTCTACAGTTACGGATTGTACCTTAAGTCCTTTTGAATACATACACAAAAATATATATATATATATATATATATATATATATATATATATATATATATATATAGTATTAGGTTATTTTTTAAATCAGATAAATGGACAGATATTTTAAAAGAGTGCTCAATATAATGATACCGTAAGGTTGAAAACCAGGTAGTGTTAAATGTGAATTTTTTAAAAATCATTTTTAACACACACACACACATATATATATATATATATATATATATATATATATATATATATATATATATATATATATATATATACTGGACAAATGTATATTATATACACATATATGCATATTACACATGCATGTGTATATTGCACACAAATATATGCTCGCATATATATATATATATATGTACATTACGCACATATCCATATTGTCCGCAAGTATGTACATCACAAACATACATATGTATATTACACGCACACACATATATGATCATTATTGAGGAATCGGAGAGCCGCGTTCGAATTCCAGTCGAATACATTACATTCACTTACGTACTAGTACCCTTAGGAAAGGTATTAATTCTCTTCTTCGTCCACCAGCTATGGGTAAATGGCAGGACGGACTGGGTTCTATAGCCTTGGATAGCAACTGTCTTCCGCAGAAACGAATAGCAACCTACTGCGGGAAAAATCTGCCTCGTTAGTCATGTATTGAAAGATACATGATCACCTAAACGTGACACATAACTGACTGACATGCGTATATTACACACACATTCATACATCACATGAACATACACATACAGGAATTGCTACCAAAATTTTCGAGCAATTACTGAGCTGAATGTAGTACAGATTTTCACGTTACCCTTTGTGAACAGAAATCTTTATGGTCTTATGTGTAAACAGTATTAATTCGAGTGCTAATTCGAAGAAATCTGTGGAAACTCTCAATTTTTGTCATGGTCAAATTTTCCGAAGTTTTGCATAGCACCTATTACGCTTGTGTATGTTTGAGATCTTTTGTGAGCATGCGCATTACCTGTGGTCGCTAGTTGACTAATTGCCTGTAATTTGTAAGTGTTTTCCTCTTATTTACTCCACAGGTGTCATAATATTGAGGATGAATGTAACTACTTCATAGACAGCGATCCAGATGTCCGTTTCCCACAACTGGAAAAGCTGAAGAAGTTTTCACTTCTTGATTTCACTAAAGTGAATTTTGTCAAGGTATACCGCATTTTTGTCAATTTTCATTGAAGAAAAATAAAAAAAGAAGACAAAAATAGAGGATTAATTGCGAGCAAAGTTTTAGCTAAATAGTTTGTTCTTGATTTGGGAGATGACAGATCTTTTTTTCAGGCTATTCAAAGCCAAATTTTCTTATTTTGATCAGCAATAGAAAGATAGACTATTACGACATAGAAAAGGACAAAAGTAATGCAAAGTCAAAGTACATCGATTAATTTCTAACAATAACAGTTAATATATATATATATATATATATATATATATATATATATATATATATATATATATAATTATTTTTTTAAAAATATGATTCCTTCACTACATAAGAGTTCTCATGTTTAAAAAAATATTTTTGAAAACCTCAATATAATTATTAGAATTAAATTGAGTTAAAGTATCAAGCCCTGTTTCATCCTCAAGCGAAATTTTAGGAATAGTTATTTATTTGTACGCTTGTACAAAATGTGGCACAAGGCCAAAAAAGGGGGTTGGGGAAGGACGGTCTTCTTCTGTCTTAATTCTAAACTTAGCTAGTCACAGACACGGACCTGAACATACCAACAATAGTCCTATCACCAAAACAACACATTCCTCCTACCTTTCTTATTGAGTCCACCATAATACCTCAATGTCTCTATGAAATCCTAACTTTAATATTATATGTACATTTCAAAGTCTGTGGGGGAGGGAAAAAACAACAATTAAAAAAACCCAATGATTATTTACAATATGATTTAATACTATTTACATAAAACAAAACAAAATAGGGTTAGTACTAAACCCCGCCCCCCAATCCCTAAATGTGACAGAAACATCAGTTAACTGGACGAAATAATTGCGGGATTATAACATTATAAAAAACAAACACGCCCACAACACACGCCCACAACACACGCCCACAACACACACAATTTAGACACAATAACAAATACGAAAACACACGAAACGAAAGTCATCCCGCAACAATTTGAGAACTGACATTTTTCATCACCCTAACGAGGGAGGGGATGGGGAATTAAACAAAAGAAAAATAGCGAAATTTTAGGAATAACCAATCTTGAAATTTACGCATCTTTATAAGCATGTTCCTTCGCAAAATTAATTACTATGGAAACGGTTGGGGCGACTATTTAGATAAGCGGCCTAAGAGTTAATTTTTATCCACATATCAGTATCGCCCCAGCCGTTTCCATAGTAATTAATTTTTCACTGGAGTAAGTATATTGACATAGGTCTGATTTGCATGAGAGTCAAAAGGTAAATATAGGTCCTTTTGCACTAGAATATATAAAGGTAGACATCGGACCGGTTTTCTCGAGAGTCAATCTATAGAGATAGATCCGATTTGCACGAGAGTCAAGGTATTTGCTTCTAGAATTTAAAAAGTTAGACAGATCTGATTTGCACTAGAGTGAAAAACGTAGATATAAGTTCTGCAAACAGCTAATTTCTTTTTTTATTGGTTGGGATTTACTCCTCTTGACTTCAATTACCATTTATATATAATTGTCTGTTTGGTATATTGGCATAATTTTAAATTTACCCTGATTACATTTATAGATGTGTTGTGATACAAAGTGTTTTCTGTTGTCTGGTAAGTTGATGTTGCTATTGTGAAGGGAAACTCTGTTGTTTAGTGCCTGGCCTACCTATATATGACTTCTTCCATTTTGTGCATTTGAGTGCATAAATCATATTTTTGGAGTTGCAGTTTAAATTTTTATTTATTATGGATGTTGTTTTGGTGTTTTCAAAAGTGTAGGAGTTTCCTTCTATAATAATATCATAAACCACACAATTTTTGGGGGTTCCTGGTCGCTCCTCCTGGGTCCAAGCGTGCCGCTCCAACCCTTTGGTCAGATGATCACCAGCCTCGCCTTTCCCGACTCGCTTCCAATACCTGGTCACTAAAGCAACTATACCGATCTCCGGTCTGTCTACCCACGCTGTGTTTAGATCTTAGACAGACGGGACCAGCAGGGATCGGGGCCGATACAAGTTGAGTCCGACGGGGGGTGGCAAAACACAAATAAAAAAAAAACTCACGACACCAAACAAAATTGCTGATGAAAAAAAGGGTAACAACCTTTTATATCTTAAAGTCCGTTACATAAAAACAAAATTGTTCTCATTTCCCGACCCGCTCTGTGGACTATGGCACCAAGCTTCTATCACACAATAGAAAAATGTCGAATTACCTACTTTCTAGAATCATGTATGTATGTCGGAGTGTGGTTCAGTTCGACACTGGGGCTAATTTCTATCGATCATTCGCAGTTGATTCTTCTCTCCGACTTGAGTTGTATTTTTCTTCTTCTTGGTCTAGTTTTCCTGTTTTGGGCTGGAAGATTTCTTTTTTCTTCTGTCGTTGAGGTTTTCTTTCTGCCGTCCGGGGCTGAACTTTAACTTTCATCGACTTTCAACTTGTCCGCAACTCAATTCTTCTTCTCAGGTTTGGAGGTCTTCTTCTTCTGAGGGTTCAACTTGCCGTCTGGAAGCTGAACTTGTAACTTCTCATCGACTTTCGTCTTGTCTTCAGCTCCAATTCTTCTCAGGCTTTCAGGCTTTCAGGCTTCTTCTTCATCTACTTGGGCTGGAAGTTCTTCTGTCTTCGACTTGGGCTGGAAGGATTTCTTGTCTGAGGGTTCTTTTGCCCGCAAAGGGGGCGAGTGAATCGGGCCTGATGGCCGCGTTCAGGCTCTATCCCTGCCCGCGGTCCAGCTGCAACTCCCAACTCCAACTGCAACTCCAACTCAACTGATTTCTGTCGACTGGGGTCCTGCTTATATTGACGCCGCAACAAACTGGGGTGGGTCTGTCGGCGTCAGGGTTTTCTCGATAATTCCAAAACTGCATTAATTCTGTCTTCTCCATTATCGCTATTGTTTTCACCCCTACTTCCTCACAGTACCTTTGGTGGGGCGGCGCACATCCATCTCTCTTAGTCTCTCGTATGTCAGGTGACCGCTTTTCAACCAATCGTTCCTGATCGAGCATTTCTTTCCCTTTTTTTCCGCAGGTCACGTGATCGTATTCGACCAATTGTTATTGATCGAACATTTCTTTCCTTTTCTTCCGCAGGTCACGTGATCGTATTCGACCAATTGTTATTGATCGAACATCCTCTCCCCTCTGTTTGCGGGCGTGGTTACATCGTTCTTGTTTAAAAAAAAAAAAAACAAAATCCAATTTTTTTTTTTTTTTGCACGTACGCAAAATGACAATCTTTGGCTTTTCTCTCACCTGGACTTTGTCAAACAGCCCGCTGCTAATTAGTCTTGACTTTAGAAAGGATCTTTTCCGCCTTCTTGGCGCCCTCTGTGAGCCAAAAGCAATTGTCCCTCTTTTTTACCTCTTTGTTTTTCCTGATAGTCGAAAATCTTAATTATCTACATTGAAATGTCTCTACTTTATTAACGTGGGTGTCCAATTCTTAACAGGTCAGGATCTGTATATCGTTCCACCGGTAACTCCCCTCAACCCAAAGACACTTTTTCTCTGATAAAAAATTTCATTTCTATTGTTCTTTATCCAAATTGATAAGGTGTCTTTCCACGCAAAAAAGTCGGTCAGATGCTTTGACGATATCTGGTCTACATCAGCGGCCCGTTTTGATATCATGTCTTTTTTCCTTTCTTTCTTTTTTTATTATTTAAAATTCTATTCTTCCAATTGTCTTTTCGAAAATCGGCCAAGACGCTGACCTAAATCTCTTTCTGACTCCTATCTCCACCCTCAATTGGGTCATGCATCATACATTTCTTTTTCTTCTTTTCTTTTTTTTTTTTTTTTTTCTTTCCTTCTTCTTTCCTTAGGATCGTCTAGTACAATCTTAGTGAATTATTTTCAACTCAGTTATTTTCCGTTTTAAAAAAAAAAATTAACAACCTGTTTAATAAACTGAGTAAGAAAAATTAAATCATATTTCTATGAATATTTCTAATAATGCAAGGTGCCACAATCCTCCCTAACCGATTTGTCATTTACCCGTAAATGACACCTAAACCCAATTACATCATTTAACATGCACCATGCATTTGTCTCATGCAATTCTATTCTACTTTCTAACATGCAAGGGTAATGTTCTTTCCATTTTCTTTTGTTCTACATGCAATGAAATGTTCTTTTACATGCAATGAAATGTTCTTTTCATTTTCTTTTGTTCTACATGCAATGAAATGTTCTTTTCATTTTCTTTTGTTCTACATGCAATGAAATGTTCTTTTCATTTTCTTCTGTTCTACATGCAATGAAATGTTCTTTTCATTTTCTTTTGTTCTACATGCAATGAAATGCAATGAAATGTTCTTTTCATTTTCTTCTGTTCTACATGCAATGAAATGTTCTTTTCATTTTTTCTGTTCTACATGCAATGAAATGTTCTTTTCATTTTCTTCTTACATGCAATGAAATGTTCTTTTCAATGAAATGTTCTTTTCATTTTCTTTTCTGTTCTACATGCAATGAAATGTTCTTTTTCATTTTCTTTTGTTTTACATGCAATGAAATGTGTGTGTGTTTGTAGGTGCAGATGTGTTCACTAGGGTTTGTTCTTCTTGGTCAATGTTTTCCTCTCTGCTGTGGGAGGTTTTTCCGCCGCACGTGGTGGTCTCACGCCAGCCTCCTCCATTGGTCTTTCAGCAATTTCTTCGCCAGTCCTGTCTGAGTAAGGAACACTGCTCGGCATCTCCCTCTCGAGTTGTTGCATGCTCACTAGACTGTCGTTCGCTAATCTTCTCTTACTCTTAATCTTCCATATTATTACACCCCCGATGGCTATAACTAGGAATGTACCCATTACTATTGACCAACTTATCGCGATCTGCTCATCGTCTTCCCAAGCTACACCTTCGTCTCCCAACGCACTTAACTTATCCCTTAAGTGATCCATATCGATCTTTTCTATTGGCTTCATTAATACTGGCATCTTATTTAAGGTAACATTAGAGAATCTCTTCACTATCGGCTCCCATAATTCTGTACAATTGACTAAGCCTCTACCAATCATCTCTATGAGTGAATCTTTTTCTTCATACCTTTCTTCCATCTGGTAATAGGGGGCAAGGAGATGGACACCCCAACCGCCGAACATCCCATGGGTAGCGTCACCAGGGATAACGGTGGCCTTATTCTTAATGTCCTTGTGGACTCTCCCCACATACCCTAGACAGGCTGATATGTTTCTGTGTGGCTACTGCCCACACCCCCGTCTGAAACACTGATAGCTTGTGGTAATGCCGAGTTTGTTAATACCTCTACTTGGCAGATTCTTTTGATTCCTTCCCCTCCCTTCAAACAATTCTAGTATGCACAGTTTGCGGTTACCAGTTTTATAGATAGGGCTCAACGAGGTACAAGTCCCCAGGGTATCATCTCTACACCTTCTAGCTTCTTCAGCTGATAGCAACATGAATTTCGTTCTCCCCTGAATTTAATGCTATGTAGTCTGCTTCCACCTTGTACCTTGCTATCATTCCTGAAAGGTAACAAATTCTCTTGTTGTTATTCTTCACAATCACTTAGTCTCGCTCGACTCATCACTCAATCATTTCATAACTTTTTTTTCTCTTAGTTCGGCTCTTCCTCCTCTAACTAACCCCTAGCAGACAGAATGGTCTGGTCAGGTGTGCGTGGCGCCCAGTCTAAAGGTCGTACTTCATGACACCACTGGTGGCCAATCAATAATGCCAATGATCTTCCGTTCCTCGTGAGGTGCAGCCCGCATCTCCATCCCCTCCACTCACATCTACCATAGTCAGCCAATAGGATTTTGGATGAGCCAGTGTCGTTATCTGTTGACACTAAATGCTTCTATTCTGCACAGCCCTTTTTTTGTTCTACTGAGATTTGGGGTTCTTCTCCTCCCTGATCTCATCTTCTGAGGTGATTCCTGTTCAACCTCTAACCTTCTTTCTGTGTTTAACTCCCGTCCAGGAGGTTTTTTGTCCTCTTCTCCATCCCCTGATTCTTCTTTCTGTTTAGAGTCTTCGCCTTGAATGTCTTCAATACCTCTCGACTCTATGTCTAAACTTCTCCTGTTCTTTATCCTTTCCTTAAGCTGGGAAAGGGGTATTCGATCCTCCTCCTCCCACTCGCTGGACCCTTCGTCCTGTTCAGGGTGCCTCTTTTTAGAGCCTTCGACTGCTTGATTGGACCTCTTCGTCTTTTTCTTCCTTTTCTTCGGACATGGGGGTGTGATGGCGATCTCACGGGGTCTTCTCTGCACTGATTCAGTCGACGACTGAACATCGCTAATCCCCGCTGAGGGTTCCAACTCTGTCACTCGGACTGCTTCGTTTATCTGGTCAAGTCGACCTATCTCCTCATCTTCTTCGGAGTCTTCCTCCGTCTCCATTCCTTCCGGTTCAACCAGAGTTACCTTCCTTTTCCTTGTCTTCTTAGGCCTCGGCTCGCTCATTTCCAGGTTAGCTATTTCAGCCTTCTTCAGATCATTGGCATGAACCCTCCTCGCTCGTCCTGCCACTTGATCCCATATTACATATGATACTGGGCCCGTCTGCTCTACTATCCGGTAGTACGGTTCCCATCTCTGGTCCAGTTTTCCTTCTCTCTGGTGGATTTTATAGTAGACAGGGTCTCCAACCTTCAATTCTACCACCTTTCTTTCAGCATTCACCCTCTCATTTCTTTTCTTCTGGGCCCTCTTTATTCTTCTTCTGGCCTGTACGAATATCTTATGTTGCTGTTCCAGCAATAGTTGATGATGATCTTCTCCCATATACCTTCTTCGGGGCTTCAGTAGGTTATCTACAGGCAGGACCACGTCTCTGCCAAACAACAAAAAATAAGGAGAAAATCTGGAGGTTTCGTTTATCGTAAACCTCACGGCCGCCAGAGCCTGCGTCAAATACAAGTCCCAATTTCCAGTGTTTTCTCTGACCAACTTGGCCAATACATCTCCCAAGGTTCTATGAAACCTTTCCACTTTAGCATTTCCCTGGGGGTGATATGGGGATGTTTTTATGTGCTCTACATTCAAACCTGTCAAAACCTCTCTCATGATGCTGTTCACATTCTCCGTGCCATTATCTGTTACCAATTGCACAGGGGCACCATACCTAGGGAAGATTTCGCTTATTATCAACCCGGCCACAGTTCTGGCCTTCTTGTCTGGTACTGCAAATGCTTCAGGCCAATTTGTTAGCCAATCGACAAAACTCACTATATAGTTGTTTCCTTGTGCAGTTTCCCCATATGGTCCTGATACATCCATACTCACTTTCTCGAAGGGGAAGTTTGGTACGTCTGTTTCCTCCAAGGGTGCCATTTCCTGCCTTCTGCTCTGCGACTGGCACACTACACAACTTCGAACATAGTTAGTGACTTCTCCGTACAGTTTGGGCCAATAGTACTTTCTTCCTATGAGATCACATGTCCTATCAATTCCCATGTGACCCAACCTTTCGTGGCACTGTTCCAATATCTCTGGTCTTAAACTTTTGGGCACATACAACTTGGGTTTGACTTCTTCATCCCTTCCTGAGAGATAATACAGCCTTTCCTCTATTATGGCATACTTGGTGGTCTCTCCTGACTTCACCTTCTCTCTCAGAGCAGCTATTTCACTGTCTGCTTGCTCCTTTCAAATTCCTTCTGTCCAGTAAGGATCGGTTATTATCTGGGCGTCCCCTTCTTCGTCCGATTCTAATATAGGGCGATCTTTTAGCTTATTAGAGTTAATTACTCCTATTCTATAGGCTTTATCATCTACTCCCTGTTCTACCCTTACAGATCTTTCTTCCAGTTGTTTCGGTATTCTTGAGAGTAAATCTGCGCACGTGTTTTCCTTTCCTGCCAAATACTCTATCTTACAGTGGTAGCCACTTAACTTAAGTGCCCACTGTTGAATTTTCTTATTATTTGTCCACTCTGCCTGCAATAGGTACTGCAGAGGCTTGTGGTCTGTCTTTATAGTGAAGACCGCACCATTTAAATAGTAGTCCAGTTTTTGGAGAGCATACATGATAGCATATGCTTCCCTCTCTATTACTGGCCACCTCTGTTGTGTCTCTGAGAGCTTATGGGAGAGGAAGTATATCGGTACTTCCTCTGGTATGCCTGGCACTGGTCCTTCCTTATCAGGACACGGCTGGGTAAGTACTGCCCCTACACACTGCTCACTGGCATCCGTGTATAATATCATGGGCTTGCTGAGGTCTGGATACGTCAGCAGTGGAACGGTCGTCAACTGTTCCTTTAGCGAATCAAATGCTCGTTGACAGTCCTCTGTCCACTTGAACCTAGCGTATTTCTTCGTCAGGGCCACTAGCGGTATGGCAATTCTTGAAAATGCCGGGACGAAGCGCCGGTAGTAGCCTATAGCTCCTATAAAACCTCTTACCTGCCTCACTGTCTTAGGCTCTGGCATTTCCCTTATGACCTTTACCTTATCCATGTCGGGTTTAATACCGTCTCCGTTTATGACGAAGCCTAAATACCTAGTTTCTTCCCTCAGAAACTGACACTTTGACAATTTCAATTTTAATCCGTGTTTCCTCAACCTTCCCAACACCTGTCTTAAATGAAAAAAGTGTTGTTCCACTGTCTCCGAAAATATCAAGATATCGTCCAAATACGCCATGGCATAGCTCTCGTATCCTCCTAACACTATTGACATTAGCTGTTGGAAGACTCCCGGGGCATTAGCTAAACCGAATGGCATCACTCTGAACTGAAACAGTCCCAGGTGACACGCGAATGCGGCCTTCTCCTTGTCAGCCTCATCCAGGGCTACCTGCCAATACCCGGACCTCAAGTCCAACGTAGAGAAGTACTTTGCCTTCCCTAATAATGCCAAAATGTCGTCTATCAATGGCAATGGCACCGCCAACGGCTTCGATATAGAATTCAGCTTTCTAAAATCTACACAGAAACGGTGGCCGCCATCTTTCTTACCTACTATTACTATTGGGAAGCTCCAAGGAGAGATCGATCTTTCGATCATCCCAGCTTCCAACATTTCCTCTACTGCCTCTTCTACAAGGGGTCTTTTATGTATAGGTGTTCGGTAGGGTTTTAATTTCACAGGGGGTGGTCTCCGGTGTCGATTTTCATTTCGACTGTGTGGGTCTGACCTAGTTCCTTGTCTGACTGGGCCACCACATCTCGATTGTTCCTTAACAGACCCCCCACTCTGGTTCTAAATTGATCCGGTGCTAATATATCCTCATCTAAGATTCCTTTTGTTTGCTCTACTAGCTTCCTTCGTTCCTCCTCGAATCTCACCCGATTCAGAGTTCGTAGGGGAAGTGCTCTCCCTATCTTCTCCCCTCTCCTAACCTTGATAGTCTTTTGGGCCTGGTTCACCATCATAATGGGCACCAACTCGGCTGCCTCCACTACCGTTTCGCACAGGGTTACCTCGTTATCTTCTAGGCCCTTTCCTTCTACAGGGACCAACTGCAGAGGTCCTCTCCGTACCTTTTTTTTTCTGACATTAACCTACCCTTTCCCGACACTGCGGTCCTAGGAGGTAACTTTACATCTTCCTCCACCACTATGGTTATCTCTTCCTCTGGTGGGCATCCCAATGGCGTTCTCTCGCCGTTCACCACCAATACAGTAGGATTAAACTCGATCTGGGCCTTCTGGCTCCGGAGCCAATCTTCTCCCAAGATTGCCTCTGTACACAGGTCGGGGGTTACGTAAAAATTTTGGGTGCTTTTCACCCTCCCAATCCTCACCGGGAGCCTCACCATCCCTTTTATCTCCAGGGGGGCCCCATCTGCTTGCGTGATCTCTATGTCCGCTTCCCGTAACCTTCTCTTCCGTTTCACCCCGCCTGTATGTCTCCTCTCTCATCAATGACACAGATGCTCCTGTGTCCACCAAAGCCCTCATCTCTCTACCACCTATCTCTGCTCTACAGGATAGTTCTCTCTCTTGCGTTAGCGAAGAGAACACCTGAGCTTTCTTCTTCCTGGGTCCCCACCTTTGGGTTAACCCAGCCATAGGCGCCGGTAGTAATAAATCACCTTCATTTTTTTTTTATGAGGTGGAGTTCTGCGCCCCCTGCACCTGGGCGACCCCGGCCGGACCTCTCCCGGTCTCCCATGGCCGTTTCTAAGAATACAGTTTCTTTTCAGGTGTCCTGGCCTCCTGCAAAACCAGCACCTTCTTGCTGGACAGCTTGCCGCAAAGTGGCCCGCCCGACCACATGTCCAACATTTTGCTCTTTCCCTTTTTAACTGGGTTGGCCTTGTGTCTATCCTCGGGGGAACCCGTCCTCTATTCAAGCGGTTCGCCCACCCACTGGTCCAATTTTTTTATTTCTCTCCTTTTTAACTGGGCCACCCTCCCTCTTAATTCTGGGGTGGCCCGCTGGCTTTTCTTGGGCTCGGCCTTCTTTGTTAATATTGGTGGGGCACCCTTCCTCAGCCCGCACCACTTGGCCAGGTGTCCTTTCTTACCACACCTGGTGCATCTGTCACGATCGAAGTCTGGGGCAACCCCACTTCGTCGGACATTCCGCCGCCCTGTGGTCCTCGTACCCACAGGTCCAGCAGACCAGCCCGTATCGACCCGGCGTGGGCTTATAAAAGCCATGCCTGGTCGACCATGCCCTTCTATTGGGGTCCTCCTCCCATAATTCTGCCCGATCCACCTCTTCCTTAACCCTCTGATTCCACACGGGGTTCTTCCGCCTACCCCCCCTTCTTCCAGCCTCCTGACTTGGTATCTGCTTCTTCCCACACCTCTTCACTTTATCCCACACCCCTGGCTCTCCCTGGCCAGCTCTATCGCTGCCGACAGTCTGAGCGGTCCTTCTTTCAATACGTCGTGACGAACACGCTCGTCGCTCAGCGCCTCTACATACAGGTCCGCCAGTTGAGCCTGCATAACCGCATTATCCCTGACCACTTCGGGGAATGCCAATGACGATAGCTTTCCCGCTCGGGCCCCTAATTCTCCCGGGGTTTCATCCCGTAGCTGTGTCAGTTTTAAAAGGGCCCTCATGGCCTCTATGGCCGTACCTTCGTCGGCGAACTCTTTGGTCAGCAGTTTTTTATTTCTTCCCAAGCCAAGCGGGGTTGATTTTCCAAGAGCCCCCTTACGAACTCAGACGCTTTCCCTTTGTGGCATCGTATGCCAGGTACAGGGTTTCTTGGTCCGAGAGCTCGTAGATGGTTCGGCTCTTCTCGAGGATTGCCAGCCAGTTCCTAAACTCCTTCCCGCTGCCATCAAATACTGGGACCCTCGGTCCACCCAACAGCTTCCTTAGATCCACTGACAACCCCCGCCCTACTTCTTCTTCACCCCCCCCACTGCTCTATCCGACTCATAATCTGACATGTCTACAGAGAAAGACAGTCTATACAGCAACAATCGAGGTTGGGAAACAAAACAAGGTGTCCTACCTTACAGACGATTCTGTTCTTTCTTTTCCTTTGGTCCCGGGTCGTTCTGAGTTCTGTCTGAATTTTCAGCAACGGCGGTCGATCGTGGTCTTCTCAGGGTTGAAATCCCTCGGTCACCACGGCACCATATGTGACGTGGTTGTCTCAGGGTTGATCCGTTGGTCACGGCACCACTTGTGACGGTTACACACCTGGCCCAGTGTCGGATCCTTTGGTTACGGCGCCAACGGTGACGTCGCTCCTCCTGGTCGCTCCTCCTGGGTCCAAGCGTGCCGCTCCAACCCTTTGGTCAGATGATCACCAGCCTCGCCTTTCCCGACTCGCTTCCAATACCTGGTCACTAAAGCAACTATACCGATCTCCGGTCTGTCTACCCACGCTGTGTTTAGATCTTAGACAGACGGGACCAGCAGGGATCGGGGCCGATACAAGTTGAGTCCGACGGGGGTGGCAAAACACAAATAAAATAAAAACTCACGACACCAAACAAAATTGCTGATGAAAAAAAGGGTAACAACCTTTTATATCTTAAAGTCCGTTACATAAAAACAAAATTGTTCTCATTTCCCGACCCGCTCTGTGGACTATGGCACCAAGCTTCTATCACACAATAGAAAAATGTCGAATTACCTACTTTCTAGAATCATGTATGTATGTCGGAGTGTGGTTCAGTTCGACACTGGGGCTAATTTCTATCGATCATTCGCAGTTGATTCTTCTCTCCGACTTGAGTTGTATTTCTTCTTCTTCGTCTGCTTGGGCTGGTAGTTTTCCTGTTTGTTTCAACTTGGTGGAAGATTTCTTGTTTCAACTTAGCCGCAACTCTCTGTCGTCTGAGGTGGTCTCTTCTCTTCTGCCGTCCGGGGCTGAACTTTAACTTCTCATCGACTTTCGGCTTTCTTGTCTGCAGCTCCAATTCTTCTCAGGCTTTCAGGCAATCTTCTTCTTCATCTACTTGGGCTGGAAGTTCTTCTGTCTTCGTGGGCTGGAAGGATTTCTTGTCTGAGGGTTCTTTGCCCGCAAAGGGGGAGTGAATCGGGCCTGATGTTTTTTTCCCTGCCCGCGGTCCAGCTGCAACTCCAGCCCAACTGGGGCCAACTGATTTCTGTCGACTGGGGTCCTGCTTATATTGACGCCGCAACAAACTGGGGTGGGTCTGTCGGCGTCAGGGTTTTCTCGATAATTCCAAAACTGCATTAATTCTGTCTTCTCCATTATCGCTATTGTTTTCACCCCTACTTCCTCGCAGTACCTTTGGTGGGGCGGCGCACATCCATCTCTCTTAGTCTCTCGTATGTCAGGTGACCGCTTTTCAACCAATCGTTCCTGATCGAGCATTTCTTTCCCTTTTCTTCCGCAGGTCACGTGATCGTATTCGACCAATTGTTATTGATCGAACATTTCTTTCCTTTTTCTTCCGCAGGTCACGTGATCGTATTCGACCAATTGTTATTGATCGAACATCCTCTCTCCCCTCTGTTTGCGGGCGTGGTTACATCGTTCTTGTTTAAAAAAAAACAAAATCCAATTTTTTTTTTTTTGCACGTACGCAAAATGACAATCTTTGGCTTTCTCTCACCTGGACTTTGTCAAACAGCCCGCTGCTAATTAGTCTTGACTTTAGAAAGGATCTTTTCCGCCTTCTTGGCGCCCTCTGTGAGCCAAAAGCAATTGTCCCTCTTTTTTACCTCTTTGTTTTTCCTGATAGTCGAAAATCTTAATTAATCACTTTGAAAATGTCTCTACTTTATTAACGTGGGTGTCCAATTCTTAACAGGTCAGATCTGTATATCGTTCCACCGGTAACTCCCCTCAACCCAAAAAAACACTTTTTCTCTGATTAAAAAATTTCATTTCTATTGTTCTAAACCAAATTGATAAAACCAAAAATTTCTCTTCATCCAAATTGATATCTGGTTTTTGGTCACATCAAAAGCGGCCCGTTTTGATATCATGACAATTTTTTTCCTTTCTTTCTTCTATTTAAAATTCTATTCTTCCAATTGTCTTTCGAAAATCGGCCAAGATTTTATTTTTGACCTTTTTCTCTTTCTGACTCCTATCTCCACCCTCAATCAATTGGGTCATGCATTACTTTTCTTTTTTTCTCTTTTCTTTTTCTTTTTTTTTTTTTTTCTTTTTTTTCTGTTTTTTTCTTTTTTCCTTAAGATCGTCTAGTACAATCTTAGTGAATTATTTTCAACTCAGTTATTTTCCGTTTTAAAAAAAAAAATTAACAACCTGTTTAATAAACTGAGTAAGAAAAAATTAAATCATATTTCATGAATATTTCTAATAATGAATATTTCCTCCCTAACCGATTTGTCATGCCGTAAATCCTCCCTAAACAATTACATCATTTAACATGTACCATGCATTTTTTCAATTACATTATTTTCCTTTTTAACAAAAAAATTAACAATGTTCTTTAAACTGAATAAGAAAAATTTTCTTTTGTTCTATTTTCCTGTCGATGCAATAATGTTCTTTTCTTTTCATTTTTTCTTTTTTTTCATTTTTCTAACATGCAATGAAATCATTCATTTTAACATGCAATGAAATGTTTTTTCATTTTTTTTTTGTTCTACATGCAATGAAATGTTCTTGCAAATTTTCATTTTTTTTGTTCTACATGCAATGAAATGTTCTTTTCATTTTCTTTTGTTCTACATGCAATGAAATGTTCTTTTCATTTTTTTTTTGTTCTACATGCAATGAAATGTTCTTTTCATTTTCTTTTGTTCTACATGCAATGAAATGTTCTTTTCATTTTCTTTTGTTCTACATGCAATGAAATGTTCTTTTCATTTTCTTCTGTTCTACATGCAATGAAATGTTCTTTTCATTTTCTTCTGTTCTACATGCAATGAAATGTTCTTTTCATTTTCTTTTTTGTTCTACATGCAATGAAATGTTCTTTTCATTTTCTTTTGTTTTACATGCAAGGTAATGTGTGCGTGTGTTGTAGGTGCAGATGTGTTCTTTAGGGTTTGTTCTTCTTGGTCAATGTTTTCCTCTCTGCTGTGGGAGGTTTTTCCGCCGCACGTGGTGGTCTCACGCCAGCCTCCTCCATTGGTCTTTCAGCAATTTCTTCGCCAGTCCTGTCTGAGTAAGGAACACTGCTCGGCATCTCCCTCTCGAGTTGTTGCATGCTCACTAGACTGTCGTTCGCTAATCTTCTCTTACTCTTAATCTTCCATATTATTACACCCCCGATGGCTATAACTAGGAATGTACCCATTACTATTGACCAACTTATCGCGATCTGCTCATCGTCTTCCCAAGCTACACCTTCGTCTCCCAACGCACTTAACTTATCCCTTAAGTGATCCATATCGATCTTTTCTATTGGCTTCATTAATACTGGCATCTTATTTAAGGTAACATTAGAGAATCTCTTCACTATCGGCTCCCATAAATTCTGTACAATTGACTAAGCCTCTACCAATCATCTCTATGAGTGAATCTTTTTTCTTCATACCTTTCTTCCATCTGGTAATAGGGGGGCAAGGAGATGGACACCCCAACCGCCGAACATCCCATGGGTAGCGACACCAGGGATAACGGTGGCCTTATTCTTAATGTCCTTGTGGACTCTCCCCCACATACCCTAGACAGGCTGATATGTTTCTGTGTGGCTACTGCCCACACCCCGTCTGAAACACTGATAGCTTGTGGTAATGCCGAGTTTGTTAATACCTCTACTTGGCAGATTCTTTTGATTCCTTCCCCCCTCCCTTCAAACAATTCTAGTATGCACAGTCTGCGGTTACCAGTTTTATAGATAGGGCTCAACGAGGTACAAGTCCCCAGGGTATCATCTCTACACCTTCTAGCTTCTTCAGCTGATAGCAACATGAATTTCGTTCTCCCCGAATTTAATGCTATGTAGTCTGCTTCCACCTTGTACCTTGCTATCATTCCTGAAAGGTAACAAATTCTCTTGTTGTTATTCTTCACAATCACTTAGTCTCGCTCGACTCATCACTCAATCATTTCATAACTTTTCTCTTAGTTCGGCTCTTCCCTCCTCTAACTAGCAGACAGAATGGTCTGGTCAGGTGTGCGTGGCGCCCACTCTAAAGGTCGTACTTCATGACACCACTGGTGGCCAATCAATAATGCCAATGATCTTCTTCCGTTCCTCGTGAGGTGCAGCCCGCATCTCCATCCCCTCCACTCACATCTACCATAGTCAGCCAATAGGATTTTGGATGAGCCAGTGTCGTTATCTGTCGACACTAAATGCTTCTATTCTGCACAGCCCTTTTTGTTCTACTGAGATTTGGGGTTCTTCTCCTCCCTGATCTCATCTTCTGAGGTGATTCCTGTTCAACCTCTAACCTTCTTTCTGTGTTTAACTCCCGTCCAGGAGGTTTTTTTGTCCTCTTCTTCATCCCCTGATTCTTCTTTCTGTTTAGAGTCTTCGCCTTGAATGTCTTCAATACCTCTCGACTCTATGTCTAAACTTCTCCTGTTCTTTATCCTTTCCTTAAGCTGGGAAAGGGTATTTGATCCTCCTCCTCCCACTCGCTGGACCCTTCGTCCTGTTCAGGGTGCCTCTTTTTAGAGCCTTCGACTGCTTGATTGGACCTCTTCGTCTTTTTTCTTCCTTTTCTTCGGACATGGGGGTGTGATGGCGATCTCACGGGGTCTTCTCTGCACTGATTCAGTCGACGACTGAACATCGCTAATCCCCGCTGAGGGTTCCAACTCTGTCACTCGGACTGCTTCGTTTATCTGGTCAAGTCGACCTATCTCCTCATCTTCTTCGGAGTCTTCCTCCGTCTCCATTCCTTCCGGTTCAACCAGAGTTACCTTCCTTTTCCTTGTCTTCTTAGGCCTCGGCTCGCTCATTTCCAGGTTAGCTATTTCAGCCTTCTTCAGATCATTGGCATGAACCCTCCTCGCTCGTCCTGCCACTTGATCCCATATTACATATGATACTGGGCCCGTCTGCTCTACTATCCGGTAGTACGGTTCCCATCTCTGGTCCAGTTTTCCTTCTCTCTGGTGGATTTTATAGTAGACAGGGTCTCCAACCTTCAATTCTACCACCTTTCTTTCAGCATTCACCCTCTCATTTCTTTTCTTCTGGGCCCTCTTTATTCTTCTTCTGGCCTGTACGAATATCTTATGTTGCTGTTCCAGCAATAGTTGATGATGATCTTCTCCCATATACCTTCTTCGGGGCTTCAGTAGGTTATCTACAGGCAGGACCACGTCTCTGCCAAACAAAAAAAATAAGGAGAAAATCTGGAGGTTTCGTTTATCGTAAACCTCACGGCCGCCAGAGCCTGCGTCAAATACAAGTCCCAATTTCCAATGTTTTCTCTGACCAACTTGGCCAATACATCTCCCAAGGTTCTATGAAACCTTTCCACTTTAGCATTTCCCTGGGGGTGATATGGGGATGTTTTTATGTGCTCTACATTCAAACCTGTCAAAACCTCTCTCATGATGCTGTTCACATTCTCCGTGCCATTATCTGTTACCAATTGCACAGGGGCACCATACCTAGGGAAGATTTCGCTTATTATCAACCCGGCCACAGTTCTGGCCTTCTTGTCTGGTACTGCAAATGCTTCAGGCCAATTTGTTAGCCAATCGACAAAACTCACTATATAGTTGTTTCCTTGTGCAGTTTCCCCATATGGTCCTGATACATCCATACTCACTTTCTCGAAGGGGAAGTTTGGTACGTCTGTTTCCTCCAAGGGTGCCATTTCCTGCCTTCTGCTCTGCGACTGGCACACTACACAACTTCGAACATAGTTAGTGACTTCTCCGTACAGTTTGGGCCAATAGTACTTTCTTCCTATGAGATCACATGTCCTATCAATTCCCATGTGACCCAACCTTTCGTGGCACTGTTCCAATATCTCTGGTCTTAAACTTTTGGGCACATACAACTTGGGTTTGACTTCTTCATCCCTTCCTGAGAGATAATACAGCCTTTCCTCTATTATGGCATACTTGGTGGTCTCTCCTGCCTTCACCTTCTCTCTCTCAGAGCAGCTATTTCACTGTCTGCTTGCTCCTTTTCAATTCCTTCTGTCCAGTAAGGATCGGTTATTATCTGGGCGTCCCCTTCTTCGTCCGATTCTAATATAGGGCGATCTTTTAGCTTATTAGAGTTAATTACTCCTATTCTATAGGCTTTATCATCTACTCCCTGTTCTACCCTTACAGATCTTTCTTCCAGTTGTTTCGGTATTCTTGAGAGTAAATCTGCGCACGTGTTTTCCTTTCCTGCCAAATACTCTATCTTACAGTGGTAGCCACTTAACTTAAGTGCCCACTGTTGAATTTTCTTATTATTTGTCCACTCTGCCTGCAATAGGTACTGCAGAGGCTTGTGGTCTGTCTTTATAGTGAAGACCGCACCATTTAAATAGTAGTCCAGTTTTTGGAGAGCATACATGATAGCATATGCTTCCCTCTCTATTACTGGCCACCTCTGTTGTGTCTCTGAGAGCTTATGGGAGAGGAAGTATATCGGTACTTCCTCTGGTATGCCTGGCACTGGTCCTTCCTTATCAGGACACGGCTGGGTAAGTACTGCCCCTACACACTGCTCACTGGCATCCGTGTATAATATCATGGGCTTGCTGAGGTCTGGATACGTCAGCAGTGGAACGGTCGTCAACTGTTCCTTTAGCGAATCAAATGCTCGTTGACAGTCCTCTGTCCACTTGAACCTAGCGTATTTCTTCGTCAGGGCCACTAGCGGTATGGCAATTCTTGAAAATGCCGGGACGAAGCGCCGGTAGTAGCCTATAGCTCCTATAAAACCTCTTACCTGCCTCACTGTCTTAGGCTCTGGCATTTCCCTTATGACCTTTACCTTATCCATGTCGGGTTTAATACCGTCTCCGTTTATGACGAAGCCTAAATACCTAGTTTCTTCCCTCAGAAACTGACACTTTGACAATTTCAATTTTAATCCGTGTTTCCTCAACCTTCCCAACAACACCTGTCTTAAATGAAAAAAGTGTTGTTCCACTGTCTCCGAAAATATCAAGATATCGTCCAAATACGCCATGGCAAAGCTCTCGTATCCTCCTAACACTATTGACATTAGCTGTTGGAAGACTCCCGGGGCATTAGCTAAACCGAATGGCATCACTCTGAACTGAAACAGTCCCAGGTGACACGCGAATGCGGCCTTCTCCTTGTCAGCCTCATCCAGGGCTACCTGCCAATACCCGGACCTCAAGTCCAACGTAGAGAAGTACTTTGCCTTCCCTAATAATGCCAAAATGTCGTCTATCAATGGCAATGGCACCGCCAACGGCTTCGATATAGAATTCAGCTTTCTAAAATCTACACAGAAACGGTGGCCGCCATCTTTCTTACCTACTATTACTATTGGGAAGCTCCAAGGAGAGATCGATCTTTCGATCATCCCAGCTTCCAACATTTCCTCTACTGCCTCTTCTACAAGGGGTCTTTTATGTATAGGTGTTCGGTAGGGTTTTAATTTCACAGGGGGGGTGGTCTCCGGTGTCGATTTTCATTTCGACTGTGTGGGTCTGACCTAGTTCCTTATCTGACTGGGCTACCACATCTCGATTGTTCCTTAACAGACCCCCCAACTCTGGTTCTAAATTGATCCGGTGCTAATATATCCTCATCTAAGATTCCTTTTGTTTGCTCTACTAGCTTCCTTCGTTCCTCCTCGAATCTCACCCGATTCAGAGTTCGTAGGGGAAGTGCTCTCCCTATCTTCTCCCCTCTCCTAACCTTGATAGTCTTTTGGGCCTGGTTCACCATCATAATGGGCACCAACTCGGCTGCCTCCACTACCGTTTCGCACAGGGTTACCTCGTTATCTTCTAGGCCCTTTCCTTCTACAGGGACCAACTGCAGAGGTCCTCTCCGTACTTTTTTTTTTTCTGACATTAGCCTACCCTTTCCCGACACTGCGGTCCTAGGAGGTAACTTTACATCTTCCTCCACCACTATGGTTATCTCTTCCTCTGGTGGGCATCCCAATGGCGTTCTCTCGCCGTTCACCACCAACACAGTAGGATTAAACTCGATCTGGGCCTTCTGGCTCCGGAGCCAATCTTCTCCCAAGATTGCCTCTGTACACAGGTCGGGGGTTACGTAAAAAATTTTGGGTGCTTTTCACCCTCCCAATCCTCACCGGGAGCCTCACCATCTTTTTTTATCTCCAGGGGGGCCCCATCTGCTTGCGTGATCTCTATGTCCGCTTCCCGTAACCTTCTCTTCCGTTTCACCCGCCTGTATGTTTCCTCTCTCATCAATGACACAGATGCTCCTGTGTCCACCAAAGCCCTCATCTCTCTACCACCTATCTCTGCTCTACAGGATAGTTCTCTCTCTTGCGTTAGCGAAGAGAACACCTGAGCTTTCTTCTTCCTGGGTCCCCACCTTTGGGTTAACCCAGCCATAGGCGCCGGTAGTAATAAATCACCTTCATTTTTTTTTTCATGAGGTGGAGTTCTGCGCCCCCCCTGCACCTGGGCGACCCCGGCCGGACCTCTCCCGGTCTCCCATGGCCGTTTCTAAGAATACAGTTTCTTTTCAGGTGTCCTGGCCTCCTGCAAAACCAGCACCTTCTTGCTGGACAGCTTGCCGCAAAGTGGCCCGCCCGACCACATGTCCAACATTTTGCTCTTTCCCTTTTTAACTGGGTTGGCCTTGTGTCTATCCTCGGGGGGACCCGTCCTCTATTCAAGCGGTTCGCCCACCCACTGGTCCAAGTTTTTATTTCTCTCCTTTTTAACTGGGCCACCCTCCCTCTTAATTCTGGGGTGGGGTGGCTTTTCCCTGGGCCTTCTCTTGGGCTCAGCCTTCCTTGTTAATATTGGTGGGGCACCCTTCTTCAGCCCGCACCACTTGGCCAGGTGTCCTTTCTTACCACACCTGGTGCATCTGTCACGATCGAAGTCTGGGGGCAACCCCCACTTCGTCGGACATTCCGCCGCCCTGTGGTCCTCGTACCCACAGGTCCAGCAGACCAGCCCGTATCGACCCGGCGTGGGCTTATAAAAGCCATGCCTGGTCGACCATGCCCTTCTATTGGGGTCCTCCTCCCATAATTCTGCCCGATCCACCTCTTCCTTAACCCTCTGATTCCACACGGGGGTTCTTCCGCCTACCCCCCTTCTTCCAGCCTCCTGACTTGGTATCTGCTTCTTCCCACACCTCTTCACTTTATCCCCACCCCTGGCTCTCCCTGGCCAGCTCTATCGCTGCCGACAGTCTGAGCGGTCCTTCTTTCAATACGTCGTGACGAACACGCTCGTCGCTCAGCGCCTCTACATACAGGTCCGCCAGTTGGGCCTGCATAACCGCATTATCCCTGACCACTTCGGGGAATGCCAATGACGATAGCTTCCCCGCTCGGGCCCCTAATTCTCCCGGGGTTTCATCCCGTAGCTGTGTTAGTTTTAAAAGGGCCCTCATGGCCTCTATGGCCGTACCTTCGTCGGCGAACTCTTGGTCAGCAGTTTTTTATTTCTTCCCAAGCCAAGCGGGGTTGGTTCTCCAAGAGCCCCCTTACGAACTCAGACGCTTTTCCCTTTGTGGCATCGTATGCCAGGTACAGGGTTTCTTGGTCCGAGAGCTCGTAGATGGTTCGGCTCTTCTCGAGGATTGCCAGCCAGTTTTTAAACTCCTTCCCGCTGCCATCAAATACTGGGACCCTCGGTCCACCCAACAGCTTCCTTAGATCCACTGACAACCCCCGCCCTACTTCTTCTTCACCCCCACTGCTCTATCCGACTCATAATCTGACATGTCTACAGAGAAAGACAGTCTATACAGCAACAATCGAGGTTGGGAAACAAAACAAGGTGTCCTACCTTACAGACGATTCTGTTCTTTCTTTTCCTTTGGTCCCGGGTCGTTCTGAGTTCTGTCTGAATTTTCAGCAACGGCGGTCGATCGTGGTCTTCTCAGGGTTGAAATCCCTCGGTCACCACGGCACCATATGTGTGACGGTTGTCTCAGGTTGATCCGTTGGTCACGGGTTGATCCGATTGGTCACGGCACCACTTGTGACGGTTACACACCTGGCCCAGTGTCGGATCCTTTGGTTACGGCGCCAACGGTGACGTCGCTCCTCCTGGTCGCTCCTCCTGGGTCCAAGCGTGCCGCTCCAACCCTTTGGTCAGATGATCACCAGCCTCGCCTTTCCCGACTCGCTTCCAATACCTGGTCACTAAAGCAACTATACCGATCTCCGGTCTGTCTACCCACGCTGTGTTTAGATCTTAGACAGACGGGACCAGCAGGGATCGGGGCCGATACAAGTTGAGTCCGACGGGGGTGGCAAAACACAAATAAAATAAAAACTCACGACACCAAACAAAATTGCTGATAAAAAGGGTAACAACCTTTTATATCTTAAAGTCCGTTACATAAAAACAAAATTGTTCTCATTTCCCGACCCGCTCTGTGGACTATGGCACCAAGCTTCTATCACACAATAGAAAAATGTCGAATTACCTACTTTCTAGAATCATGTATGTATGTCGGAGTGTGGTTCAGTTCGACACTGGGGCTAATTTCTATCGATCATTCGCAGTTGATTCTTCTCTCCGACTTGAGTTGTATTTCTTCTTCTTCGTCTGCTTGGGCTGGTAGTTTTTCCTGTTTCAACTGGAAGATTTCTTGTTTCTTAGCCGTGGTTCTCTGTCGTCTGGTGGTCTCTTTCACTGCCGTCCGGGGCTGAACTTTCTTCTCATCGACTTTCTTGTCTGCTCCAATTCTTCTCAGGCTTTGGCAATCTTCTTCTTCTTCATCTGTTCTTCTTATTCGTCCGGGGCTGGAAGTTCTTCTTCTTCTGCAGCTCCAATTCTTCTTTCTTTTTGAGGCAATCTTCTTCGTCTGCCGTCTGGAAGTTCTGAACTCTTAACTTCTTTTTTTTTCTGCAGCTCCAATTCTTCTCAGGCTTTCTTCTTCTTCTTCTTCTCTACTTGGGCTGGAAGTTCTTTGTCTTCGACTTGGGCTGGAAGGATTTCTTGTCTGAGGTTCTTTTGCCCGCAAAGGGGCGAGTGAATCGGGCCTGATGGCCGCGTTCAGGCTCGATCCCTGCGGGCCAACTGCAACTCCAACTCAACTGATTTCTGTCGACTGGGGTCCTGCTTATATTGACGCCGCAACAAACTGGGGTGGGTCTGTCGGCGTCAGGGTTTTCTCGATAATTCCAAAAACTGCATTAATTCTGTCTTCTCCATTATCGCTATTGTTTTCACCCCTACTTCCTCGCAGTACCTTTGGTGGGGCGGCGCACATCCATCTCTCTTAGTCTCTCGTATGTCAGGTGACCGCTTTTCAACCAATCGTTCCTGATCGAGCATTTCTTTCCTTTTTCTTCCGCAGGTCACGTGATCGTATTCGACCAATTGTTATTGATCGAACATTTTTTCCTTTTTCTTCCGCAGGTCACGTGATCGTATTCGACCAATTGTTATTGATCGAACATCCTCTCCCCTCTGTTTGCGGGCGTGGTTACATCGTTCTTGTTAAAAAAAAAAAACAAAATCCAATTTTTCTTTTTTTTTGCACGTACAAAAAAAATGACAATCTTTGGCTTTCTCTCACCTGGACTTTGTCAAACAGCCCGCTGCTAATTAGTCTTGACTTTAGAAAGGATCTTTTCCGCCTTCTTGGCGCCCTCTGTGAGCCAAAAGCAATTGTCCTTCTTTTTACCTCTTTTTTTTTCCTGATAGTCGAAAATCTTAATTATCTACATTGAAATGTCTCTACTTTATTAACGTGGGTGTCCAATTCTTAACAGGTCAAGATCTGTGTACCGTTCCACCGGTCACTCCCCTCAACCCAAAGACACTTTTCTCTGATTAAAATTGTTTCTATTGTTTATTGTTCTTCCAAATTGATAAAATTTCTCTTTATCCAAATTGATTTGACGATATCTGGTTTCCATGCAAAAGTAGGATATCATGTTTTTTGACCTTTCTTTCTTTTATTATTTAAAATTCTATTTTCAATTGTCTTTCGAAAATTTTTTTTTCTTTCTTTTGACCTAAATCTCTTTCTGACTCCTATCTCCACCCTCAATTGGGTCATGCATCATACATACTATCTTTTTTTTTTTCTTTTTTCTTTCTTTCCTTTTTTTTTTCTTTCCTTCTTCTTTCCTTAGGATCGTCTAGTACAATCTTAGTGAATTATTTTCAACTCAGTTATTTTCCGTTTAAAAAAAAAATTAACAACCTGTTTAATAAACCGAGTAAAAAAAAATTAAATCATATTTCTATTAGAAACATCAGAATAGAATTCCTGATGAATGTTACGTAATAATAATGTAATAAATGTAACATCGCGTAATAATTACGTAACAACCGTAATATTACGTAATGATTACATAATAACTATAATATTGCGTAATAGTTACGCAATGGCCGTGATATTACGCAACGATCACGTAATCAACGTAATATTATGTAATAATTACGTAATAAACGTAAGTTGGAACAACATATAAGCGAATGAAAGCATGATACAAGATTTTCTATCGGAGTGACATCTCTTTGGCATATTTGGCTAAATATGAAATGCTGTGCCAGATAAAAAAACAAAAACAAAACAAAAAAACAAATATATAAAACATATCCAAGATGGGAGAAAAATTGTATGTGTATGAATCTGACATTCCACGCTGACTGAAAATCATGATAGCTTGATCATATCGCGAGATATTTAGTTGTAATGAGATCTTAACCCAGAAACCATGCCTGGCATTCAGATCTTCATCCCGGAAAGATTTTGTGGGATCAAAGTATTTTTATACGTGCCATTATCGTTCGAAAATAAATTTTTACCGACGAAAAGTAAAATTTTTACAGCTGAAAAGGAAATGTTGCATGAAAGAAACATGAATTTATTACTGAACAGTTTTTTTCTTTTCAGTCAAAAGTAAAACATGGGATTTTGCAAATGTAAAGTTAAATATTTTTTTTCGAAAGTAAAAAAAAAAAAAAAAACTAATTAAATAGCTTTAGTACTTAAAAAATGAATATTTTAAAAGCTGATAATATTATCCTTAGATTATTGAATATATATATATATATATATATATATATATAGTCATCCACAGACAAACTGTTTTGCTGTATCACAGCTCCTCAATGTGGCTGAAGATTGCTTCAAGCCGGGATCGAAACCCGACTGATTTGAGATCAGCCAGATACCTTACCCCTAGGATATATATATATATAAAATTCCAACACTACGTATTTATAGCAAAATGACCAGCAATACATTTTCTGTATTTGAAAGCATTCAATTGCATTCAATATATTTAGACTTTGATATTAACTGACCCATAAGTAGTTGATATGCCGTTAAACAACACATCTATTAATCAATCAATCTTCTCCACCAGGTATGGGTTAATTAGTAATAATTGAATCATTCTTACAATATAAACAAAAGAATATTTTCCTGGTTTGCAATGGTTTGATAAACCGTAGAAAATGGATGAATTAATCAATTGCTTTATGTACTCTCAGCTACCACACAGACGCTGATCAAATTAAGATGGTCAATTTTTACAGGATTGTTTTCGGAATTGATATTTTGTTGTTATTAATTTTTAGATTAATTAATTACTTGAGAATGACTCAGTAAAAAAAAAAAATAAAGTTCTCTATCCATTTTTTTCTTAGGTCTCATTTTAGCGTAAGTGCGATTGGCGCGGAAACTGCCTTTAGCCACCGACTTTAAATTCCAACCAATACAGTTTCGTTTTGGAGGGAGGGGGTTACTTTTTGCGCAAATACTCTTGGCAGAGACATGAATCCATCTCTTCTCGCCACATAGAGTAGACTGAACTCTCTAGCCTTGGGTGTCAGCCAGTCTAAGAGAAGGAAAACTATTGATTCCAAAACAGTATTGAAAGTAAGAAGGAACTACTCCACTATCTTTCCCAAGAAATCGTGTCCACAGATAATAATAAAAAAAGGAATATGTGGTGGACCATGATCCCCTACGTCCGGAAGGGACATGACATTTAAAAAATGTTTACTCTCCTGTTGCCTAATTAATCTTTGAACCAAGTGAGATGAAGCCTTTATTACACTTTGGTTTATTTACATTATTTACATGCGGACTCTTATTATCACAACGTTTCGGCCGTTGTCACCTCTGGCCTTCATCAGGTACTTTTCGATCCCTCTGGCCTTCATTAGGTACTGATCGATCCGGGTAACTTCCATGGAATTTATACTGAACCCTTTATTTAATCTACGAGGATAGACTGTTCTCATTCCGTTGACTATGTTTAAGGATATAGCACATGAATTAAGTCGTTGATTCCTGAATTTGGTGAAATAATAATTCTGAGTTCAATCCCTGGACCTGACGGTGTATACTTGGAGACGCGGTGAGTAATAACTGAGGAATACTAAAATAAGAACTCCCGTATTTACCGGCTTACAAGACGCACTTTTATCCTAAAAAATACCCTGAAAAATACATGTACGTCTTCCAATACGAATGTAAGGCAACACTCAGGCTCAAGTAAATTTGGACGGTCACCTAATTGGCTTGACAGATAGTGACGTATGTTGTCATTACAATATAAGGTTAGCTACCTAATTCAGCCTTTTATATGATGTGACCTCAGTACTTAGCTGTTACAAGCGTTTTCAAGGCTATAAACCTTTCCGCAGCCGAGCGACAAGCTTAAACATGCTCTGTTTACTAGCAGTGGGTGGAGCCTTTCTGCTCTTGATCGTGATGGTGTCGGTTTGCTCACGTTCTTATGTCGTGAAAATAACAGTTACCACCAGACTGTCACACATATCACAACCTTTTTTGTCCTGGAAATTATCAGCCATGGCGAATTCATCAAAACGATTCAAAACCACCCTTGGACAATGAAAGATGTATAGTATATTTATGTGACACCCTGCATTATTAGAAAAAATAAAAATAAATATTCATAGAAATATGATTTTATTTTATTCGGTTTATTAACCAGTTGTTAGTTATTTAGACGAAGAATAATTAAGTTTTGAGAATAATTCTCTAAGTGTATTTAGGCGACCCTAAGGGAAGAAGAAGGGAAAAAGAAAAAGGAAAAGAAAAGGAGAGGGAGAGATGGGTAATGCAAAAAGCCGGTCATTAGCGAAAACAGGTGTCAAGAGATATCTAGGCCAACGCGCCTGACCGAATTTCAAAAACAATGGAAATTGTTATTTGGAAGAATAGAATTAAAGGTAATTAAAAGAAAGAAAAGAAAACAGACTTGGTAAAAAGTGTATGAACATACGTACGATTGATAAAAAATATCGGTCAAAGCATCTGGCCTACTTTTTTGTAGAAGCTCATTATCAATTTGGAGAAATTGGATTTTTAGAACAATGGAAAACGAAATATTAATCGGAGAAGGGTGTCTTTTGGGATGAGAAGGTGACCGCTGGAATTGTATACAGATCTTGACCTGTTGAAAATTAGAACCCCACGATGATGAAGTGAAGACATTTTCAATTCAGATAATTAATTTTTTTGACTATCAGGTCTGAGCAAAAACAAAGAGGTGAAAACAATTGTTTTGGCTCACAGAAAGCGCCAGACGAGACGAGAAAAATTCTTCCTGAAGTCATATCTAATTAGCGGCGGGCTGTTTTGACAAAAAGCCAAAAAAGTGAGAAAGGCCGAGATTGTCATTTTTCGTGCGTGCAAAAAAGGCCAAATTGGATTTTGTTTTTTTAGCAAGGTGTCTCTTTCCCAGAACAAAGCCGGGATAGACCACGCCCGATTGGAGACGTCACGAAGGACGGGAGACGCCCAACCAGAATCTCATTAGCCGAAAGCGGTCATGTGATATGCGAGAAAGAGGAGAAAGAACGCTCGACCAAGACCCATTGGTCGAAAACGGTCACCTGACATACGAGAGACCGGGAGAGATGGGTATGCGCCTCCCCCCCCCCAGAGGCACTGTGAGGAAGTAGGGGTGAAAATAAGAGCGATAATGGGAAATCAGAACTAATGCGACTTTTGGAATTATCAAGGAAACCCTGACGCCGACAGACCCACCCCAGTTTGTTGCGGCGTCAATAAAAGCAGGACCCCAATCGACAGAAATCACAGAGTTGCGGGGTAGACGCCCAGAGCAGTTGGAGAGCGGACGGCGGGCCCTGTTCATTCGCCCCTTGCGGGCAAGAAGGGTCGGTCCGTTTGGCCCGGACAGGCAGAGAAGTTGCAGCCAAGTCGAAGAGAAGAAAATTGCTCGAAAGCCGCAGAGAAGTTGGAGCAGAATTGCAGGCCAGACAAGCAGTAAACTTGCAGGCCAAACAAGCAGAACAGTTCAGCCCCGGACGACAGAGAGCTCAGTTCACCTCAGACGGCAGAGAGAAGAGTTCGGACCTTGGCGAGAAGAGTTGCAGGACGGAAGAAGAAGAAGTTACTTGCAGTTGCGTCTAGAAGAAGTTGAAACCAGGCCAAGCCTGAGGGTGGGAATTCGTCCAACCCAAATCGAAGTGAAGAAATACGTCCAATTCAAGCCGAAGCGAATAAGCTCGTCCAACTCAAGCCGAAGAGAAGAATCAGCCGTGAACGACTGGTAGAGATTAGCACCCAGTGTCGAAACCAAACCACACTCCGACATACAAAATTCTAGAGAGTAGGCAACTCGAAGTCTTTAAGTTGTATGATAGAAGCTTGGTGCCACAGTCCACAAAACGGGTCGGGAAGTAAGAATAAATTTTATGTAACGAACATTAGATATAAAAGGTTGTTACCTTTTTTTATCAGTAATTTTTTGGCCTCGTGAGTTTTTTTCTTTTACTTGTGTATTGCCACCCCGTCGAACTCAACTGGCATACGGCCCCAATCCCTGTTTGATCCCGTCTGTCTAAGATCTAATCACAACGTGGGTAGGCAGACCGGAGATCAGTACAGTTACCCTAGTAACCAGGTGTTGGAAGCGAGTTGGGAACGGCGAGGCTGGTAATCATCTAACCAAAGGGTTGGAACGTCACACTTGGAGCAGCGAGGAGCGAACAGCTGACGCCGCGGCAAAAACGTCACGTCACAGTTGGAGCCGCGAACGGGATCGAACGACAGAGTCGACGCTGCGACCAGGAGGAGCGACGTCACAGTTGGCGCCGTGACCAAAGGATTTGACCCTGGACCAAGTGACGTCACATTTACTAACCATCAACTAATATACCATTGCCATACAAACAAAATCGGACGAGTGACTAATGTAAACAATACCTGGTGCCAGTATGTGAGGGACCCAGGGTGAATGTGTTGTTACATGAGAATGACTTTTTTTCTTAGAAATTTCTTTGCAATATTAGGTTGCGTCTTCTAATCCGCAGCGTCTTGTCAGCCGGAAAATCCGGTTGACGAGATGTTCCTACAGGTATGGAATATTAGTAGATAGGTTGAAAAAAAAATGAAGATTTGAATAGCCGATGAGACCCGTCTATTCCGAAAGTGAAATTTGGTGTCAGAATGTAATAAATGTATGGAGGCGGAGTGGGACTATTTTCATTGAATAAATATTTTTTGTTTTCTTTAATATTTTTGTGAAACCTTTTTGCTACGGAAATACTTTGAGAAATGTATTTTTGACCAGTGTGGTGTTCCTTAATATTAGAACGATCAGTAAGCAATTTTAACCAATTTTTTGTTCTGCTTTTTTTTTTCTTTTTTTAGTTTGCACTGTCGTCAATTCTACAACTTTCCAGAGGTATTCTCAAGCAGTGGCTGGATTCCAGAAACCTGCCCTTGTATAATATCGACCCTCTGGCCAAGTGAATGAACACAAAATGGAAATTATTAAAAGACTTTAAAGACGTATCGTCGGGATGAAGCCGTGAAGAAAAAAATGATTAAATGTTGGGAATATCTTATTTATAGTTGTTAATTTCGTGTCATTCTTTTGTGTTCCATGATTTATTTGCAAAGGCTTTCTTATCGGTATTTCACGAGCTTCTCATGATACTGGTAAAATTATCGACTCCCTGTATGACTCCAGAAAATACCTGACTCCACCTGCCATGTTATCTATCTTTAAAAGAGTCAGATCAGACTAAAGATGGAGTGTTGCAGTCATACCTGGGTTGGAACTGCTTAATCCTCATTTTTTCAGCTTCGATAGAGTAAAAAAACGTCTTTCCCACAGACAAAACGACGAAAGCCTCTCGCTATTTGTTGTAAGCAAGTAAATGGTTAAAGAAATAACAAAACAAGTGTTGCAGATATATCATATATTAAACAGTAAGTACAACAGTAAAGTATTACACGACTAGTGGGTGTGTGTCGGTTGACCCAGCGTTCAATCTATTCGACTGTTATATATATATACCTCCCCACGTGGTAGGATGTGACACAAGGCCGAATTTAATGTGGGGTAATACCTGCCCGTAGGCTCGGCCAAAAATTCCCCATAGATCCTGTATAAAACGGGGTCGGGTAGCTGTTTCCCGAGACGAGACGCTGTCCTTCGACATAGCCTCGTCTGGGGATCCTCTCTGTCCGGAGGCAGAGAGTTTGACCAGCACAGCTGGAACGGATCTATTCGACTGTTGATATTTAGTAGCCCTCCCCCCCACGAGGCTAGATGTGGCACCGAATTTAACGTGGGTTATCCGAGGCCGTAGGCTCGGCCCCCAAATCCCCGTAGAACCCACATAAACGGATTCGGGTCTGTCTACCTCCCTGGACGAGACTCTGCTCTTCGACCGGATTCCTATCCTTCCATAGGCAGAGTTCGACAGCAGTAAGGAACTGTCACAGCCCGGTAGAACAATCTATTCGACTGTTAGTATTTAACAGCCCCCACCCACGAGGGATGTATGTGGCACAAAGGCGAGTTTAACGTGGGTTCTCTGAGCCCGTAGGCTGGGCCAAAAATATTCCCTTAGAACCCGCATAAACGGGTTCAGGACTGTCTACCACCCCGGATGAAACTTTGCCCTGCGGCAAAGCTTCTTCCGAGTTCCTCTCTGCCGAGGCAGAGAGTTCGACAGTGAACAGTCTGGTTGACTGTTCCTCCAAGGCATTCTCTTTTACTAATCCTATAGTCGGTGGAAGAGTCCAACATAGACTCTTTAGAGGGAAGACACCACGACACTATTCTATCCTTATTTCCATACAAAATGTTCTGCATTCTTCACTTCCAACAGTTCAGAGCTTTACAGCTAAGATACGCCATGCCGCGTACACAGGGTCGAATCATCATTCCCTTCGTATTCCATTGGTAAGGAGGAAGTCCCATTTGGACATCTTCTTCTCAAGTGCTGGTGATTTGTGGAACAGATTCCCACGATCGCTATAATCATAATCTCTTTAAAATCTAGGGTCAACCGTTATCTATCCTATATATTATCTTAATATGCGCATTTTAATTCCCCCTCTTAACCTCGTTCAATAACGTCCTGTACCTTGTGTGTTCTCGAGCCTTCTTTGTGTGAAGAAGAGTAAAAAAACTGACACAAGGTCAAGTTTAATGTGTGGTGACCATACGACCAAGGACAAAAATTTCTATGTCCCCACGACCACTGTGACGCTGGTGTAGCTACCCATTAACCCTTCCACCTTAGAATAATGAGGGAGGTGCTGAGCAAGGCTGGAATCCCCAGAACCAAGCATCCTACATAGCTAAATGATGAAGGGGGTTGATGCTATATATCCAGTTTATCTTTGTTAGGAGGTCAAGAAATGCGATTCATCCTACTAGCTACCAACGCGTAAAACTAGATCAATGAGCAGTGTTGAAATGCCATCTGAGGATACTGATATATACTTCAAAACTGTTTACTTATGTAAGGCATGAATCCAGTCTTCCCTTCACTCTCTACTATCATCAGATTTTCTTGACAATTTAATGATTGACGCAGAAGATAATAGGTGTGTGAACAACTGGCAAAACTACTCACACATATAATTAACTGAAATCCCTACTTAGTAGTAACACTGTGACGGTGTTATCTTCTAGATCCCCGAAATGCTGGGGTCGCGATAATTAAATTCAAACCCTTGAATTTCAGTTTATATGTTATTTTATAAACACCCGAATATTTAACGCGATGCGCCACGCAAACGTTGCGGTAATAAAACGCGCGTGTGGCGCCGTTGCGACAAGTGCAGTGACAAAATAGGTATTTTCAGTGTAGTTGGTTAATATCTGGGGTCGCCAAAAATCTAGTGATCAAAAATGGGGTCATGAACGAAAAAAGTTTAAGAAGCACTGTTCTCGACAATCTTGATTGGGGTCCAATTTTTAGATGAAATTTAAAAAATGTTAATCATATCAAAATTGTATTTTCAAAGTCTTTTGCAATGTTCTTCTTCTTTTGCAAGCCGTGTCCTTTTATAACGTGGGCAAACATGGATCTCCACAACTTCGTAGAGTCTAAGCAATCTTTGGCTCCATATTCTACCTACTCCGTATTCTGACATACATTTGCTCCAGTTAAAATCACATCTCTGTTGCCCAAATTTATTCTTTATCTATGACGAAATAGTCCGTCATTCACTGCCATAAATGAAGATTGATATCACATAGCAGTTCAGTACTTTTCTACCCACAATTTTATGATTTTAACAAGATAAAAATAAACTGAAAATTTCTAAAGATAAAAAAATTACCAAGGGGAATAACTTGAAAATTTTTATATGTAGTTACCTCCCTTAGTTGATTTGCAGTGGGAGTAACTCATAGTTTTTTCAGTTAGTTATTTCCCGTGAAATTGTGGACAAATGTTATTATTTCCTTTGATTTCTGTTGTATATACATTTCCTTCCGGGTTCCAACCAGAGACTAAAAACAAATCTCTCGACACCTGAACATGATTCTTCTCCACTTATTGGACACAGGTAGCCAGCGGTCGTATTTCTTTAAAGGAATATTTAAAAAGTTAACATGTCCTGATTGGAGTCTAAGTCTTGGCGATTTCCAAATAAAAACTTGTACAAGTGTAATTGTAATAAGAAATTGCATCAAGTCGTTTTGAAAATAAATGTAGGAAAAAAGGGGGTTACTTTTTATCCCCGTTTTGTTGGTCGATAAGTTTAATATTCAATTTAAGTTCGATGATTGCAGACAAGTGATCACCAATTTGACCAGATTAATGTATTGGGTTGGTGCATAATTATCAGGCGTTTTTCAAACAATATTTATTATGAAAAAAAGAAACGTAACAATTAAACAATAACATCATTAAATGATTATTTCGGAGCGCATGATTACCGACACGCATTTCTATAATCCGAAAATAAAATAATATTTTTATTAAAAAGTAAACAAAACAGCAATTTTTATTAACAAATAACTCGCCTACAAAAACGCCTGATAATTATGCACCAACCCAATACAATTTAGCCTTTTCTCATAATAGTAATAGTGATTAAATAAGCATTCAAGGAATTCTGGGAATGGACATTTTCCAACATATGGAAGATACCAAAATTGTTAAATCTATGAATGGCTTGGCGTAGAAAATGACTAAATTTTCTATATAAATATCAAGTTACCCCAGCGGAACCCGAGGCTTCCAAAGTTCACCAAAACTACCATACTATAATTCTCGTGTCCCGAAAAGCAAGGAAAATTTCTATTGGGACCAAAGTTCACCTACTCTAAAATATTCCCAGATGCCTTTGAATTATATAACATCGAACGGAACTTAGAGAAAATGTTTGCTGTGGATTCATGTGTATCATCGTTCGATGAAGATGAACAGATCAGGAATTATAATAAAAGAAAAATAGATAATTTCGAATAAACAATTCAAAGACAACACATATGAAGTGGAATTACCCTGGCACGAAGCCAGGATCAAATCAGTGAAAGTGCTTGATAAAACTATGCATTCTTTAGAAAGGAAGAAATCTGACGGTTGTTTAAAATGATGTTTTACATCAACAACAGCCCGAAGGGATTATAGAAAGAATTGACATCTCCCCGCAAGACTTCTCAAAATATGTTTGGATTCCTCACAAACCGGTTTTCAAATCAGATAGACAAGTAGCTATAATCTCTAGCCCTCTACATATCGGAATACATCTGATACTGAACTATTACCATTAACCCTAGAACACTAAACATCAATTAAAGTTACACCACTACTAACCATAGATATATCATACCCGATTTTGAAAATATTAAACAAAAAATATTAAATATAAATCTTTATTTGAAATATTTTACATGCAGGCACTTCAAACTTTGTACTTTGAGTTAACATTAATAGGAACTGAAAAACATACTATTTAAGTAAGAAAATCAGGTACTGAAAATTGTAATTAAAAATAGGAAAATTTGCGCTGGGTACTTTATACCCATGGTTAGTGTTCGAGGATTAACACCCAATGCCTTTTTACATTAAAATATTAATAAAGAAATTCTGTGGAAACTGACTCTGATGGATCTCCTGAAATTGAATCTACTTCCAGCTCTCAGTTATTAGATGATCTCACTGAAAAGGAGATATTGTCAATTAGCTTCAAAGAATTATGGAATGAGGAATATCTCTTGAGTCTAAGAGAAAGTTGAAAATTACATGATACGGATTTTAATAATAAAATACAAGCAGACGATATAGTATTAATTAAATATCCTATAAAAGCCAGACCATTCCGAAAACTTGGCAGAGAGATTGAAATTTTCTTTGGAAATTATGGAAAATTACATTCCGCATGTAGACACTTCATATAAGAATCAATTTGTTTACAATGAAACTTTCCTTGACACATTATGAAGAATTTAGTCCTGGGTAAGACTTTAAACTGCATCCATTTCTTAATGAGGATTTATGAACAGTCCTGTCCTGGCAATGACTTTAAGCAGCAACCGCTTAATGGTCACTGCTCTAATCCTGTTTTGGGTAAGACTTTAAAATATAGTGTAACCCGGATATAAGAGACCCGGATATAAGAGACCCGGATATAAGAGAAACCCGGATATAAGAGAGATTTTCTCTGGTCCCAAATTAGAGCCTGTGCTAATGTATATAAAATAGGCCAAACCCGGATATAAGAGAAACCCGGATATAAGAGAAACCCGGATATAAGAGAAACCCAGATATAAGAGATTTCTTCTCCGGTCCCGACAACTCTCTTATATCCGGGTTACACTGTACATTCCTTTATACATCAGTTCTGTCCTGGGTAAGACTTTAAACTATATCCATTTTTTGGTCAATTTCTGACTACTTATAGACCATCCCAATACTGGCTAACTTGGCCCTAAGTATGACTGAATTACAGCCACATCCTGACAAATCGTATCTGGGCCAATCTTGCCCATGATCAAGACATTAGACTGTATTTATGGTAGTGGTATTAATAATCAGGGGTGAATAAAGATTTAAAACAAGTGCTAATGTGTACGTCTTGAGTGAGTACAAGATTTAATACAAGTGTTACCATGCACATAAGAAAACAATTTACTTCAGAACACAAGTGTTAAATTTAAAATACTACATATTCACAAAATGCAAAGGACCACTTGAAATAATGCAAGATTTACTGTTCTTAGTGGAAAAAACTCAACCGGTATTGTCCGCGACAGACAGTTTTTCCTGTTCATCAGTACTTTCGAGCTAAGCATTTTATCTGGAATTCATTTAAAAAGTTCTGGCCATCCATACATCAATCCTGTCCTGGGTAAGATTTTAAGTAAATACGGTGACGAGTCCCAGCTTGCGAGACTTGGAGAGTGTGGTGACCCCTTTGATTTTCATCATTCCCAGGTTCATTCTGACCCGGAGTAGTAGTACCTGTTCGAGTTGTCCTTGATAAGACATTAAACTGTTTATATGCAATCCATTTGAAAATTCAACACAGTAGTTATTTTCTCACCGCGCTGTATTTATCGTCACGACTGAAGTTTACCAATACACTAAAGAAATGATCCAGCAAAATATATAAACGACATCATCAAGCATAGCTTAAGTAATAATTCTGGTTAAACTAAACACTTCTCAAAAGAAGTACCAACCAAAGTGCACTTCAAACTATCCATGTCAAAAGAAGTACCAACCAAAGTGCACTTCAAACTATCCATGTCAAAAGAAGTACCAACCAAAGTGCACTTCAAACTATCCATGTCAAAAGAAGTACCAACCAAAGTGCACTTCAAACTATCCATGTCAAAAGAAGTACCAACCAAAGTGCACTTCAAACTACTCTGGAACATGATGACAGGCTACCGTCGGAAAATTATATGATTCAAATGAAGTAACTACAAAGGTATCCTTTTTTTTAATTAAACACACACCGATAAATATATATATAGGGACAAGACAATTAAACTGTACAACATATAATTAATTAAATGTAGTGTCATGAATAAATACAAATAACAAAAGAATAAGTATATCATTTTTAATTAGTATAACTAATGCTTGAAATATCTTAACAAGGGTAGAAAATACATTTTTAATAAACAATAAATCTAATAGTGTACATATAAACACAAGAATCTATACCTAGCCACTAAAAAGATCATACATTGTAACCCGGATATAAGAGACCCGGATATAAGAGAAACCCGGATATAAGAGAGATTTTCTCTGGTCCCAAATTAGAGCCTGTGTTAATGTATATAAAATAGACCAAACCCGGATATAAGAGAAACCCGGATATAAGAGACTTCTTCTCCGGTCCCGACAACTCTCTTATATCCGGGTTACAGTGTAATTAGAATTAACAAATTTACAAGTGTCTAAAAAAGGGAGGACACTCACACATGTATTCACTAAAAATTGGCCATATCTTAATTGAATCGTTCTAAAATGTTAATTGTCAAGTAAACCCAACTATCATGTTTACGCTAACATATCGAGGCTATCGATTTCTCTTTTTATTTTTTTAATCTGTTGAATGATGGAAACGCTTATTGTATAAATAAAAAATTGATTTATGTTTATATAACAAATATTAAGTATTAATAAAAGAAATGAATATAGAAATGCTTGTTGCATACAAAATTGCACTGTACTGCGATGTTATGGACTAGCAACATGCAGTGGAACTCTAAATTGCGTATTTTCGCATGTGTTGGGGGGAATATAAAAAAATATAGGTTATTCCCCATTGGTAGATAACTTCTGCTGATAATGGATAGAACTCATTTCATATGATAATGAGTAATATGGCCCTAAATTAGGCGCGAATAAAAATTCGGGTGCCAATTTTGAGAGTCCGAAACGAATAGGGACGAGAGAGACGTATTTTAGGCCTTCTTTCAGAACAGGCAATACTAGCCACGAGGAAACATGAATAATACAAGTCAAGCAGCTAATCGAAGCAGAATATGGACACCATTCAAATAAGTGTTTCATTTATTTCAAGCGGACATATCTATTTGGATGTCATCCCCGATGTCATGACTTTAAACTGTTAAAAAAAAGAATACGTTTTTAGCAATCCTCTATTCCTTTTGTCGTCATTTAATATATTTCATATATAAACTATGTTTTTATAACGTTTAATTATCTCACTTTATTCATCAAGACACGACTCAGTTTGGGGAGTCGTTAAATTTCCCGAAACGTTTCCTTCCGGGTCCCAACGAGAGACCTAAGGTCAAATATAGTTTCATGACATTCTCCACGGATCATTTTTTTTAAAAGCAAAACCAACAAATAAAAAAAAAAAAACTAAAAAAAAAAAACTCATAAGATCACACATATTTTACATAGATAAAGCTCTTCGTAATGTGTGAGCAGTACTTGTGAGTAGATTCTTTATATTTCTTTAAGGCATGGGCTACCAGGAATCCCTTCAATGAGTCTACCGGAACAATTTCCAATCAAACCGAGGACTACAACTGGAATTATGGATATCCCCACATTCCACATTCCACATTTTTTAGATTTACATTTCAAGATCCTTGTATTTTGAAAGTTTTTTGAAGATCTTCAAAGATACATTACAATCTGCTGGGGCTGCCAGATCAATAAGAAAGCACATTCTGTTCTTGTGGTTTTTGATCACGATGTCTGGGCGATTAGCTTTGATTGTTCTATCTACATGTATTGTAAAGTCCAATAAAATTGTTACAAGTCCTATTTCTGCAACCGGGTTTGGGTGATGTTCATAACTCTTTCTTGCAATTTCCTTTCCGTAAAAATTGCATATTTTCCAGTGCAGTTATCAGTCCATTCTATCACGCTGAGTTTTATGTTCCCCTGGGTACTAACACTGATAGAAGATAACCAATTGTTTATGGATATTTATCACAAAATCTGCATTTCAGGTTAACACATTATTTCGATATATGTGCTTGATAATTTCTTGTTAGCAAGCATCGGTCCTCTTCAGCAAAAGTAAAACCTTCGATTTCAGGTTTCAACCCTGCACTACGTAGCCACTGATGGATATGGAGTGCGTCCATATCAGCTTGTCTCGTACGGGCAGAGTATTGACCATAAAGAGGCTCATCTTGCCATCGTTTCTGCATTTCGTACATTGCATTTGCTTTTGCTTTCGTTTTTAGGTTCTTTGCCGCCGCAGTAGATGTATTATGGTTTATATGCACTTTTTCATCCACTTGAAATTCCCTTTTGAAATTGTTGGCTTCCTTTATTACTGAATAAAGTTTCTTATTTCTTTCATGTTCTTTGACACAGATCATCATCCAGTCTTCTGTAGTTTCCAGGTATCTTTTGAAAACCGATTGTTGCAGTTTTATAAGACAGTTCTAGTTGAACTAATCCTCTGCCTCCTTCGGATCTGGACATATACAGACGATCAACATGAGCCTTAGGATGAGGCATACGGGGGCTAGTGAAGCTTTCTCATTTTGACATCCATTCACTTAATGTCAGCTATGGTCCAATTAAGGATGTTGAAACTGTATTGCATCCTAGTGACAGCCAAAGTGTTTATGGCTGATATTCTGTTTTATGAATTCAACTCAGCATTTAACACCAGATGAACACGACTGTAGTATTCTTTTCTTATTTTCTCTTTCATTTGAGTATGCTGTATTCCATCTCCTTCGCTGACTCCGAGTTATTTATAGACTTCTTTTTATTCCAGTTCCCTAATCTAGATCTATTGAATATGTTTCGATAATCTACCTTTTTTTTTAATGTTACTTTTTCACGTTTATCTAATCTGAAATCCATACCGATGTCATCAATGAAACATTTTACAGTATTAAGAATACCCTTCAACTAATTGTCGACTTAGGCAAATAGTTTTATTATCATCCATGTAGAATAGGTGATTAAACACTTTTTTTTTACTTTTTACTCGCAGTTATTACTGTTTAGTTCATGCGAAAGGGAGATTAACGACATATAGAACAGAAGAGGTAACAGGGAGTTTCCTTGAAAGATTCCTCGTCAGATATTCAAACAATTGGATGTGACAGTACCTTTGGTGTGATTCAGGTATGATGTGATTTTCCAGTGTGTCATGCTATATTTAAGGAACTTAACTACTACTGAGGTGACTTCCAAAGAGTGTTTCAAAGGCTTTTGTAATCTATCCGTTTTCTGAGATTTTTTTTTTTTTTACAATTTTCCAGGATCATTTTATTTATAAGTAGTTGATATTTTGCAACCATATAAACCTCTTTGACATCCCTTCTGTTCCAGGGAAAGAATGTTGTTTTAATCCCGAAAAGAGTAAGTACAATTTGTCAGGACAGACGTGATCAATTTATATGTGCTGGACAAACATGTTATTGGCCTATAATTTTTTGGATCATCTGTTTCATCCGTTTTTTGGTATGAGATATCTTCAATGACCCATTCTGGAATTTCATTGGGGTTATTAATTAGCATTGATAAAGTTTTATGGATTGATGGCAGATGATAGAGCCAAAAGTTGGGTACCTTGTCATTTCCTGCGGATTTCCGTTTCGTGGAATTTGTTAGAACTCGCCTAATATTATTCTTGGTTATATTTTTTTCCATTCTTGCACGGGTTTATCCTTCATACTTTCTTGCTCTCGTTTGATTCACTCTGCATTGGGATTATATTATAACCTTTGGGTTCCTCCAAATATTCTTCCAAAATTCTTTGCACTTAATCAAGAGATGGTAATTTTTTTTTTCACTTTTATAACAGCTTTTCCAATTTCTTTGTAAAACTTCTTAAGGTCCACTTGGAATTTTATCGATAGAATCTAAAACGCTTTTCATATCGTCTTGTTCTCAGTTGCTTTAATTGCAGTTTCTGTTTAAGTATTTCCTTGATTGGTGGAATTTCCTTTATCGCTTTAATTTTATATTTCCGCTTGATCTTTACTTTTCCGTGTTGAAACATTTGAATTTCTTGAAATGTCATCTAGTATCGATAACTCACGTCTGATTCCCTCAATTTCTCGTTTTAATTTTGCCTTGTAAGTGGGCGCTTTTTGTCTGTTGTTTAATCTTTTTATTATTATTGTTATTATTTTTATTTTCTTTGATTTCTGGCATTTACACATTTCTTTCCGGGTCCCGCCCAGGGATCTAAGGTTAGAAATGGCATCATGACACTTTCCACTGACAAAAAAAAAAAAAAAAAAAAATTACATCGATAAAGCCCTTCGTAAAGTGTGGGCTGTACTTGTCAGAACATATTTTTGTATCTCTTTGAGGCATGGACTTCCAGGAATCCCTTCAATTAGTCTACTGCAATCTTTTCCAACCAGTCCCAGGGTTCCAACTACAACAGGGATTGTTGATGTTCCCATATGCCACATTTTCGAGATTTCTATTTCAAGGTCCTTGTATTTTGACAGCTTTTTTGAATATCTTCAAAGATACACATTGCAGTCAGCAGGGACTGCCATATCAATAAGGAGGCATTTTTTTTGTTTGTGGTCTTTAATAACAATATCTGGGCGGTTGGCTTTTGATTGTTCTGTCAGTGTGTATTGTGTAGTCCCATAGAATTGTAACAGGTCCTATCTCCGTAACCGGGTCTGGGTGGTGTTCATACCAGTTTCTTTCAGTTTTCCTTCCGTAGAAGTTGCAGATTTTCCAGTGCAGATATTGGCCCATTCTGTCATGCCGGGTTTTTTATATTCAGTGGGTGCCAATATCGTGCAACCTGATACAAGATGATCAATCGTTTCTGGATATTTATCACAGAATCTGCATTTTGGGCTGACACAATATTTTAGTATATGTGCTTGATAATTCCTAGTTAGCAAGCATTGGTCCTGTGCAGCAAGGATAAAACCTTCAGTTTTCAGCTTTCAACCCTGCACTACGTAGCCACTGATGGGTACGGGTTTTGTCTACGTCAGCTTGTTTGGTACGGGCAGAGTATTGGCCATGAAGCGGTTTATCTTGCCATGTTTTCTGTATATGGTCGGTTGCATTCGTCTTTGCTGTCTTTTTTTTTAAAGTATTTTTCAGTTTCAGCCGGTGTATTGTGCTGTAGTTGCATTTCTACGCCCATTTGAAACTCCATTTTGAATTTGTTGGCTTTTTTTTATTACGGAGTAAAGACGCTTACTACTTTCATGTTTTTTGACGCATACCATCATCCAGTCTTCTGTAGAGAGAAAGTATCTTTGGAGGCCAATTGTTGTAGTTTTGTAGGACAGTTCTAGTTGAACTAATCCTCTGCCATTTTCGGATCTGGGCACATACAGACGATCAACATCAGCTTTGGGATGATGCATGCGATAACAAATGAGAAGCTTTCTCGTTTATATATATATATATTATTTTCAGTGGAAAGTTCATGATGCCATTAATAACCTTAAGTCTCCAAGGGATCCGGAAAGAATTGTGTTTACACGCCAGATTTCTGAAAGGAAATAAAAACAATTTTACGAAAAAACAATAATAATAAAAAAATAAAAATAGTCTTTCTTAAAAATTAAATTTTCCTGCATCTTTATTCGTCTTAATCAGCCACAGGCTCATAACAGTAACACACCAATTAAATCAAATTCAATAATGGTTATTGGAATTTCTTGAAATATAAACATTTTTTTTTTCGTTATTTTAGGTATCGGCAAAATATATTTGAATTTTTTAAAAAAAAAAAAACAAAAAAATTACCACCATTCGGTTTTAAAAATTATTAAAAAATTTTAGCCCACAAGATTTTACATAATGAACGTCTTAAAAATTGATGGAGAATTTTTTATAGTTTTATATCTATTCGGTAAAGAACTAAAAAGTTCTGCAATATAAAATCAGAATATCTTGAAAATTTTGCAAAATAATTCAATAAACCTCGAAAAAATAAACTTGGGGTTTTTTATTCGCTAGAATAATTTAATAAAACATTATTTTCTTTTCGTTTTAAATATTTTTAAAAAACATTTGAATTTTGATTTTTGAAAAAAAAAAATATCCGGTTGTTGAAATAAGATTTTTATTTTTATTGAATAAAGTTTTATTTGAAGAATCAGAAATATAAAGTTTAATTCCATTTTTATCATCAGAATTTAAAAAAATTTGGGCTTTCTTTTTATTTTTTTCTTTTGAAATGTCAAAGTTCAAATAAAAAAAAATAAAGTAGATTTGATTAAAAAATTTTATCATTTTTTTTATTTAATAAAGAAATGAAAAATAAAAACCTTTATTTATTTTAATTATAATATATATATAAAAAAAATAATTTTTTGAAAATAAAAAACCCAGTTTCAGTAATTTTATATTTTTTTGTTTCATTATTTAATAAAAAAAAAAAGATTATAATAATTAATAAAATTATTTTATTTTTAAAGATTTTTACTGTTTAAAAATTGTCTTCAAATGTATTTTAACTAACTTTTTTTTTTTTTTTTAAATTTTGTTAAAAATCTTTTTTTTTTTTAAATTTAAAATTTTTGATTTTTTACAATTTCTAAGACAGATTTGATTTTCAAGAATTTTTTTAAAATGTTATAAATTTTAATGTCATCAATTTTTTTAATTAAATTAGCAGATTTTTTGAAAATTAATCATGAAAATCTTTATATAAATTTTTTTTTTCTTATTGAATTATATCAAAATTAATTTTTTTTTTATTTTATAGATTAACTTTAAGCTATTACCAAAAAAAACTAAAAAAAAAGGAGATATTTAAAATAATTTAAATGATTTTTTGTTCAAAATAGAATTTTAACAAATGTGTTTGGTTTTGATGACGTTCAATTTATTTCGACAATAGACATTTGGAAGGCAGCATTATTGATTACTGATTATAGGTTCGGCCAAATCAGTGTCTTGTAAAGGTAAACCAATTCATTATTGCAGGGAAATCTATTTTGAACAGAATGCACAAATTTTTTATCCAATCCTTGTGCCAAATTCAAAGCTATAACTAGAAGTCGAATTTGTTTTTTATTTAAATATTTTTAAAATCTCCTCTGCATTATATGATGAAACGAAAAAATTGAGATATGTCTACTAGTTGAGGGAACTGAAACCTTCCTTAGCTATTCGTCTACATATTTCTTCTCTTTAAATATTGTTATTTAATTATATTTTAAAAGAAGAAAGTTTTTGCATTTCAAATACATAACATTTTTTCAGCACCCTACAAATCTTATGAACGGGGTTAAATTGAAATAACAATTATATATCTATTTCTTTTCAAAATATTATTTTTCAGCTGATATTTGTTTAACAGTAAATACCTTTTATATTTTAATAAAAAAATGTTATGAGCAAATTAAAAAATGTGTCGCATCCAATAAGACAAGCCTCATCAGATAATAATAATAAATTGCTAAACTAAAATATCTAAACAGCTATATATATTTTTTCTCTTTGTTTTCACGTTTTCTTTAAATTTTCTTTATTTTTTCTTTCTTTAAAATTTTACAATATTTTGTCTATCTCAGTCAATTCATTATTACTCTATCTATTCATCTTTCTATCTATCTATCTAATCATTCTATTTTATTTATCTATCTATCAGCAGCGATAGATAGCAACGAAAATGGTTCGATTTTAACGGGTGATGCAAAAGTTAATTGGGACTAGTGTTTAAATGTGTAGCGCTTAGTTTGATAAAATTAACGAGACATGCTAATTGATTATTTTCTTTTCAATCAAATTCCTCCTTTTTAAATTTTGATTATTGTCTTAGTGAACAATTTATTTTATATATATATATATTTATATATATAATATACCAGAGAGAGAGAGAGAGAAAAGAGAGAAAGTAAAGAGTTTTTTTTAAAGAAAGAGAAAGTGGAGATAAAAAAGAAGGTGGGTTAGAAAGAGAGAATAAAATATAGACAAAAAAAAGATGATAAGACATGCGAAGAAGAAAGAAAGAAAAAAAATAAAAAATTTAAAAGAAAGAAAAAATTAAAGAAAGAAAGAAAGAAAGAAAGAAAAGAAATTTTTCAATTGCTGAAGAATATATTTCAAAAAGGGTTAAAAAATATAAACAATAAACGGACTCCATGTGGTCGGTGGTATATGATTAAATTGGTGTCGCTTAATAAAAAAATATTTCTATATATAGCTTTTTATATATCCTATATAAACATTTTACACACACACACATAAACACATACACACATTATACACACATACACACACACACACACACACATACACATGTACAAACATTGACACAAAATATTATGACATACATACAAACATAAATTTCTGTAATTTTAAATACACAAATAAAAACATATACACACACACATTTTAACAACACACACACACACACACACACACACACAACACATATACACACACACACACATTTTACACACAAACACACACAACACACACACAATACACACATTAATATTATTAATACACACACATATACACATACATACACACACATACACATACACACACACAGATTACAAACACAACACACACATACACATACACATAATACACATACACACACACACACACACACACACACACACACACATATATACACACACACACAAACACACATACATATACACACACACACACATACACACACACACACACACACACACACATACACACACACACATGTTTTACACACACACACTTACAAACTGTTTTTCAACGTTTGAAACACACACGTAATTTTGTATTTTCTTGCACAGTTTTTGTACACACTGTACACGTGTACACGTGTACAATATACAAACGTACACGTGTTTTTAACAAACAGACGCACACGCGTACTTTTGTAAACAGTACACACTGACACACGAACAGACACACGCGTACACACAAACAGACGCACACGCGTACACACGAACAGACGCACACGCGTACACACGAACAGACGCACACGCGTACACACGAACAACCGCACACGCATACACACTCTCTCTCACTTATAACTACACAAGTAAAAACCTCTTCTCAACAGATGTATCCTCTGCTAGAATCGTCCCATCGAATAATTTAAATTCATTTCGTCTGGCACAAGGATAAACTAACAGAGCATCAAATAAGAAAAGGGTTGATTAAACTCTGCTAGGCAACACTCTAAAGTAAGCGCATTTTTTTTTTGCTTTTGTCTGGTTCCATAAGAATTGAATGTTGTCGTACTACGGCAGGCGCCTCTCTATTCGCATTTTCTTTATTCAAATTGTTGAATACTTTTTATCTGTCGCTAAGTTTTACTAAGCTTTTGAAATTCCTATTGTGAAATCCGCTTCTAGAATATTTTTGAAGCATAGGTTCCCGTAAAGTAAACAAAATGTCAAATCTCCCTTGTACATCAACACCTGAAAAAATAAATAAAAAACTATTCAACTATTTGTGGACTCTTGTCCCACGTACGCATGCGCCCCACGCATTAAAAAAAGGCTTCGTATCGCAGTTGGTACGTGTAGGCATTCTGTTAACTATCTTAACACAGAATAATGTATTTATAAAATATGAGTGGATGCCCCTACAAAGCAGACCACTTCAAAAAGAAAAAAGAAAAAGGGAATCGCACGTTCATGCCTCGGTGATATCTTAACGTAGCTTCCCTGTGCCTTTCTATAAATATTTTCATGACAGTTATTCTAGCGATTTCTCCTCCTTGGTACAAATTGTACATATAGGAACTAGTTAGGACTTCATAGAGACTCTGAGGTATTATGGTGACTGTAGTAAGAATGGTAAGAATGTATTGTTTTGGTGTAAGGAATACTGGGGTATGTTTGGGTCAGTAATTGTGGCTAGTTAAGTATAAGATAAGACAGACTGAAGACCAGCCTTCTTCTTCCCTCCTTTTTGGCCTTGTGCCACATTTTTTGTATTACGCAAAATAAATATTACTTTCCTCTATGCTACCTAGACTATGAATTTACGTGCAGTGCTAGATTGGCGGTAAGGTCTCATCACTTTTCAGTTGAAATGGCTAGATATAACCGTAAGTTCTATGCTAACAATTTCATCTCTCGCACTTCTGGCTTGTGGAACTCTCTTCCGGCTTCTTGCTTTCCAGTCAACTTTGATCTTCAAAAAATTAAACGCAGTGTCAATCGTTATCTTCTGTCTTCTTAATTCCTGGTCTTTTATTGTTCTCTCTCTCCTTAATGTTTTTTTCTTTTTCTCATATTCTCTCAAACACAGTATTCCACCCTTTGCGTCTTAGTGACTTTATTGCCTTACTTGGGGTGAAATGATATTGAGGTATTTATTGTTGCGTTTTCGGAATTCCTTTACTTTTTTTCCCATTCTCCAAAGATGATCCATTTCTTTCTCTTGGAGATCTCGATCCTTAATGTCCTATGTTATACTCACAGTATTCTTCTTGCATTGTTACGTCTTCGTCGGATGTTTCAGAATCCTCTTGGCACTTTTGATCATCCATAAGCCATCTCTTTATTTATCTCATTCTCGAGAATCATGTTTCGTTGTTGGTCTACAAGATCATAGATGGTGACTGCCTATGGAAAGCGCTTCGCCCTTCTCATAATCTGGGCTTACGGCCATATCACGTGGAAACACCGGTTCCCGTACGATCACCGAAGTTAAACAACGCCGAGCCTGGCCATGTACCTTGATGGATGACCGCTTGAGAATGCCAGGAGCTGTAAGCTTGGATATATGGGTGGTGTAATGGATAATGGCTCGGGAGTGTTCCAGTTGGGTACGTTACATTTACTTACGCGCAAATACCCTTGAGAAAGGTTTGAATCCACCTCTTCTTCTCCCAGCTATGGCTTAATTAGCAAGACTTGTATCACTAAATCATTATTATCGCTAAAAAAAAAAAAAAAAAATTACAATCTAAAACTATTTTCTGGCTTTAAATAACCGGAAAAGGATTGATAAGCAGTAGAAAACGAACCAATCAATCAAATACCGATTACCTACACAGGCATGTCTTTTAGATGTATTCTCTGGAATATAAATGTAGAGAAAGTTCCTTGGCCACAAAGTGAGGGATCAATTTTGATCAGTATTGGTTATAAGATAGAAATGACCCCCCAACTTTATATCCACATCATAATTTATTCTTAGTTTATCAAATCCTGATTAGGTATGAATCCACCTATATATAGATTAATTAGTACGACTTCACATTTTTTTTTAAAGCAAATCATCCCAAGCAAGGCGGGAGTGCCACTAGCATACAAGGGGTTTACAGAGAGTGAGAGTAAGAGTAAAGAGGAGTGTTTGGGGAAAAGAGGAGATTAAGAGTAAAGAGGAGTGTTTGGGGAAAGGATAAAGAGAAGGTCAGGGATCAAGATCAAGGCACCGGAAGATGTCGATTGATATTACATTTGAATATTTGAAGATTATAGCTCTCAGGGAAGCAAGTGATAGGAAAAGAGTTCCACTGACGGGAGGTGCGAGATAAGCTGTTTGAGTAGAAGTGATGGCGACATTTAGCCGTTTCGACAGTGAAAGGGTGTGACCAAGGTGCCAACCTAGTAGCACGCTTAAATTCATGCAATTTGCAAACCAGTGAAGGTAGCTCATCGGAGCAGTTGCCATGAAAATACTTGTAGAAAATACTACAGCACGTCTGTGAGAAAGTGACTGTAGACTGTAGATCAGGACCAATCACGTTGCTTATCCGTCTCTGGATTTTGTCGAAGACCTCGAGATGAACACTGAAAAACAATTTTACAATTTAAAAATATTTTCTGACTTTAAATAACTTGCAAAGTGTTGATAAACCGTAAAAAACGAATCAATCAAAATAAATCTTCATAATCTTCTCGAAGGCTTATTTGATCTACATAGACTAAAATGCTATTCCCACTTGTTGCCATAATGGCCGCGTTTTAGCGTCTGCATTATCAAATTGGCCCTTTCCAGATTTGACTTCTTATTCTTTTTATAACAAAATAAACTTCATTTGTTTCATGGAAGATCCAGTATATCATTTTTGTGAGTGCAGCTCTTAATTATCCGTAGTAAAGAAACCTTGAGTTTGAATATAAAACATACCATGTATTTTGTAATGGAGATGTGCAGGTCCATGAAGATTCAATCACATGATATTGTTAAAATAACACTTGGCACGCTTATAGATATTTAAAAAGCTTTTACACGTGTATTTACATAAGCGCCTGTTTAACTTTTCAGATAAATCATTTTTAAGTCGTTCTGTCATACCGAAAATAAAATTGAATTTAAGTACTGTAAAAATAGGATCAGGATATAAAAAAGTATAAACAAAGAATATGGCTTTTCATAAAGAATTATAATCTTTATTACAAATATACATATAATCTGTAAATCTGTTTACATGGATGACGTTGCAATTACTCACATGTAACTGAAAAGACTGGAGGATATTATTGTGACGCAGGGCCCAGTTATGAGCAATCGTTCCATTCGACTTAAGGCCGGATCTATCTATCTATCTATCTATCTATCTATCTATCTATCTATCTTAAATATTAAGTATGAAAAAAATACACTAGGGGAAGAAAATACTCATGATATAAAAGAAGGAAAGAAGAAAGCACGGAGAAAAGGCGAGACAGAAAAACATGTAAGAGGAAAAGGGAAAAAAAGAAAGAAAGAAAGATGTAATCTATTAATGTAAAAAGAAAGAAGGAAAGAAAGGACGCCAAAACAGAAAGAATCAATCTGAGAATAAAGGAAAAAAACAAAACAAAAAACAAAAAACAAAACAAATCACACCAAAAAGGTAGAAACATTTAATATAAAAAGAAAGAAAAGATGAAGAAACAAATAATGAAGAAAGAAAAAATGACGAAAGACATAAAAAAGAATCAATTTACATAACAAGAAAAAAAGAAAAACGGAACGTAAATGATATATATATATATATATATATATATATATATATATATATATATATATATATATATAGAGAGAGAGAGAGAGAGAGAGAGAGAGAGAGAGATAAAGGAAAAGACAGAGAAAGAGAGCATGGGTGACACAAAGAAAAAGTGTGAACGTAGATGAGGGCGTAAAGAGAGTGCGATTGGGAAAAAAAGCAAAATCCTAGAAAATAAAACGCTTTTAAAATAAACGAGAAAAAAAATGAACTTTTCCAGTAACTAATAGAAGTGTTTTATTGACTAATATGTCATACTATTTGTTTTGTTTTTAAGTCGAGCACTTTTTCCTCCCATCAAAAATGGAAAGCGTAATGGAAGTAGTCGCTTGCGTAAGACACCATTAATGGAAACAGATGTTCAGACCAGATGTGTAACGCGCGTGCGCCTTTGTCTGCAGTAAGTATGATTATTAGGAGTTGGGGTTAGTTCTTTTTAATAATGCTTAGTAAATTTAATATTTTTTTTTTATAATTGTAGAAAATTAATCTAATATTACTAAATATAAAAACCTCACCACCAATCCCCATTACTACCCTCAACCCTTTCAAGTGAGATTCCATTCGAATTAAAGCTTTTATTTGTATCCACGACTTACCCAACCGTCTGATTGGACTAATGTGTTGTTTTTTTTGTAAATAAGTATTCTTTTTTATTTTTTTGAAAACTTTATCTCACTGTTCTATAAAACAAATCCTGAAAGGCAATAAGTTGTGTTTATATATTCAATTTGTGTTCCATCTTTTCTTATATATTATTGTAAATATTTTTATAAATTACCTATCTTCTCCACTTTTATCAACAAAATAACTAAGACATCGATAGAAAGAAAGTCAAAGAGAAGAAGGGAGGGGCGGAGAAGAAGAAGAAGAAGAAGAAGAAGAAGAAGAAGAAGAAGAAGAAGAAGAAGAAGAAGAAGAAGACAGGGTAAGATGTAGAGAAAGAGGAATTAACTTAAGCAAGCACATATACACTGAGTAACGACTGGCATTTGGAAATGTATCTAAATGCACATTTTTATTAAGATAAAAAACAAACAAAAAAAAAAAATGAACAATTTTTTTCCAAGCTTCTATTTAGGTCAATAGCATGAAGTTTGTCAGTGCTAGCTCTAAGTCTTCACCCTTTGGTCGCAACGGTGACATCAGTTCTATATACGCGAAGAGAGTGAGAGATAGTGTGTTGCAGAGATGACTCATTGTAAATCCTTCTCTAACCTACTACTTCGACAATGGACTGCTCTTATTTATAAATATAGCAAGTAGCCACATTAGAGCAGGATTTGAGCAGTATAAAGTTCTATATATGAATATTTAATAAACCTCTTCTTCTTTGTTTTCCCTACCTGGTCTTCTGTTCCGGCGATACTCTGTCTAAATGCGGCCTTCCTAATTCTCGGCTATTTTGAACAAAGATAACATTACAACAGAAAGAGATAGACAGAGTGAGTCACTCTCAGTGAACGAGAAAGAGAGAGAGAGAGAGAGAGAGAGAGAGAGAGAGAGAGAGAAAGAGAAGAGTAAATTATGTTTTACAAGCAAATAAAGAGGCGTTTTGCTTAATTTTTTCATTCAAAATCACCACGAAAGATACAGAACCTGTCTCGTTTGACATTGCTTCCTAAGTTCTGGGTATTGACGATAAATTGCATCGAGCAGCAAGGCCTCTGACCGAGAGGTCTTGAGGAGCGTGGAACCACCTCCTAATAGTCGTTGTTCCCAGGTCCACCCTGACCCAGAGTGGTAGCACCTGTTAGGGTCCCAGCTATGGGCAAATAGTGAGCGCAGATAAAACGTAGAGAGATGGATGTTCAGTTGACTGAATTTATAGGGGAGAATGTTTAATTGACAATACATAGAAGTCAGGATGTTCGATTTACAAGACATAGAGAAGAAGATGTTCAGCTGTGAATACTTACAGGGGAGTATATTCAGTTGGCTAAAGTAAAAGAGGAAGATATCCAATTGACAGTACTTGGAAGGAAGGATGTTATATTGAAAAAATATTACTGGGAAGGATATTCAATTGAAAATAGAGAACATATTTAATTGAAAAGACTTAGAGCGGAGCATGTCCAATTGAGAATGTTTAGCAGGAAAATATTCAATTGACAAAACTTGAATGGATAATGCTAAACTAAAAGACTTAAAAGGGAACGTGTTCAATTGAGAATATCTAGAAGATATTCAATTGTCAATACTTAGAAGGGAAGATGGCCATTTAAAAGACTTAGATGGGGGATGTTCAGTTGCCAATACTTAGAAGGAAAGATGGCCATTTAAAAGACTTAGAGGGGGTTCTTCAATTGACAATAGTTAGAAGGGAAGATGGTCATTTTAAAGGCTTAGACGGGGATGTTCAATTGCCCATACTTTGAAGGGGAGATGGCCATTTAAAAGACTTAGAGCGGGGATGTTCAATTGCCAATACTTAGAGGAGATTAAACTGATATTCAACTGAGAGTATTTCGAGGGGAGGATGCTTAATTGAGAATATTTAGAAGAGGGATATTCAACTGAGAATATTTCGAGAGGAGGATGCTTAATTGAGAATATTGAGAAGGGGGATATTCAACTGAGAGTATTTCGAGAGGAGGATGCTTAATTGAGAATATTGAGAAGGGGGATATTCAACTGAGAGTATTTCGAGGGGAGGATGCTTAATTGAGAATATTTAGAAGGGTGATATTCAACTGAGAGTATTTCGAGAGGAGGATGCTTAATTGAGAATATTTAGAATGGTGATATTCAACTGAGAGTATTTCGAGAGGAGGATGCTTAATTGAGAATATTGAGAAGGGGGATATTCAACTGAGAGTATTTCGAGGGGAGGATGCTCAATTGAAAAGAGGTAGAGAGGAGCGCGTTCAATTGACAATACTTAGAGAATATTCAATCAAAAATGCTTAAAGAGAGAGGATGCTCAATTGAAATGTCTTAGAGGGGAGCATTCATCTGAGAATACTTAGAAAGAGGATATTCAGTTGACAATACTAAGAGGGTAAGATGCTGAATTGAAAAAAATTAAAGGGGAGCATTTTCAATTAAGAATGCTTAGAAAGAGAATATTCAATCGAAAATACATAGAGGGGAGGATGCTTAATTGAAAAGACTTAGAGGGGAGCATGTTCAATTGAGAATACTTAGACAAAATTCAATTAACAATACTTAGAGGGGAAGATGCTTAATTGAAAAGACGTAAAGGAGAGCAAGTATGTTCAACTGACAATACTTAGAAGCAATTATCTTCAAATGAACATTCTTGGTGAGAAGACGTTAAAGCGATCCTTGTGTTCCAAGACCTTCCTTGCTTCGTATGTATATCGTATCTGGGAAAGAGAAACAAAGAAAGGAAGGGACTGAGATTCGAGCAGATAGAAAGTTGTTTTGATGATGAGTTATGTTTAATAAATAGTTAATAATCTAAAAAAGGTTTTTTTTATCGATTTTGCGAATTTCCAGGGGTCTAGAAACGCACAGCAATTATGAGATTTACTCAACTCCACCTATAGCCTGTATAAAATTGGAACTGGAAGAAAATAAAATAGTTATTGGCGCAAGGCCACAAGTGTAGGACACCTAGTAATCAACGAGAAATGCATTCTAAATCCCTGCTCTTCAGTAAGAATATAAATATTTACTCAGCTTATCACAAGGTATGGTACAAAGCCTGAAACTATCACTGAGATTTAAAATGTGTAATTATCATTAGATCCGTATTGAGATCGCATATTTTTGTTTAATAAGATTTTTCCAATATTCAGGTTGATAGATTCAAATATATACATATACTGTTTTATAAATAAATGGAGCGTCTGCTCAAATATGAGTATCTGCTAAAAAATAACGTTTAAAGTGATTAAAATCTGTCGGATTAATAAATAAAAAAATCCATTACTTTAGAAATTGGCTTGTTTACGTTTGGATACGAAACTGAGCAGATATGAAAATTTCCAGACTCGTTGACGAGAAAGATTTCACTAAAAGGCACTATTCAGCAAAAGATCTTCGTAGCTTAGTCAGTTAAAGTACGTCGGATCTAACGAAGCGTCGCTAGCTGAGTTGATTAAATGTGCAACTAATAAATTCGAATTAGTATAGGAGATAAGAAAACTGAACACAGGATGAGTTACGCTAGGGGTAGTTTTGTCCAATATCGGAAGATGTTAAAAAAAAGCGAAATATCGATACATAAACTAGTGTCGTGAACTTAAACCGCCTCATCAGATCTAGATTCTCATATGGATGTTATACATGACGACTAACTTATTCAGAGATGTCTAAACTATGATATCTATCTACAACCGTTTTCTCAAATCGTTCCTTTAGGTCTTTAAGAAGACAAACCTACATCAAACCCTGTAGATTTGCGCTAAAAAAAAACAAACGAAGAGCTTTATCACATAACGAAATCCATGTCGCCCGAGGACTTCCAACAACAGAAAAGGCAGAAGAGGGTTTTTCCCGTCGATGTAGATTCTGCGGTCGCAGTATCTGTTCCGTACCGGCGACCTTCTTTCCTTCCTTTTTTCCATTCTTCCCCATTGGGTGGACATAATCCTCGGACTTGTTCCATAACATCTGTTCTGTAGCGGTGGTATTGTAGTGGACCGCGTGTGTTTGCGTGTTGTATTAGAAACACGTGTGTAATTCCTGGTAGAATATTAAAATGTTCAACTACAAGAAAATGGCCGGACTTGAATTAAGTCCAACTGAAGATAAAGAAGACCGATATATATTAAAGACATTTTTATGTTTAACATTCTTTTTATAGATACAAGTATTTAAGTAAATGCTCTGTTTATAATAAACAGTATTAAATAACATTTACCGGCCTGAATGTCCGAGAAATTTTCATAGAAAATATTCGTCCTTTGACAGGATTCGAACCTGCATCCTATACGGAACCGTCATTTACGCTGACGTGCCTTAACCGACTCGGCCACAAAGGAGCGTTCAGTAGGCAAGGTCGAATTTTACTGCTTATAAACTTCAATCTTCCCTGAACCTCGTACATTCATAACTGCTCATGGCGTATCAAATGTAAACAAATGACGTCATACATTAAGAATTGGACAAAGTCCGACAATTTATTAAAGACATTTTTATGTTTAACATAAATAACATTATTTAATACTGTTTATTAGAAACAGAGCATTTACTTAAATACTTGTATCTATAAAAAGAATGTTAAACATAAAAATGTCTTTAATAAATTGTCGGACTTTGTCCAATTTTCTATATATATATATATATATATATATATATATATATATATATATATTAAACAAAACAATTTTACAATGAACAATAGCATTTGTGTGTGTGTAAACATTGGTGTCTGTTCTTTGGTGAATGTTCGTACGTATGTGTATGTGTGTATAATGTTCATGGCGTCTTCCACAAATGTGAAGACGCAGATCTTCTAAGAGATCTTACATTGTAGTCGCTGAAATGAAGAAATGAAAAAGAGAACGAGGCGAGAAGTCGCCCCGTATTTTTAGTATAGGGAGAATGACCCCTAGTAAAAATTTGAGAATTAAGGAGGAGCTAACTCCGACAGTATGTCCGGTTATGACTAGCTTGGACCAGAGACCCGAATGAAGACACTCGGGTTGCCACGTTAAAAACTGACCTTGCGTCACAACCTGACTCAGTGGAGAGTCAAGGTAAATACAGAGCACTTCCAACAGCAGAAATGGATCGCACATGTAAGTACAAGGGAAAATAATGACATAATCAAGATGTTGTATTTTCCACATTACCTTAAACAAAAGACTTGGAAGGAAACTCCTATCAATATTAAAAAGCGCGACAACACAGGACTAAAGAAGTCTAAAAAAATCTATTATAAGAAAAATATTTTATAGGTTATATTTTATATGTTATAGGTTTCAACCGGCCCTAACGCTAACTTTTCGGCAAAGGAATGCTGAATATTTCCTTATAAGCAAGCGGACAATTTGAACATTACCATTACGTTTATTTGTGACGTTTTTTCAGAATTTGGTACATAGTCAAAATTCACTTTGATTATCAAACGAGAACCAGTGCTTTCGGTGTGATATAACGATACGATAACCTTAAAAGCATTGCTATTTGGACCAACGTGTTCATCATGTCTGTATTCACAATATTTCGACATTTGTACTATTCGGACTTCTTCAGGTGTTTGTTGTCTTACTCGGTAACCATTTTCGAATTTTGAACTGAACACTTTATTCAATCCATAGGGCTGGATTGTTCTCAGCTTTTCGTACTTAGGGACGATTAACACACCAATCTTATTCAACTTTGCCTTTCTTGTTCGTTTTCTTCTTTGAATCAGAGTATGTGACTTTTCAGCACTACTATACCTAGAAATTCAACTTACTACAATCAAGGAGCCATATATATTTTAATCAACATTTTATTCCACTAGGATACATATATCTTGGTACAACAGCCGAAACACTGTGAGTAGGAGGGTTTGTTTGTTTACCGGCATATCAATTCGTCATGGGTCATTTAATACCGAAAATTAATTATCTTGAGAGCATTAGTAATCTCATTTCCAAAAATGTATTACTGGCATGTTTACTATGAAAATACATTTTTATACTTTCGTACTGTTTTGACCCCAGTTTGGGGGTTAACTATTTCTCTATAGTTGGGACCATAACAGGTGCTACCACCCTGGGTTAGGGTGGATCTGGGGGCAACAGCATTTAAGAGGGGATTCCACGCTCTTCAAAATCTCCCGAACTTGCTGCCGGATGTAGTTTATCGTCATACCCAGGACGGACTGTGAGTAGAACATCCAAAATGAAAATGCAGGTCCGAAAAACAAGGTATATAATAATGATATTTTTTATCTCCAAAAATCGACATCAGCTAAATTTTAACTTAGCCTGGCATGAGGTCACAATTATGAGTTAACCAGATGAAATCGAATTGATTACACACTTGTATCATTGTATTTCCGACGGGTAGAAACGTTTTTTTTGTTAAGGTTAATATTGGTCCATTTGAAAGATGATGATTATAGACAAGAAGGGACCAATATCACCTCAGAAGTCTTGTTAGGTTACAAAATGGAAAAGAAGGTATTGTCTATGTCATCTCGCTACTGCTGAGGAAGGAAAGAACGACAGTCTCCGACACTGATTTAGTTACAATAGACACAAATAACCCTATACCGGATTCGGAGGGTAATAACAATCCAAAATCAGAAGGTACCGTAGCACAACTAGTGTCTAGTGATTTAAATGAAACGGCTAAACCGGGAATCTGTAACTCCCCTAACTCAGACACTGCAAAAATGGACCCCCGTCCATAAAACCGCTAAAACGCTCTAAGCTTAAAGCGTATCACTAAAGAACCTAAACGATTCGGGATTGAACACTAAAAAAAAAAAAAAAGAAAAAAAAAATTGGTTAAGTTGTTTTTAAAGTGAAGTCTTTTTCTTCTTTTGCCAAAATTAAGTATTCCACATTTACGTTATAAAAAAAAATGATTTTCCAAGCGTAACACAGTTGTGTCACAAGGCTGAATTTATGGGACACCCAGTGAGGATCGAACTCACTACTCAGTCGTAATTGTTCTCGCAAAACAAGCTTGCTAACCATTACACCGCCTCGAGGTGACAAATTCGGAGAAAAAAATGAATGTGTTATAAAAAGAATGTGGGGAAAAATGCATTCATATCCAAATCTTCATCAGGGAACCTCGAGGCAGTGTAATGGTTAACAAGCTTGTCTTGCTAGAACAATTACGACTGAGTAGTGAGTTCGATCCCCACTAGGTGTCACATACTTTCAGCATTGTGCCATATCTAAGCTACGCTTGGAAAATCATTATATGGATGTGGTGTGGTGTAATGGTTAACAAACTTGTCTCGCTCGAACAATTACGACTGAGTAGAGAGTCCAATTCTCGCTACGTGCTCCATTCTTTCGACCTTGTGCCACATCTAAGCTATGCTTAGAAATTTTGGGCACTTCGTCAAGCTTGTCTTGCTCGATCAGTTACGACTGAGTTGTGAGTTCTATCCTCACTTGGTGACCCATACTTTCGATGCTTATAAAATCATTTAGGACACCTCGAGGCGGTGTAATAGTTAGCAAGCATGTTTCGCTAGAACATTTACGACTAAGTAGTGAGTTCGATCCTCACTGGGTGCCCCATACGTCCGGCCTTGTGCCACGTGCCACGTGTAAGCTACGCTTGGAAAATCACTATGCAAATCTTCACCATATAAATAGCACCATATAAATAGCATTTGATACAGCTGGAGGCTAAACAAAGACGAAAATATTAGAGAAATAATAATGAATACTTTTAAGTAATTATAAAGGGTGTTTCGATAACTTGGACCGATTTTAAACTTAATTCATATTTAAGTTATTAAAACACCCTTTAGTTTATAACAGCAGCAATTTACATTATAAAAAGAATGTAGGGGAAAATGTTGTATTCATATGAAAATCTTCACCATAAAAATAGCAGTTGATACAGCTGGAGGCTAAACTAATCCTAACCTTGAAGACGAAACTACTAGAGAAATAGTCATGAAGTAACTATGACTATTATTCATATAAGGGCCCAACTCTTGCTATAGGGATATTTTACTATTACAGATATGAATGTTCGTAAATTAAGGTTGAGGAAAATATTGCTGTCGAAATGCTCCTTGACATCAAGAAGGCTCCGCACAAGAGAAAATCCATTGCATTTTATGAAAAAATGAAAAAAAAAAAAAGGTCAGAACTGGCAAAATAAGCAGATGACAAAGTGACTTAATTTCATTCAAAATATGCCATCGACTTTGCATTCGACCCAAGGCAACCTCTCGTTGTCTGTTTTTGGTGTACACTGTGTTATGTGTGAAAAGGTAAAATGCAGACCGAGTCAGCGACATATGGTAAGCGTTGTGTTAATGAAATATTAATTTTCATATCTCATTAGATCAACACGTCTGTTCTAGGAACTGTGAGAAAACGTTTTGTTTCGACGATGTCTGTAGGAGACTAAACCATAATGATACAATGGCGCAGTTTTGTTCCAAATCATTAGTCATCAATGGTCGTTTCAATTAGGTGGTCCACGAATTCTCAATGATTGGGCAGAACTAACACATGGTATAGTCAGATGGTATATATCCGTGTAAATATATATTGTCCAAATCAAAAAATCGATCAATGGTAGTTTCATTTGTATATCCGTGTCAATGATATATATATATATACATTTTTATAGTCAGATAAAAAATCGACTAGTATTTTATATTTTTTTAAAATATATATCATTTTTTTTTTAATGCATTCTCAACGATCGCAAAAGCGTGAAACCCATTAAAAAAAACTCACATCAATCTAACCAAATATGTTAGCTCTATCTCTGATATTGAGCGCTTTCTAATAAGTACCACGCATATAATATATAAATAATTATATATATATATATATATATATATATATATATATATATATATATATATATATATATATATATATATATATATGAGTAATACAAATATCAGAGTTGCTACTTAACTAATTGATGTTAGCTTTAGCATCCCGAGTTTCGAAGACGGAGCATTCAGCAATCGCTCCGTCCACTCATCTGGGATTATCAGCAATTGACTTATTTTCTCGTTTTTCTTTTAAATTGAGATGAAATATAATTTATGCATTTTTTTATTGATGCAAGGTTGATTTTTCTTCTTAAACACACACACACACACACAATATATATATATATATATATATACATATATATATAATAAAGTCTCCTCTCTCTCTGTATATATATATATATATATATATATATATATATATATATATATATATATAAAAAAGAAGGGTGGTGCCGCAAACGTTTTTGGTTGTAATGTGGATTTATTGAGAAAAAAATATTATACTTTGTTTTACATAATTTCACGACACGACAATTCTAGAAAGAAATTCGTATTGCCAACACACAAACAGAATGTCTCATATCGAGAATATTCCACATTGAACATGAAGAAAAAATTAATTATTTTTAATAATATGTAGAAATCTCCACTTTCACCTGAAGACGGTTGCGAGACCAGAAACAGAAATTATGTAAAACAAAGTATAATATTTTTTCTGCTAAAATAAATCCACATTACAACCAAAAACGTTTGCGGCACCTCTTCTTTTAATATATATTTTTCTATATTGGAACCACTACAACATATTTCTTTTATATATATATATATATATATATATATATATATATATATATATATATATATATATATATATATAATTTCATTGATAAAAAATAAGGCTTTTTTTTTTTACATAAGTTCAACATATGTTTCAAAAATGGTGGATTAGCTTCGAATTTAATTTTGTAATAAATTAGTCTCATTAGTAAAAAAAAATATATCTATTTGGCTGATTATATATCTTATTTCTTGATATATCATATATATATATATATATATATATTTATTTTTTCCAAAAAATTTCGTAGGATGATTATTACTTTTATTTTGATGTAAATTGGACGTTATGCCAAGAAAAAATTTATACAAAGAAGCTAGCAATGTTATGAAATTAAAAAAAATGATGTAAAATGAATTCCATAAACAAATATTATTATTCAATTGATAGTATGTTAATTCTCATTAAGTCCTGTTATATTTCCCATTAATCACTTTAACATTTCATTTAATTTCCATATAAATTCTTTTATATATATATATATATATATATATATATATATATATATATATATATATAAAATATATATAACAAAAAAATATTAATGGACAAAAGATTTGTCTTTAGAACAATTACGGCTGAGAGAGTTCTATTGAAAACTGGGTCCCTCTAATTTTGGCAGTTTTGAAAAAATCTATTTGAAAAACTTTTTATATATATAGCCAGAATTATATATATATATATATATATATATATATATACCATTGATTCAATCAAAACATTTGTGAGATTAATAATTTAACCTACAGCCATTCTTGTGACATCTTCGTGGATTTATTGACGAAAAAAACAGTTAGCTTGAAGAAGACCGTAGAAATGTACCAACCTGCACCGTGCAAAACCTGTGTCCCCCAGTTCAGTTTATGTCAACGACAAGTAATCGGAGGTATTTGATACTTTTGTATACCTGGGGAGTACACCCTCAAGGGATAACACCCTTAATAAGTTCACGCATAGCAAATACATATGATGTCTATAGCAAGTGGAGCCAGATTCTGGTGGCAATCGAACATTTCTAACACCGCAAAATATCGGGGTTTATCATGCCTGTGTCTTGTGACAGAGAGAGTTTGGGAAACACACAAACGCCCACACACATACATATTTTATTTTATTTTTATTGAAATGGGAGTAGATTGGGTCATTAGAAAAGACAATAAAAAATGATCGAAATAACTTTTGTCGGTTAAAATTGAAATAGAGCTTACTCAGGCTATGAGAATTTTGAAACTCACATGGGTTTGGGTTGACAGCGAGACTCATGATAATCGCGTGCGGACCAAGGGTCGATTTGTGATCAGCCAGGATTATCTATATAAACGCGCACAGAAATCTGTTGACAGAGTGGTTGGCTGGTCTGCTGTCGAGTGCAGTCGAGATGGAGAGAGTGGTTGGCTGGTCTGACGTCGAGTGCAGACGAAAGAGCCGGACGGAAGAGTCAAAGAGTGGTTGGCTGGTCTGACGTCGAGTGCAGTCGAGCTGGAGAGAGTGGTTGGCTGGTCTGACGTCGAGTGCAGACGAAAGAGCCGGACGGAAGAGGCAAAGAGTGGTTGGCTGGTCTGACGTCGAGTGCAGACGAAAGAGCCGGACGGAAGAGGCAAAGAGTGGTTGGCTGGTCTGACGTCGAGTGCAGTCGAGCTGGAGAGAGTGGTCGGAGATTGGGAGTGACGACAGAGTATTGGAACCAAACGCCCGCTAACATATTTTGTTGATATAAGTACGAAGAAGTGAATTACTCCTCCAACGTCTATTATTGCTACCACGAAGATTGCTACTATTATTACTACCACTGGAAACGGAAACATCGAACAAGCTACAATAATCAAGAGACGCATATCGTTCTGAGGCGATTACACATCAAGCTAATCACAACCCACTCTCTCTCTCTCTCTGTCTAGAATCCAGTGTATGAATTTTTACGTCAATTATTTTATTTTCTGTAACCCATTTCTTTTCTTTACTATTCTTTTCTGCTATATAAAAGACGTTAACAATTCCACCATTGAATAGTTGTTTGTTCGGCTTATATATATATATATATATATATATATATATATATATATATATATATATATATATATATATTTGGAATGCATTCTAAATTTCTTAGCACAGACTTTCCAGCCGTGTCTACATCTCCAGTCGACCGTGAATGGATGAATATCACTTCTGCTTTCTGGATCAAACCAAACACAACGTGGGCAGGAAGCAGGATTAAACCAGCGGACCAGTCGAATGATCTACGGATTCTCAGGGGACCTACGGTCACTCTCTTAAGTTCGGTTTAGACCAAGTAGACACCTCAACCCAGAGAGTAAGACGTCGGAGGTTGAGGGACTGGGGCGAAAGTGGTTACAGTCTTAATGGTTTTCTTATAAGGAGATCTTTTCTTTGTTTTTATCTCTGTTTTTGCATCCTTCACTATCCAAATGCGCCTTCGAATTTCAGTGTCGTGCTTTCCGTCCTCTGTTAAAAACTTCCTATCTAGGAGGCACGGTAGAGTAATGGATAGCGGCTCGGATTGAGGAATCGGAGAGCCGAGTTCGAATTCCAGTTGAATCCATTACAATCGCTTACCTTGGGAAAGTTGTGAAACCTCTTCTTCAAGCTATGGGTAAGTAACAGGACAGACCGGATGACTTGGATGGCAACTGGTCTACCGTAGAAAGAAATGGCAAAAATCTGTCTCGTCAGTCATGTATCGAAGGATACATGATCACCTAAGCGTGTATGATGCAGGGCACATAACTGATTGATACGTATGTACCTGGACAACTTACAGAAGGCACATCAAACTCTTTAAAAGGTGTCTCCGCTCAGTTAGAAAAGTATCATGGCAAATTTACACTCCAGACCCTGTGGCGCTTTGAAGGTGATGTGGACCCAAAGTCGGGACCACGGAAGGAAAACACGGAACACGGATTAGAGGTAAGAAAGATATATTAAACAAAAAGGTTACAAAGATAGTGTAAGTGTAAGCGGAGCTTACTATGTGCTAGTGTCCAATATTGGTAGTCGTACGCGGCTGATACTACGGTATTAGAATACTCTCTCTCTCTCACTCCTCCTCCTCCTCCTCCTCCTCTTCTTCTTCTCTCTCCTAGAGTGTTATGTCGCATACTTTATATAGTCCTGGAAGAGTCCATGTTGTAGATATGTTACGGTCTCACAATAGAAGGACAGGTCTCCCTAGCTTTGTGTCTATTATGAAACACCGCTCCCGCTGATGCGGACATGTTGTTCGCCTTGAGAACAGGCGTATGCCTAAACAAGGTATGTCCTAAAGTTAGAGATGGCAAGAAACCAGCTCGTAAGCGCCGAAAACGTTTTAAAGACTGCATAAAGGACTCCCTTGAGAAAGCCTGTATTAATAATCAGACGTGGGAGAAGAAATCAACGGATAGAGATGGGTGGAGAGGTGAGAAAAGGCTTTGAAGAAAGAAGGATTGAAAATGCAGAAGGGGTAGATTGAGAGTTGAGTTAAAGGGAAATAACTGAGACACCCGGAAGAGGCATGGCACGTGGAACTAGAACAATCTACCCCGGTGGACGAAATAAAGGGTTCGGTTTGAAATTTCAATCACCTGAAGAAGGCCGGTGTGTACAACGGCCGAAACGTTGTGAATATGTCAATGAAGATGGGGATAACAGTCCGAATAATTCAGATTATTCTCGTCCCGCTATTTCTATCAAAGAATGTCTCGTCTTGTTCATATACGCATATAAACTATGTAAAGGCTTATAGGATGAAGCCTCACCTATTAAGGCATACACATAAAAATATGAAGATCCATATAAACACGTATTCTAATCTAGGCATATGTACTTACAAACGAGTACGCTCGCAAAATTTCACCTACCTTCCCTAAACACTGATGGTGTCTGTCAATGTTGGATGCGTAAACTAGCATCCGGTTGACGGATGTTGTGGAGACAAGTCGATGTGGCGTCACTGACGGAAGTAACATGTGTTGATGCCCACTAGATTAGTTCTAACCATTGTTACATGACAGATGCATTGACCTGACCGACTTCTTTCCATTTATTTCATAGCTCTTTTTCGCTTATTTATTGTTTGAAAATTAATTGCATCTTTTGCTGAGTCTTGTGTAGCATAAAAAATTGTCCTCAGATTTGATAATACCGGATATCACTGACCGAACTCAGCATTTTGGCAAAGGTTACAATGCGAGTAGACATATAAATCCCTAGAATATTTAGTACATTGATAACAGGACGTTCTACGTGTGTAAAATTCGATCGAGGCGCCCTGTTAAAATTGAGCATACGACAACCATAATAAATGCCGTTCTAGATCACAAAAACTGAGTTACTTTAAATTTGTTATCTGCCTATATTTCTGAGATGAGGTATTATGTACACTATTTACATTATTCGGACTATTGTCCTCATCTTTGTAGCCATATTTATTACAACGTTTCGGCCATTGTATACTCCGGCCTTCTTCAGGTGGTTGGAATGTCGAACTGAACCCTTTATTTCGCTCACTGGAGTAGACTGTTCTAGTTCCACGTGCTATGTTTAATGGATGTCAGTTATCAGTTATCTCCTGTTAATTTCCCTCTGAAAGTTCTCCACTGCCTTAACTGGGTATTAAACTCACACTCTTTGGGTCCTGTCACTGGATCTAACCAACGACTTTATCCACTGTGCGAACCACCTGAAGAAGGCCGGAGTGTACAACGGCCGAAACGTTGCAATAAATATGGCGACAAAGATGAGGACAATAGTCCGAATAATGTAAATAATTTAAATTTGTTCTCATTATCCCGTGGCTCATATGCCTAAAGTCTAGTACGACTTCTTTTTCTTGTTTCTGACAAATCCAGTCTTTCCACTTGAATGCGGTGATGAAGCTACACCATTTCAAGTTCAATTTGGGACTAATCAAAGTCATTTTGGGAAATAGCCAAGTTTCATTTTTAACAAATTCAAAATGAAATAGCCAAGTTCAGAATGGGACGTAGCAAATTCAAAAGGAAATAGCCAAGTTCAGAATGGGACGTAAAAGAAAAGAAAAAAAGTTCAAATTAGAAAATTCAAAAGAATTGAGAATAACAAATTCAAAAAATGAAATAGCCAAGTTCAGAATTGGACGTAGAAAATTCAAAAGGAAATAGCCAAGTTCAGAATTGGACGTAGCAAATTCAAAATGAAATAGCCAAGTTCAGAATGGGACGTAGCAAATTCAAAATGAAATAGCCAAGTTCAGAATTGGACGTAGAAAATTCAAAAGGAAATAGCCAAGTTCAGAATGGCACGTAGCAAATTCAAAATGAAATAGCCAAGTTCAGAATTGGACGTAGAAAATTCAAAATGAAATAAGTAAGTTTAATTTGAAACAAAGCAAATTCATAAGGAAATAAGCACATTTGAATTGGGATTAAGCAGATTCATTATGGAAAAATATTTCAAACTTATCTGCACGTTTCAATAAACAAATGTCATTGATTAAAAAATCAACTGGGCGGTAAATCAGATAATTAAAAATCGGAGCGCAGCGTTGCGTAGATTTTACTATTAATTCTTTACAAGTGGCTATTCTTGAACGGATAAATTTGTGTCAGAGTTTCTGGCACTTTCATTTGTAAGACAATCAGGGAGAAGAGAAGAAAGAAAGAGATGGATAGACTGTAAATAATGTTAAAAAAGAAAGAATAAAAGAGAGTTATTCAAAATGAAATGATTTGTGAGACAACAGGACAAATCTTGAAAATCCTAAGAAAAAGCAGCAAGGAAATGTTGAATGCATATATCAAGACAGGTTTTGAAAAAAGATAGGTATTGTAAGAGATTTTAAGCGCTGAATGTTGCATCCAACAAACATACATCTTTCATGAATTTTGTTTATTTTTGATTGCTCCTAGAAGATAAAATATTTCAATAGTAAAGTTTAGCTGAACATTATTATTTTATCATGAAAATATTTAATTTTAAAGTTTTTTTTAAGCAAAATAATTGCTCAGTCACAAATTGAATTTGCCTAATCAATTTTGAACTTGGTAAGTCCCAAAGCAAATTTGCTTATTCTATTTTGAATTTGCTACATTATGTATTATTGTTTCTACTCTGCCAGGTATGTTTTTGTTTTCCATCCTGCATTCACTTGTCGGTCTCATCGTTTTAGTGACGAACTAGCTAGATGTAACCGTAGGCACTATTCTAATAGTTTATTTTCTCACCTGTTGAATTCTTTACCAGTTTCTTTCTTCTTTGCCACCTACGATTTTCAAAAATTAAAATGCAAAGTCAGTCACCTTCTTCTGTTTTCCAGAATCCTGTTAATTTATTGAACTTTCTCCTCGCTAACGTCTTCTCATACTGTTTCACTCTCAGTAACTCATGGCGTCTTGGTGGCATTACCGCCTTGCTTCGGGTGAAATGATAAACGGACACACACACACACACACACACACACACACACACACACACACACACACACACTGTCTGTCTGTCTGTCTGTCTGTCTCTCGCTATATATATAAAATTAGAGATAAGGATAAGCATCTCTCAAAAGAGCCTGCCTAAGATTGCGCACTGGACAAAAAAAGTGCTCAATGCCAAAAGAAATGGCAGAGATTTAACATACTTTCAGTCAAATTCCAGGTGGGCATAACCGCGCACGACTTCCAGTGTCATGCGCTTTCACGTATCTGGAATTTATACTTATATATATATATATATATATATATATATATATATATATATATATATATGTGTGTGTGTGTGTGTATAATGAAAATCTTGGTAATCCGTATAGATAAACCCAAGAAGGAAGAAATCCGGAGAGCCCAATTTTCATTCAGAGCGAATAATTTAATTTAAAGAAAAAACAAACCACATTAAGGTACCATTGTAATAATTTATTTCACCAGAGAATTTCTTATTCTCTGGATCTTCAGATTTCACTTTCAAGTTTGAAAAAATGAAATTAAACTTTACACTTTTGAAGGGCAGTATTAATCTTATATAAGGTGTCATAGAGGGTGATGAGGGATAGTGCGAGAGGCATGGTCGAAATTAGGAAGGGAAGAGATAATTTATTTTTTATCTTAACTACAATACTTAATATTGAGGAGGGAGGGGTTAAGGACCAGACATTGACCTATCAAAATGGATATTGAAGTCAACATTCTGTGGCGACAGTTTGTTTCATGCTTATATGTAATCTTCCGGCTGTACGTGTTGTGCATTTCCTCGATTATTCATACATACAGGTCAGTGATGCATTGTGGGTAGTCTATTGTATTGTTCTAACGGTTATTTTGGTGAGCGGTAACGGTTATGTTACTTCCACCCTCTAGAATAATTAAAAAAAAAAAAGAAGGTTACCGCGCACTAAAACAACCGTTAGAACAATAACATAGACTACCCACAATGCATCACTGACCTGTATGTATGAATAATCGAGGAAAAACACAACACATATAGCCTGATGATTGTATAAAAGCATAAAACAGACTGTCGTCGCTGGGTGTTGACTTAAATGACCACTTTTATATTTACATACGCTCTACTCCTGATATTGAGCATTTTAACCCATAAATATAGCATACGTCAAAACTATATTTTATATATATATATATATATATATATATATGTGTGTGTGTGTGTGTATATATATATATATATATATATATATATATATATATATATATATATATATATTTATGTGCGTGTTTACTTATCTTTGGTAAAACTAAAAAAAAAATGAAAAATGTTTTAAAAGTATATAGTTTAAAGACGTTTCTGTTATGATGACGATAATTATTAAATGGTTAAAAACATTTTAAGATTTTATTTTACTTTTTGAGAATTTCGATCATGTCTATGGTATTCTAAACTGAAAAGTTGAAATCGTTTATTAGTAACGTTGCTCTTACGTATAATTAAAAAAAATTTGAGAGAAAAAAAAAAACGGAGAAACAACGGAAGCAAATGTTTCGAAAATTTATGCAGATTAAAAGAAATGTTCTATTTATTTAGAGTTATTATTTTAATTACATGTGTCAAATTTAATTATCGCAAAAATCTTTAAAATAGGTTTAACTCTGCTGCATTTGAATAATGCGATAAATAAAAGAATTTGCAGTTTAATTTATATAAAACATGAATAATTAGCAGACTTTTAATCCGAATAATATTTTCTTTTTGAAATACTTCCCATCTGAACAATCGAAAATAAAAAAAAAATCATCCCATTCCAAGTAGATAGAACATCTGAAGGTAATCTAGTTCAGTTAATTCATTAGCGATCTTCTTTGTCCTCAGAACTCCGGCCGACTTAATGAAGAAGAACTACAGAATAACTTCCGAACAAACGGAGAAGTGATTCCTGACCAAATTTTCTCCTATTTGGTTATTTAGAATTTGGGAAAGTGTACTGGCCCGAACACATTACATCACTCCTACCCACGTACACACACACATAGGTATTATCTAAATGAAATCAGGTAGATTTTATATATATATATATATATATATATATATATATATATATATATATATATATATATATGACTATATATATATTTTAAGACATTTTATGTTTAACATTCTTTTTATAGATACCAATATTTAAGTAAATGCTCTGTTTATAATAAATGCTCTGTTTATAATAAACAGTATTAAACAACATTTACCGGCCTGAATGTCCGAGAAATTTTCACAGAAAATATTCGTCCTCCGACAGGATTCGAACCTGTATCCTATACGGAACCGTCATTTAGCTTGACGTGCCTTTACCGATTTGGCGTTCGGTTAGCAAGGTCGAATTTATTGTATTTAAACTTCAATCTCCCATGAATCTCTCACGTACATTCATGTCTGCTCACGGCGTATTAAATGTAAACAAATGACGTCACACATTATGAAATGGACAAAGTCCGACAAGTATTTTAAGACATTTTTTATGTTTATACATTCTGTTTTTATAGATACAAAAGTAAATGCTCTGTTTATAATAAACAGTATTAAACAATATTTACCGGCCTGAATAAATAATTGTCGAACTTTGTTCATTTCATAATATATACATATATATATATATATATATATATATATATATATATATATATATATATATATATTGTGTATATTTAGGCAGCAATTTTTCATTAATGCATGTTTCATTAAATGATATAGACAAGTTTTGTCTATTTTATGTAAGTTCCTTTCATATTGTCTGATAAGATTAATCACATCATCGTTGAAAGACGAAAGGAAAACACCATATTGATACATGTTTAAAAGCAATCTAAGCTTTCGGCTTACATAAGCCATTATCAAAGATGACAATTTCAATAAATCAAACAACACACAGACGAAACAATCAATGATAGTCCGCCCATGGTGCATGAAATTTTCCAAGTAACGACAAACT